>CM046871.1:11883092-12270904 GCA_025617745.1 Heliocidaris erythrogramma | reverse complement strand
TATGAATAAGGTATCATTACACAGGAATAAGGTTGCTCTTTGCTATGAAATAAATAGCTCATAGAGGTTATGACGTTTTTAATTAGAAGCTACCAAATTTGGGCATACTTTTTGATACGCATGCACTGTATAGCACAGTTTCAACTTTGATCCGATAACCTCTATAACTATAGTGCACAGATATGTGAAACTTTATTACAGATTACAGATTTTATATTGATAATGAACCAATTGCATTTGTTTCTGAGGAAGTAATATCAAATATCAAATAGCATGTAACCCCTCCTCTTGCTTTTCCTGTAAAATATTAAATTTATTTACTAAATCTGATTCTTGTATTTCAATGTTCTCTAATAATATGTGATTTTAGATGAGCAATTTTGGAAACTGCACTGAATGCTGCATATCTTGTAAGAAGGTTCTGTCCAGCCAGAAGTTTTTCTTCATCGGAATGCATTTTCTGCTTTGGGAATTTCGCTCACTTCTTTGTTACCGCAGACGCACTGGTCCTCCTTTCTCCACTTTCTTTCCATTTGTTTTCGCCATTCGAATGCCTCTCTATCTCTCGGTCTCTTTTTCCTCACTCCTTTCTCCGTTTCCTGTATCTTGTTCGTTCATTATTGCCTCTTTCTTTTCACCCCTCTCCATTTCTTTCTCGCCATCTAGCTATCCATCCCCACTACCTCTTTCTTCTACGTATTCCTCTTCCACTCGAGTCATGCTAACATTCTGACATTTTGAAATATTATCTCCCCCCCCCGTTTCCCCCTCTCTTCTCACCCCTTTTTTTCTCCCCACCCCCCCCCCCCCCCTCTCTCTCTCTCCACATCTCTTTTCCCCTTTCTTTCTCTCACTCTCTCTGTCTAACCCCATGATCATACATTGAAAGAAAAGAGAGTCGTTTGGGTAAAAAACTAGTCTTGAAACGTTTTTTGTTCAAGGATAGTACCAAGTGAAAGTTTATTTCAGCGAAAATCAACCTGACCCTTCGGTCAAAAGATAAACCAATTTTAATATACGGGTAGATTTAGGGTTACTATTACATAATAGCGATTAATTGATTCAGCTGGAAGTCCTACGAGATGGTTGTCTACAAATTGAGCAATTACAAGTTAAGCTGCAAAATCATTTAAAAATACATGTACATTTTGAAAATGTCTCTTTAGATTCATTTACAGTGTTTTCGGGGATGGATTGATCATAGAAAATGGATTGGCGATATAAGGAACGATACCAATATTTCCTTTCCTTCAGAACGGTCAGGGAGGGTGGGGAGGGTAAGGGAGGGGTGGAGGAGTGTTGCAGGGAATATGTTGTTTTGTATAAACTGTAGACGGGAACCACCACGCGGTGATATTTCCTCACTCCATCTCAGTACATTTAATGACTAATAAAGGAGTAGCGTTTTGTTGTATTTTTTTTCTTATTCAATTAGGCTTTATAGTGAAAGAAGGATAATCCCATATAGGCCTATTATTTTTGAGAAATTATAAATCTAACGAGAAACTAAGTTATGGACTTTACATCAAATTAAGGATACTTTAATTGGTGATTTTTATTCGCTTCAATTTATTTACAAGGGCATATCTATTAAAATGGCCATCAAATTCTTGAATTCAAAAACGTTCTTGCATCTGGCAAAATACCAGCCAGGTTGAGGGAATGTTAAATTTATTTATAATATGTCACTTTTCCAGAAAATATTACTATCACTTCGCTTTTCCTGTACAATTTTCATATACAGTAGAACGTTGGTAACGCATCAAGCTTTTTTTTTATTATTATTTTATTTATTTATTTATTTATTTTTGTCACAAACGTTTTCATCCTTTTCAACCAAAGTCATATCAGAATTTTGTTCACGGTGATTATATAAGTGTTGTCCCAAAATTCTTGCAGCAATTATGCTTCTAGGCTCAAACTAAAAACCCAAAGCAAAACTTATCGATAATTGTGTGGTAAGAGTTAAAATACTAGTTTCAATTGATTCAATTATTGACAGAAATCTCCCTTTTGTTTTGTTAAACTGATATGTATATGTTAAATAATTATGTGATTTAATTTTGGACACGGGGTAATCAAGAACGAAATTCGGAAACTGGAACTGGAATAAATAATTTGTTTTTCTCATTCAGTTGTTTTTCTTTTGGTGTGTGTTGTAAATAACTTTTTTTTTTCAAATGTGTGTGGACCTCCTTGAAAAGTTCAGTTGAGGCAATCCACCCTATATGGAGAAATGTATATTGTGCCTACGACGATGCCCACATATATATTTTTTTTAATTAATCGAAGCTTTTGATATAGTTAATCATAGAATGCTCTTGTCAAAATTTGAACTCTATGGGATAAGGGGTTTACCACTAAGTTGGTTTGAAAGTTATCTTTGTAATATATCTCAATATGTGCTTTATAACAATAATTCTTCAAAGATTTCTTCTCTGACACATGGGGTACAACAGGGTTCAATCCTAGGTCATTTGTTTTTAATTTATATCAATGATCCTACAAATTCTTCTTACAAATTTCTGAACATCATGTACGCTGATGATACCACTTTAATTTACACGCATCCTAACACTCATAATACAAAATAATACCAATACTGAAGAATATAAAGAAACAAAATGGTTCCAATCAAATAGATTATTGATAAATCCTAGTAAAACATTAATTACATTATGCTCTTACATAGGCAGTCTGATTTAACTGATTCACTTGATAGTTTTTAAAATCAACAATGATCCATTAAATAAAGTTTAAAGTTTATAGTTTTAATTTTCTTGGGGTATACATTGATTATATTATGCATTGGGATACACATGTCAATACGGTCAAAAGGTATCTACATGTATCGTTATATATTATTGTATAGATTGAAAGACTCGCTTCCGCCTTCTGCTTTAATATTATATTATTCATTTTGCCCTCATACCCAAATTACTGTGTTGCTGTTTGGGGCAATTGTGGGCGAACTAAGTTAGATAAATTATTTAAATTACAGGGCCCTTCGCATATGCCTGAGATGTCCCTATCGTGCCCCTTCTGCCACATCATTTAGAAAATTGAAATATCTTAATAATTTTTGATTTGTACTATAGGTTTTCCCGGCCAATTTCGCACGTTTGTCAGTGTGTTTGATAGAAAGTTCATTCAATTTAGCAAAAATCCTCGTTACGGCGCATTCTGTCTTTTTCCAAATTGCAACTTGTACAATCAATTTAACATTTCGAACAATGAAATCTGCACATGTGCCTTTCGAATTCATAAAAGGGGTCTTCAAATTGACACGTGCTCTATATTCAGTCAAATTCGCCAACACCGGTCGAAGGGGTTATTTCAGTCATTCAATTTCGTGGATGGGCATCCAAAATCCCAACATTTTCAGTCAAATTACATCATAGTTTTTATTTCCATTTTAAAAGGTGAGAACATATGTATTTAAATGTGATTTTTGTTTCGGCCACACACTGTTAAGCAGTAAATAACTCGAATTTGTTGTTCTGTAACGCCCCTCTTCTTTCATACATGCCATAAGGCATATAGGGTAGGTGCAGGTAATATGGGGCTGCAGGTAATATGGGACCCTGAGCTGAGGTTCACAGTAAAAGCCACAGCAACCATACATATTTTGTCAATTTCACTGAGCTGGAAGCCTAAGGCATTGCATTATTCTTGGCATAGGACTGGTCTGCAGGTTTACTTTTCTTCAGACGATCTATAAATTATATAATTTTAAGTCAACATATTCATTAAAGGTTCTTAAAATGTGAAATCATCTTACAGTTAATGACTTTTATACATTTTAAAGTAAATACCAGACATAATAGAGTCGTTTTAATGTGAACCTAATGTCTTTAATTAATGGTCCCATATTACCTGCACATGCAGGTAATATGGGACTATTGGTGATGATGTCATAATTTGCATATAATGGACAGGGGGCTGGTGATAATTTTGTTTTCTTTACATTAAAAGTTAGACTAGTCGTTACTGATTCATGGGAACAAAGTATATTCTGTGTGTCTTTATTTGTCTTTATGCAAATTATGCAAATGAGCTTAAGGGTCCCATATTACCTGCACCTACCCTATATATATATACCAGTACGACAGAGCCCCTTCATCTTCTTCGGCACAGTCATGGCAGCACAAGTTAGATACAGGCGCATATCTCAACAAGATAGAGAAAGACTTATAGAAGCATTTGAGGGACATAACCTTGACTACCTAGAACTGGCCGACACGCTCGGAATAAAGCGCTCAACGGCCAGATCAATTGTGGCCACATATCTCCGGACCGGGAGACGCAACAAGCTGCCAAGGGGAGGCGAGCGAAACGTGAAGATGGATGACGAAATGAGAGCTCGTCTCCAAGCCACTGTAAGCAGTAACCCCATAGTCACCCTTGAGCAACTGAAGATAGATCTACGGGCAGCTCTTCCGCAGAAGCCCCCGGTATCCGTCTCTACTATTACTAGAGCACTTGACGGAATGCTCATCACGACGAAACTGGCCGAGGATGTCCCAGATGCTAGAAATTCACCGAGAATCCTAGACACGCGCATGGAGTACGCACAGTGGTTTATGGCCGAGGGTGTCGTTGCACACTGTGTCTACATTGATCAGACCGGCTACAACTTCTGGACCAGACGCTCTTTTGGAAGAGCCCCACGCGGGGTCCCTGCACGTCGGGTCGTACATGGCCAACGCGGTCGGCAGTGCAATGTCACTGATGCAGTTTCAAGTGAGATTGGGCTCGTCCACCACACTATTGCAGTGGAAACGGTGACGAGGGAAACTTTCGAGGCTTTCCTGGCTACCACCGCTCATGATGTCTTTCCCCCTGATGAGGACGTGTACCTGATTTTAGACAACGCACGTCCTCATGTAAGAGCTCAGCTACCTGGTGATGCAAGCCCAAGGATTCATTTGAAGTTTCTTCCTCCGTATTCTCCATTTCTCAACTGTGTGGAGATGGCCCATTCTGCGTTTAAGGCAGCCATCAAACGAGATCTGGCCCGCCCGGAGTTGCAGCAGAGGGTAGGCGACAGAGAAGCAGCACAAGAAGCTGGGGTCAACATGCAGGAGTGGAGAATCAACCTTGTTCAGCAGGCAGCTCGACGAAATACGGACGCAATAACGCAAGAGAAAGCCATCCGGTGGTTTAACCACACCCAGACATACCTCCCAAGATGCCTGGCCCGCAAACAAATTGATGGCTAGAACTGATCTAAGAACTGTATTCTTTATTCCTAATGATGGTTAGCATTAATGTAACACCCACCCAATGCAAATAATGAAAGACATATGAAAGAAATAATCACGATGTAAATTGAAACCTCCACACACAATACACCATTGAAAGAAAAGTTGCCAAGATGATACAGGAATAAAGAATAATCCGAAAATATGAAATATTCTGATGCTCATACAAAACAATGATGGAAGAATTGAAAAAAAAGTAGAATAAACGCTTAAAGACGTCTGCTAAATTGACTTAAGTACGTGTTAAATTGGATGCCTAGAAATGAATTCGAATGAACGAGCGCACTATATTTGTGATCACGTGACTACATAATTCTAAATTGAATGAACGATTTTGCAAATTCATGCTTGTTTAATGAATTTCAGTTGAAAAAGTATTAATTAGAATGAGGTTAAATGTAATCTGAATGCTCAAAAAATTAATTTGAGCGAATAAATAATGAAATTAAAATACCGAGCGTGTCCTCTTGGCTAAATTTGGCTAAATTGAATGAATGCTCTATGAAATGGACTGACAACAATACGAAATTGGCCGGGAAAACCTATATTACTCCCTTGCTCTCCTTGGATTCTTTTGCTTTCAAAATTAACCTCTTATATTTTTTTAATGTTCACTCTAATACCAGATACATAATCATAATAGCCGTCTTAACGATTCTTTTCACTTACGGCCAGTAAAAACAAATAATGCAATGAGATCATTACGACATAATTTCCTTGCGATTTGGAACTCAATCCCCCATATATATCTAATTGCAATACAATCACTTCTTTAAAAAACAAGTTTAAACATTTTCTTTCCCTTTAAAGTAGAAAGTTATTTTTCTGTTACGATTTGTCTTTGTTTTTGTGTTCGTAACGTTGGGGAACTATGCTTGTATAAGGCCCAAGTGCTTTATTTATGTAGTTCACCATTTTATTTCTAATTTCGTTTATGACTTCTTTTGTATTTGTTTTGAACGTACTTTTTAATCGAGAATGAAACAAATGACAATTGCATTGAATTGAATCATTCACATTTTCTTTTCTTCAATCAACCTTAGCTCATTCAATAGTCATAAAGTCTTACATAGCATCTTCACTATACTATTGACTACAGTTTATACATTAAAATTGCTTTTCTTCAATCACCCTTTCCTTATTCAATATAGACAACAGTTTTACATAACAGCCTGATACTATTGACTACAATTTATACATTAAAATTGCTTTTCTTCCATCACCCTTTCCTTATTCGATATAGACAAAAGTTTTCCATAACAGCCTGACTATTCTATTGACTACATTTCATACATTCAAGGTGCTTTTCTTCAATCAGCCCTTGTGCTTATTCAATAGACACCACGTTTATATTACATTCTGACTATACTATTGACTACATTTCATACATTCAAAGTGCTTTTCTTCAATCAGCCCTTGAGCTTATTCAATAGACACCACGTTTATATTACATTCTGACTATACTATTGACTACATTTCATACATTCAAAGTGCTTTTCTTCAATCAGCCCTTGTGCTTATTCGATAGACACCACGTGTATATCACATTCTGACTATACTATTGACTACATTTCATACATTCAAAGTGCTTTTCTTCAATCAGCCCTTGTGCTTATTCAATAGACACCACGTTTATATTACATTCTGACTATACTATTGACTACATTTCATACATTCAAAGTGCTTTTCTTCAATCATCCCTTGTGCTTATTCAATAGACACCACATTTATATTACATTCTGACTATTCTATTGACTACATTTCATACATTCAAGGTGCTTTTCTTCAATCAGCCCTTGTGCTTATTCAATAGACACCACGTTTATATTACATTCTGACTATACTATTGACTACATTTCATACACTCATAGTGCTTTCGTCAATCATCCCTTGTGCTTATTCCATAGGCATCACTTTATTCAAACATCCTGACTATACTGTTTACCACAGTTCATACATTATAAATGCTTTTCTTCAATCAACTCATGTGTTCATTGAATAGACATCACTTAAACATGCTGCATACATATCAACTCTATAACTTTCACCAGCTATCTACATGTATATAATAGAAACAACACTGTGATAAAAGGCTTATTATGGCATAATAATAATCACAATACACGTACAATTGCAAACATACCTAAAATACAATTTAATCAACTTGTTCAATAACTACTTATAAGGTAGTTACATGGACGTTGTATCCGGAAACACAATTCAAAGGTTTACAAGTTCTGAAAAGTCTTAAATGCAGGTGCACGGCAATATACGTAATGAATTAATTATGAAAATGGCTGTCATTAGTAAAGTCCGCTGAATAACAATATACCATATACAATATATTTTTAGAAAACGTTTTCTTTAACCCTTTGCAAGCTATCACCAATCCACTTTAGGTTTATCATGTATTTTTTCAGCGTGATCGATGGAATTTCGGGATCAAGAGCCAAGTATTAAAAAAGCTCTACCGGCTGCATTTTTCCTCTCATGTAACGTCAAAACTATTCTATTTGCTGACCTTATGGGTTTCTATTTCATTTTCAGAATTATGAACCTTCGGACACTACATTGATTTAACACACACCCTTCCCACCCACCCGCACATACGTCCACTTCTTGTGTCCAAGCTGCACTATAGGCTATGAACTGGTAGTTGGAATTTATTGCATGAGTATTTTAATTCGGATCTGTGATGTAATTCTCTGAGTTTCATATGTGTAAGAAATATTTAGAATAGACTTTGTTATTGGTTTCATTGTCTGAAAACACCTTAAAGTTGAACACTAATGATTTTAAGTATTGGCTTAATACTTATCATTGCATAGATGGCATAAATTAAACAAGGTTATCCAAATTTAAAGCTTGGAAACATTTGAATTAATGATTATTATCAATTATAAAACGGTAAAATACAGCCCCCGATATAGCAGCTGAAAAGCTCCTTGAACGCTGCTGAGATGTGTGACGACACAAGAGGGGCGAGTCCTGTCTAAGCAGACGATGTCCCATAACATTATACACATTTTTCAGTGCCTGTTTTGTCATCTCCTCTTCACTTATTTCTCTTACTTGACTAGCGTCAGTCTTAATGTTAGTCTGTTGCCTCACTCTTAACTTCGTGTATGGTATTATTTTGATGAAAAATGCAGCGTTAAAAAAATAAAGGAATCAGTCACTTGTAAACAAAATAAGACGCCATTGTATTTTCAGCTGCTTGCACCGCGGCATGTTCGGCGTTTCAAGAGGGAACGAATACCATCCAGCTATTATTCGCAGGGCTTTTCAATTTGAAAATGGGGTTTATTTCATTGATCATTGACCCTTCTCCTGTGTATTTACAATCAAACGGTTTTAGTTATCAGAATCAGTTCACTTTCCCTATTAGAATGGTGTGAAATAAGGTCATGTTTAAATGTACCAAACTCTTTATAATTTGATAAATAATTGCATTGCAATTACGTTCATTCATTATAGGACGTCGTCTGCTTAAGCAGGATCGATCCCTCGTATGACGACATCAAAACATCGCTATATTTCTGGCGAATCCTCGGATATTCCACATGCTGAGAAGAGCTTTTATTTATGTTGTTTTTATAATCATCATATACGCAGTTGACATAAAACTTATACGATTGCCATCTGTAAGCTTCCCAATTTCTAGTGATACATTAATTGCCATATTTGTGATTTTCTTGAGTGTTCTACTTTAAAGACTGATGAGTAACAATAAATAAGAGACAAAATATGCTAATATCTCCCTCTCTGCTTAAAGAAAAAATTAAATTCTTTCATATTCTCAAGCAATGGACTACCTTGGGTATTAGAAAATAAATGCCAACAAAACGGGGACAAAATAAGCAGTTTGTAATAATATTTTCTATTTCTCAACATTCGCCAGATATATTAGATGTCTTAATCGTTAAAATATCATAGCCTTAAGTAATATTTCAACATCATTCAAAATGGCAAAACCCGTAATGGAATGTCTTTAATGCCTGTAAAGTGAAATGATAAATTATGTAATTTTCATCCTCAAATAAATTATAAAAATACATTTACGCCATGTTTAGGCAGTTCAGATTCAAATGGATTCAAACAAATGGAAATATTCTACATAGTTTGATCATCACTTTACATGAAACACTATGATATTGTTACTGTATATCTACATTGTCAACAAATAAATATTCGTAGCATTACTAATGCAGTGTGCAACACATAACAGTTTAACTTTAAGCACGTGTGACATGATTTATCACCTATATATTGCTAATATTATCCGCTTAAATCCAAAGGACATTGATTCAATTATTACAAAAAAAACATTTAAAATCAGTTATTGAAATATATATATGTATATAATTATGTTCATATCTTCATGCCTCTTTCATCTTCAGCGAAACATTTAACATTACGCACAGGTAAACTGAAACACTATATTCACAATAAAGAACTTTCATCCTTCATACGTATAACTGTTCAAAAATGTTAAGAATTTTTCTTTTATGCATATAGTCACAAAACACACATGGAAAGCAATTCCTTAAATTGCAAGTTTCATTTCTAAATACATTTTCTTGAAAGTTTAAATGTTCAATAAATCTAAACGGAACATGTCAAAAAATAGTAATGAACACCTCCCATTTCCACGAAAAACAACATAATTGTCAGTCTACAAGTTTCACAATCAAACACCATATCAAACTTTGAACGATATTTTTTTTTCTATTTTTTGTTTTATGTCATGAATAGAGATGCACATAATTAAATCCGCCGATCAGACTCACATCAAGATTGCCGTTTATGAATACCGTACATTGATATTAGTAATAATTTTTTTAAATCCGTTCTTTATGACAGAACATATTTACGCGCTTTCCAAAGGACTTTGGAAATAATTAAAAAGGCTAAGAGCACCTCCGACAACAATCATCGCGCAAACGACATGCAAAACATCGTACTACTAGATACCAATTTACTACACCTGGGCCGAGAGTGTCAAATGTAGATTAATGTCTTTCTAGAGGACATTATTGCTGTATCGAATTCCCAGTCAAATGTGCGAACCACTTAATTACGACACCTCCTATGAGGGTGTGGTCGTACTCCCCAGTGCCGTATATAGATATCCGGCACTGGTACTCCCTAGGCTACTCATAATTTTGATGACGAACTCGACACACCGGGTTGGTTCTATGTCGGGCATACTGGGGCTGGAGCGACTCGAATCATTCTTAATCCAGGCTTAGCTGCACTTGCCTGGAGCAAAAAGAAAGATACATGATAGATAATAACAAAATATTTTAAAAAATAAAGATTTTAAAGATAATGAAGAATTAAAGAAAAAATATAAGATGATATAAAATCAAGGAAGCATGGTGCATATGAAAAACCTAGTTTTCAGTTAATTTATATGATTTAAGAAAAAAGTCAACATAATTTCAGATTAATCGAATCCCAAAGATCTTTTATCGTTATAAAAAACAATAAAACTTTTTTTATTTCATTTCATTTAACAGAAGCCATTTTAGAAAACGAAGATACAACATTTATTGTACAGATCTTACACAATTCTCATGGTTGTGGAAAATGTATCAGGCGGTTGACTCCCTCATACTTCAGCTAAGCTGACGCATCTGTGAGTTTCAGTTTTAGTTTCAGTTTATCGTTTCATATTTCACATTTACAATGTGTTTTTACAGTATAAATGGTAGAAACAATAAACTTGTTACAAACAAGATAAATAGTACAAACAAACATGAAATATATTGTCAGAGAAAATAATAGAAGGTGAGTACCTCATATCTATACGTTTGCATGCAATATTAATTGAAAAGACTGGGCTAAGTGAAATTGAGGAGAAACCTACGCTTGTGAGTTATAGGCTCCAAAGAGTTATAATATTTATAATAGTTTTTAAAAATAGTGGGAACGAGCAATGCATGATACAGCAATATGAGTATACAAATGAAATTATTGTTTCGCAATAATCAAAATCGCATCCAAGAAAAAGTATTGGATGGTTTAGTCACTTTCATTACAGCAATAATATAGCAATTCACATTTTTAGGGTAAATAAGTATTTCCTCATTTCCTGTACGCCGTGGCAATTTCTGAAGCATATACCGAAGTGCTGACATGATTTATAGCATTATTCTCAATTTTTACCGATGGCTTAATGCAACGCACTACTTAAGAAAAGACAAATAAAGCAGAAACCACGTATGCAACAGTGTAACAGGATTATGATGTCAGCATTTTAGTATAAATAAATAGAAAGATTTATCGATATGCAGAAAAAAAGCAATCTTCCAGCACGCAGCGACGTGCCACCACACTCGCCCGCAACGAGCTATACTGCACCCCAGAATTCAGAACAATGGCTACTGAGGCGCAGCAACTCGCTGCAGGCGAGTGAATTGGCCCGTCCCCTGCCATTCAGAGAAAACTCAGAAAAGGCATACAATCATAATAAACTATATAGGTGTGGTACGAAAATGGAAAATGGCCTATTAATTCTCCATTTAGGAAATGAAGTTTTAATTTCCGTTTAAATAATTAGAAACAATGAGGTGGAATTTTCAGTTGGGAGTTCATTCCAATACTTTGGACTTGAACATGTAACAGTTTTCCTTGCAAATATTGTTCGACTTCGTGGCAAATGGAAAGAGTAACTTTGACGTGTGGGTATGGGTGGATAGCGTTGTTTTTTTTTTTTTTTACAAACAGTGCAGAAACGAGCGCAGGTAATTCATTTATTTATAACTGATACGTGAATATCCCTAAGTTGTACACAAAAATATCTGAGATTAGTAAGAGCCTATTCTTTAAAAACCAATTGGCTAGTATGAGAGAGAAATCCAGCGTTATTAATATTTCTTATGGCCCGTTTCTGAAGGGTGGGTATCTTGTCAAGTTTGGTTCCATTCCCTCAGGCAAGAATTCCGTAATTGAGATATGGTAAGATTAGAGTGGTATACAAGGATAACAAAATTTTGGGAGGGAACTCGTGTTTGAGTTTATTTATATAAGTTTATTTATATAAGTAATTGATATAATTACCTTCCATGATAAGTCACTGTTAATGTAGATAAAGGAAATTTTGTGGAATCGACTTGGCTGAAATTAGATATGTATTTTTCCTTCTAGGGATTCCATAGAATTAATGAATAACATAATGAGTTTTTTTAACATTCAAAGAGGGTTTGTTATCATTTATCCAGGCTTGGACCAGTTTCAGTTCATCATTTACATTTTGAAGGAGGATTGGGGTTGCAATGTGAACAGAAAATATTTTGGGTTGTCTGCGAAGAGAATAAATGGCAGAATTTCAGATGAATTTTATAATAAGGAACCTTGAGGAACACCACAAGATATTGATCGTTGATAAGAATCTTTACCATTTATATTAACGAATTGTTTTTATCAGTGATCATTCCTGTACCACTCCAAGGCCTCCCTCGAATCCCATAATGGGATCATTTCTGCAATAAAATATTATGATTGAACTAAGTGTAGCAGGCCTTGGAGAAGTCCAAGACAATTCCGACAGTATGTGACATGTTACTACTTTATCTAACAACGTAAGTATTGCATGTCTTGTGGAATGTTTCTGTCTAAAGCCAAATTGATTATCAAAGAGAATATTGAAATCAATTTTCATTGTTCGTGAATGAATAGTGCGCATTCAATGTACTTTTAAGCATTAGAACTAAGTCACACAATCATCAGGTTCAGCATACTAATTGGAGAAAGATGAAAGAAGAGTATAGACTAAAGAGTATTTACTTCAGCTGTTGACAGTGTAGGAGCACGACTGTCCGAAGCACGGCTGTCACGAGCTTTGCGAATATTTTCTCTGATGGCGTTTCGAACCTGTGATAAGAAATAGCACGATTATTAAATCTTCTCTACGAACAAATGTTATTTGACAAATCTATACCGAATATAATACATATTACATGACTTCGTCTATCTTGCCGAACTATTCAGAGGCGAACGTTACCATTTTTACACAGATCTATCGAAGAGCGTGGAGAATTCGCATTTTAGAAGATTTTTTTCGAGCAAAATCGAAGGGAGGTAGAGGGATAATTATTCAAAACCTTTTTTGTTTATTGCAGGACTACTTCCTCGAAGTTACAAAAGCCGTGATCAAACGATATTCGTATCTCTCGAAATCAAAAAATTAAGGGGAAATAAAGCAGCAGTGTATTCATGGTATTGATGGGCGTATGAACAATGCATTAGGCAACCTCACTATCATTCGTCTTCTATTATAATACTCTTTTTTATGTTGGTACAGAGCAAATACCCACTGAAAGTTTTCTTAGTGTAGCTATTAGCTAACGAAGATTTTATAACATACCTCTGAATTGAGAAAGCAGTAGAATAGTGCGACAAAAAAACCCTGCGTGGATAAAATGAAACAAAGAAATTACCAACACACGCACTATATTGTGCCAAAATTATGAGGATCTATAAAGTTACAACAAAACAAAAGAAAACCAACAAACCTACAAACTTAATTGCGGTTATTTAGCCCATGTCCAATAAAAGACAGGCTTGTCTTCTTTTCACCCCCCCCCCCCCCCGCCCAATTTAAAAAAAAGGGTGACATCATCGCTGCTCTGTAGAGCACGCCGAATGCCCCCTTTTTTTAGACGAGAACGTTATTAACCTATGAAAATACAAATCATTTATGCTAAAAATCATGAATTGGATTTTGATTACTAATCAAACGTTAGCATGGAGATTAGACTATACCTGAAGGGTATTTAGCAGGTTGTAGGTGTACTCCAGTGCCTTCACGTGAGGAAATGATACGACTAAAGGAGTCAGTAACCAATGGATACCAAGCAATGGGAGGAGCAAAACAGTACTCCGAAGACCAGCTCTGAAAAAGTGAGAAAGAGTGTTTATGTCATTATTTTATTTCTATAACGATAAGAATCAATGTGTTGATATTGGGTTGAAGCTTACAGTACGTAAATGGAATGATCAATGAGCTATCAAGCAAATATCTTATAATCTTTATAAACACAGAATATCAATTTATATTTCCCAGAAGAGTTTGATAATTACTTATTCTGGTAATATTTCTAGTGTTTGCCAACAAAGAAAAATTTCCAGAGCAAAAATTTACTTGATTTGCTTGATCTTATCGTTGTCCAGTTGACCTCGAGATGCCGACACAACTGTCTTTACGACCATCAGAAGGATAACCATATTGACCTAGAACATGAGAAATTGATGCGATTTTAAATCATCTTGCTGCAAATAAAATAAATTTGAAATAAGATTGCATCATACTAGATCCAAGGTAAGTCAACAGTGTTAAAATATGATATTTAGGAATTGTACAATTTTTAAAATTCTTATAATTATGGCAAGGAACCACGTAGTAATTGGCATTTTGCAATAAATGTAGGCCTATCATAATCAAGATCAAACACACGTCTAGGCCTATTTTGTTTTGAAATTGCCTCTTTACACACTTATCAAGAAGGGTTCAAATTTTGCAACTTAAGTCTAGGTACAACAGCAGAAACCCCATGGTATGCAAAGTGAACATCTCTTCCGTAATGTACAATATTACACAAGAAATATACAAAAGACAATGAAATATTCTAATACTCAAGGAAATTACCATAATCGTCGGGTTATTAGGGAGGTCAAAGTATGCAACATTTCAAGGTTTTCAACAGGACAATTCACATAATAATACAAGTTGCTTACGATTACGATTGCAATAGCAGGGCCTGTGAATGCCCAGATCGTCCCATCTGTTGGATTGAGCCAGCAACTGGAATTTGAATTATTTTAAAGATAAAGATAAATCAAATGTTAATGATATTTCCTTTTTAGAAGCTTACTTTGATTTACCTATAATCTCTACTTTACTATATTTTGGAATGTCAATTTTAACAGCAATAATCTAGGTTTCCCTGCCCATTTTCGCCACCATTTCATTCAATATTTAAAAAAATGTTTTTAATTTTGTCCCAGACACTGTGGAATGTGCGAATGCTCGTTTCAATTTCGTCTTTGGTAGAACAATTTTGAAACAGTGTCATTCAGTTTCGTGCTTTGTGATATAAATATAAAGGCCCATATAACTCTTGACGAACTTGCCCCTAGAAGGCTGAGGATGCTGGGGTGTTGTAGTCAGCAAAATACTGATGACCTTTTTTTTTGGCTTGTCAGAGATTTTTGGAGTTAAAACGAGGCCCTAAAACGCTAAGGAACTTATTTTTTCTTCTCATTTTCTTCTTTTTATTTTTGCTCACAGCACCCCCAGTAACAAAATCGTTCCCAGGGCTTGTTGACGAATTTAAATGACAAAATAATGAATGTGTTTGATAAAATGACGAATTCGATCCTAGCATTACTAACTCGCTTAGTGGCAGAGGCGAATTTCAGTGAAAATTTACGAATCCGAATGCTTTATTTTAAAATTTAATTGACAAAATCGAATATGAATGGCAATTTGACGAAACTGAACTTAGGATTTGAACGTAGTAAGCATCTCCGAACGAAATTGCATTGAAAATTGATGAAATTGAATGAAGAGGTGACGAAATGGGCGGGAAACTTATATTAAAACGCAATTGATTTGCAGGAAAAATCAAATACTGAAGAGTAAACTTATATAAATTACTCACCTTCCTCCATAGCCATAGCTTTGATGCTTCACTCCACCAGTTATAATGAGTATCACTGCTGGAAGGCCTTTGGGACAAGGAAAAACAAAGCAAATTACAAATGGCGAATACGATAACTTTGATTAAAAAGGCTGAACTCAATAAAACATTTATTTTTAATTCAAGATATGTAATGTTATATTAAAAATTTAAACATTAATATTTTTTTGTTGGTGTTTATATTGATTTCTAAGGTTTTAATGCGAGTGTCGTCTACTGAGGATTCAAAACTTTTAGCTTACCCCATCCTATGATGACATAAATCCAAGTTCGAGGATTACCAGAATCAAAGACCTGGATTATCTGACGGTAGAGATGTACGCCCTCTACGAGCATCCAAAACATCACTGCAAGGTAGAAGTAGTGTAGGATGAAGGAATATGCCTTGCATGCAGGCTATAGAAGAGGTTCAAACAAACATATAAAACATACATGAGACAAAGCATTACCTACGAGAAGTTAAAGGTGGGTCTAGATATAAAAGTGTTGTATGAATACTAGTAGAAAGAATAAAAATATCTACTTCAAACACAAACTTGCAAATTAACCCACATGCACCCTCACTGACATGGACTGTCATCATTAGGACTGCCTAGAAGAGACAAGGAGGAAGTAGGCGGACACAAAGCTAATTGAAATTTTCAGAGAAGAACACATTACCTCAATTTCAATCGGCTTGATACCGGAAAAGAAGGTGATAGTGGCAAGCAAAATGGCGACCATCAGATTGACGTGAATTATTACACGGTCGGCTGTCAACGAACGTCTGTGTATACGACAGTGAAAGTTAGAAGCGAAGGTTATTATTTAGTTGTTGTTGTTACCAATTCAAAAAAACGCACACCCACACGCACCCCACACGCGAGCGCACTTATATATATATACAGTGTCCTTTCATATGAATTATGTTAACAAGTTACTTTTCCTTAAACTTTAGTGGTGTATATTGTTAATGAATAATTCAAAATAGACTGGCAGCTGCATAATAATATTATATTGATATAAATCTAGGACAAATTTCACTGCAGTGCAACAGTAATGGTGGACCAAATAGTTATAGACATGTTACATGGAGCTACAAAACTATGGATAATACCTCAATGAGGCACTGGGTGAATACCAGTGTTTGTGAATAGGACGAGACACCAAATTATGAGTTCGGGACTTTCACATTAGGCCTACTTACATTCAAAACTCACCTTCCGTGGCACAATAGGTTTGAGATATAATTAATCAATTTTCGACTATGATTATTTGGTTCAAATTTAAAGTAGGCTTTGTACATGGATGTGATTTTTTTCTGTTTCAATAAAACTAACATTTTAAAATTTGTTTTAGAACTTTAACGTATTGTGGTGGATTTTTTATGACGTCGTCCCAAGAGCTTCATTGCCAATTGATTTTTTAAATACAAAATTGAATGTCACAACGCAGGAATGAGAGAATACAAGAAAATACAAAAGTCAAGGAAGGGTGTGTATAGCGACCCGGGTATGATCCGGGCACGCTAGAATAATCGAAGCGCGAAGCTTTTCGACTTTTGTATTTTCTTGTATTCTCTCATTCCTGCGTTGTGACCCGATGAGTGCAGGTCGAAAAGCTTCGCGCTTCGAAAATTGAATGTATTAACTCTTATACTCGCTTGAAACGTGGATTTTCGAAATAATCTAATACGTACAGGATTAACAAAATCTTTTATGAGATTTCTTTTCATACTGTAACCTGAGGATTAAAAATATAATCAGACTAATGACAATTGCTGCGACGGATATTCCGAGACCAATCCAAGTTAGCATATCACTGATGATATTTCCCTCCTGAAAAAATAACAATATTCAAGAAAACAGTATTAGTTCTCAGGGTATATTGAAATTAATATTTTACCTAGAAAAAAACAACAATGAACCTCATACTATACCAAGTTGCTTTTTGACAATTTTTCCGCCAGTAAGTCATTTGTGTTATGAATTCCCATAATTAATTACCACGGAAACAAGACTTTGACATGTGGAGCAGAAGTAAATGCTATTACAAATGTATGCCGCAAGGATCATTGTGTCTATCACTCATTACATTGAAAAAACAAAATTGCTTCATAAAAAGCGATCATGAACATTTTGCCTGAAAATAATATATAATTATATAAGTGGGCCCTTTTGATGGATAAGATCTTTAATCTAGAATGTTGTACATGTATACAATGCTGTTTTGAATAGTATATTTTGAATGTGCTTTTATTGAATTGAATAAATAACAAATGCAAATAAAATGTATTCCATGAATACCTGGAAAATAGTTTTAGCCAAACTAAAAATAGAACAAATCGATTCCATCTTACCAGATCACTCGGCACCAAGCTCACCAAAATGGCAAAGCTGGTCATGTGATCGCAATAGCATGACGTCATATTTACGTTGCCTGAGTCAATTTCTCGACAGCCTGTTGAATTCCAGTTTCTGAGATAAATTTTAGATAAACACATATGACAAAATATACATGTACTATTCTTTGATCGAAAATTAGTTACAGATTGTAGCGAACATTTAATACATTACTTGTTTAATGGAATTCAATACTAGATGGGAATCAAGAGTAAAAGAACCATGCATATTAATGTGGTATATTCCGCCTGGCAAGAGAGAGAGAGAGAGAGTATGTGTAAATTTAAGTAGAGACCGTTATAGTTTTAGGATGACATGCAGTCTTTTAGTGTATACATATTCATGTTTCTACAACAGAACAATTTAATTTTCTTTTCTAAAAATAAATAAAGTGTTCTTACTGTTTTCCGAAACGAAAACAAAATCTAGTTAAAAGTAAATTCATTGAAATTGCAAAGCAACGGAAGAAGCGCGCAAAAGTATGGTATATGATATTATCTTCATTCTTTTAATTACGAGTAAAACATTTTTATCAGATATCCACATTGTATTGCCCTAGCTATATCACATATAACTGATAAAAACTGGTCCCTGAAATCCTGGTACACGCTCGGTAGGAACGGTAGATAGAGTGTAGGCCTACCAATAAAAAAGGATGAACAAATAAAAATTTCGAATCAAATTCAATTTTACAATACGTGTATCTGTGAGAACACGGTTGTATCGTTGGCATGGTAATACCTGTCGTTTTGATTCCAGAAGCTACAAGTCGGTGAGTAGAAATTTTGACCGATCATCTGCATTGTAGTGGAAAGAAGGATATATAATATTGATAATACCATTAAAGTTCCTTTATAGTTACCTGAGTCAATCAACATGAAATTTTCCAACGTAATAAAAATGATCCTATCTCATTTAATCTTTGTCTTTATATTAATAGTAATATTCATAGTCATAGTAAAATATAAAATTTAATGAAAAACAAGCATTATCACATTATCTTCATTTTTAATTCATTTGGAGCAGCTAAGGAAGTTTTTAAAACTATCTTCAGCTCTTACTCCATTGCGTCTCCACCATATTCCTGTTTGAAGAAAATGTGTATGATTGAATGAAGAAAACTTTCAGCCTGCACTGCTTCATTCTCCTTAGCTCAGAAAAAGAAAATGAGACAGGTTATTACGCTAAAGTGGAATGTAGGAAAGGTAACTGGGAATAATTGTTATTTAGAAAAAATATAGTGTTCTATATTAAACATGTTTTATGCTTCACGTATTTGGATAGTTTCAAGATCTTTAACTGGAACTCACCGTTGAGTGTCTGAGGATAAAGATAAAGGGCGCTGACACCAGCTCTTGGCCAATGAAAACAAATACAGTGAGGACGTCACTTGCAACACGAAGATTGACATCATTTTTGACGTAGGTGGCGTTGTTGACTGTGTTGTTATTAAAGAGCTCGGCAAGACGTGAAGATGCAGAAATGCCGATAGTCACAAGTTGGTCGCTTTCATCTATACAGACACAATGCAATGTCAATTACAAACATCAAAATCCTTTTACGGTTAGGCAAATTATGTCTATCTTGGTCGCTATTTTTTGATTGGTTTTGTTTGTTTTGTTTTGTTTCTTTTTCAACTTCATGTACATGTATATATACCTATTGGTGTATCTTTATTTTATAAGGAAGTTTATTTTCACAACATTATTTGGTGTGTTGCATTGGTATACATTTATTTTACTGTTTTCACACACATTGAGTTCATCGCTGAGTTAAATATGCCTTTTCTTTCATTTTTGTTCATTCGTTTCTGTGGGTATGTGTGTGTGAGTGTATGTGATTAGTTGTTAGTGTTTGTTTTTATTTTGTTCTTGTTTTTTTAGAGGGAACCGGCAAGTTGTAATGGTATCACCACCGCCATTAACATTCAATTAATTCGCCTTTCAAATTAAATCGTGTGGGGATATGCGTGTGGACGGGAGTGGAATGATGGGAGAGAGTGCGGGGAAGTGTACATCTGTTTGATGAATTAACAATGTGCAGATGTGTAAAATCTTTAGTCACGCATAATTAAAAGCTCTTTACCCTTCTCAAATGCAATAGCGGGTTTATGCAGCATAGCCGGCTCATAACCCATTTCTAAAACGCCCAAAGTGTCACCCTTTTCAAAAGAGCATCTAAAAAAAATGTGATCACCTTATTTTATTTTCTTCCTTGTAAAGAGATTTTCTGAGAAAACTATCATCAAAAACTGTTTTTCGAAGATCCTTTCATATTTTTTCTTCTTTGTTCTTTCCCGTTTTCTGCTCTTCAATATAAATCAGTATCCAAAAATTGTGATGAAATTATTTTTTCATCACTTTTAACCAGTTTTTCGGAATTGTGTCCCCCTTTTTTAACGAAATGATGGATCCGCCCTGGTACATAATACATTTTTTTTCTAGAGCCTTACCTTTGGATTGGTCAATCCTTTCACAGAAGTAGTTGGAGGGCAAAGAAAATTGGTTCCCATTGTCGGTGTTTGTCCATTCCGTAGAACACAAATCTTTGACTCCAGATCGATGTATATAGATATCTACAGTAAAACGAACAGGATGATTATCCGAAGTGAAATGTGATACCATAGAGAGAGAGAGAGAGAGACAGAGGTTGATAAGAAAGAGAGGAAATAGAAAGAAAAGAAAAGATAGTAACCAAATAGAAGGGAAAGGGAAATGGAAACAAAAGCAGTGAGAAAAGGAAAGAAAACAATTAGTAACGGATAGTTAATATGAAGTAACTGAGTCTCCACCCCGCCCAGTTATGTGGTTGAGAGAAATATAAAAATGAACATGTGTGTGTGTGTGTGAGTGTGTGTGCGAGAGAGAGAGAGAGAGAGAGAGGGAATCAAACATAAGTATTATGCGCATTATTTAAAAAATTGATGCTACGCACAACAGCCGACCATTTGATTTCTATTTTTTGCATTATCAAAGAAAAGGCGTACATGGTACAAGGTGTTCTTGATTTGTATAATAATTATATACTGAATACTTAAACATTTCGGTATACGTTTATTGTATAAAGCGTTCAAAAGTTAAACTTACTACTGAATGTGATTGATTGTCCTTTAATTAGATTCATTCCTATTTCAAGGACGCTTTCCTTCAAAATCTCAGGGTTGAAAATAATTTCCAGATCCTCCTTAAGAAAAAAAAATGGATTAGTAACATTATATCACAACATCTATGGAAACTGAAATACGATTGAAGGGGAGATGAAAGGGCCTCCTAACACATCCCCCCCCCCCCCCCCCCCCCGATCTATGGCCTTGTTAATTAGCATTTTATCCATGAAGCACGTCCGGTGCTCCCAACACCATGGTGGCAATGCATATTATATGTCTGGACGCACTATTCGCCACTGTTTTGTACATGTCCCCAAAGGGATGAGCTATGGGCATGATAAGGCGTAGATATCTGGGGGGGATGTTATAGGGGCAATGTTTAGTCAGATGTACTGTATAAAGATGAAGTAATCCCCGGCAGAGAGATGTTACCTTAGCAAAGAGTGTGGATGAAGTTATCACACCAGGAATAGAAGAAGTTGATGTTTGCGTTGCCATTGCAGTTACATCTGAAAGAGAACTCACTAATGCACTCAAGGTGTGGTCGGATGAGGGCCAAAAAGAGGAGAGGGACGCGAAAGACGTTTCCAACGGTACATGCGTGGTGGCTTGAATGGTTGGCGAGTCGGTGGTATCGGAAACTGAACTCACTGATGCGGTCAAGGTGTGGTCGGATGAGGGCAAAGAGGAGGCGAGAGACGGAGAAGTCGTTTCTAACGATATACTCGAAGTGATTAGGGTAGTTGATGAGTCTAAGAATCCCATGTCTTGAGTGCAGTAAGATGTCGTTATTTTTGATCCATCTAATGGTTTCGTGAGCGTAGTGGCAAGGCTACTAAAATGAAATGCCACGCAAACAGGTGGACCTTTGTAATCGTTCCCCGAAAAATAGCCGTTGAATTGTGTTACTCCGAAATAATGTTCTGAGTTCACTAAAGAGCGAAAAATAATAAAGGACACCGTTAGATCAAAGGAACAAGACACTTATGTGAACGTGGTTATTTTTTTTCCAACGAAATTGGGGGGGGGGGGGTGCAAATTACTCAAGTCCCCTATTGCCATTATTGGCAAATTATGCAGGCACGTGAGATCTATTATAATGGACACAGATTCTCAAATTTTGTAGAGAAATTGAAGAAGGAATTTGTATACAACTAGAGGTGGCCTATTAGAGGGGATGACCCATCCCAGCCAGAGAAAATTTGAGATTAAAAATAACCAAATTGTGTAATGTGCACAATCGTTTTAGCTTGTTAAGAACATTAATGGATGAAAAGCTGTATACCCCTAGGTGAATAATGACAGGGTTCCCCATATACCAAAGGGGTTTTTTAAGGAGAAGAAATATTTTAGTGCCTTACGGCATTTTCAATACTGTCTTATAAGAAAATTGATGCATGGGACACTATATACACCAAGTGATAGGTGTGATGTTTCGACAGTATATACATGTATATTTCATTTGCATGGAAAATGAACCTAGATGGATGGATCCCTGACCTAGCGCACGTATATCGTATGTAACCTTGATATTAATTAAACAGATGGAATCTTTCAAGTACTGAGAAGAACTCATAGTTAGTCCTAGAACAGGAAGCGTAAACATGCACTCAGCCGACTGAAAACAGTGGAATAATCATTCCAAAGTTTCGATCAAGCCTCGCTTTAAATCATTAAATGAATTCATTTAAATACCTGTATATAGAATATAATTCTTTACCTGAAAGACCGGACGCTTTATTTAAATTCAAATTAGCAAATTAAACAAAAATTTTATTGCAGCAATAATGATAATAATAATAATAATAATAGCTGTTTCTCATATAGCGCCTTACCAGTTACAATGAAATCCAACCACAATGACGTTTGCATCCTTCCGGATACCCATTTCTAATTTCGTCAGAATTTTCTTTCTTTATTTCTTTATTAGGTGGTCTGTCATGGAAATTTGTCAGAATGTTCTTTATTATTCTTATTTTTATTTTTCTCCCACTTTTTTATGGACACGAATCCTAAAAATCTGTTCCGCCCTTTTTTCTTCAAATTTTCATCAATCATTATGTTCTATCAGATCAAGTTCCCGAATTTTCTTCAAGGTCATCAGGTCCTCACAGGCCCGTAATTAGGGGGGTTCAGGCCCCCCCCCCCCCCCCCCGTTGGCGAGCAGAGGTCCGATATCGATATTTCTGTCTATTTTAATACATTTCATTTCGATTTTGTCCCGTATCTTCCTAATCTGGTAATTCTATATAATTAATGAATGTCGTCTTTCACCATTTATTTTCGAATTTTGTACGTTATGCCATGTTGCAATCGATTTCTTCAAAGCGTCATTCAAAGAAATTATTTGTAGTAGGTCCATGACAGGCCTGTAACGGGGGGGGGGGGGTTCAGAGGGTTCGAATATCCCCCCCCCCCCCCCCCCCAGCTGGCTAGCAGAAATTTGCCTTAATAACAAAAAAGAATCATAAAGCGAAGAAAAAAATCCAAAGTGACATCAGAATAGTGATGTTTAGGTTAAATTTTTGTTTTATTTCCATACCAACCGGCTTAGATAGGGGAGGGGCCCACAAGGGGTCACGTGAAAGGGGAGAGCGGAAGGAATGTAAAGACAATAATTATGTGAGATGACAGAGTTTCCAGTCAATTTTATTTGCTTTTGTCCTGCAAATTAATAACATTGCACAGCCATTCATAAGGCCTAGTCAATATACGTTTTTGGCCATTCATTTCAGAATTTATTTTTTGCTATCGATTTTGTCAAAGACTGAAAGAGTTCAAAGAGTTATTCCAAATCTTCACCCACTCGTTGTAAGGTCTTGTCTATGTGACGAGAGGGGTATTTAATGTGTCTGTTCACTTCGAAACAAACTGGAAAAGTTTTCCGCTCTCAAGTTGCATGGAATACTCCAGGCGGACCTGGTCAAGTCATTCAGGCCCTTAGATTATGGCCCTCGGTAATACAGCCTGTTCAACCGGAGTGCCATAACAATATTTTATAAACATCGACTTCTTGGAAACTATAATGAGAAATAACAAGATACCCCAGTATAAGACTTGGAATGTTTTGGAAATATTACTTGGGAGATAGCAAAGTACGTTTTCCGTCGCTCGCTTCGCTTAATTACAAACTTTGAAATAGTTTCAGTCACGAAGGACCATAAATATTTCCACAGTATTTATTATAATATGTCCATGAATGATCAATGTTATGACAATTTTCGGGCACGTCATTGCCTTACTATCGCCATGGCGCCAAGATATTAGGGTTACCTTACTTTCTATATTGAAATTAGCAGCAGCAAATTAAAGTTCATTTTTCTTCGCTCGCTTCGCTCGCTCGCAAATATTAGAAATTAGATAGTTTCAGGCAGCGAGGTGCATGAATATACTGCAATATTCAGGCACGTCGCTGGCCAAACGCCATGGCACCCAAATAATCGTTAGGTCCACTTACTATATTGAAATGAGCAGCAGCAAAGTAAAGAGCATTTTTTCTCGCTCGCTTCCCTCGCTCGCAAACCCTATAAACGGGATGCAGAGACTCCGAGGTCCATGAATATTCAATGCTATGACAATATTCAGGCATGTCACTGCCCTATCGCCATGGCGCCAAGATATAAGGGTTATACCTTTCTATAAAAGAACACCATATGCCCCCCCCCCCCCCCCGTTCGCTGCACTTCCTAAAAACTTTATTAATATGAATGATTCCTGGCAACAAGATGACCGGAGATATAGCTTTACATTTCACCTATTGGTGACTAATGCAATACAATTTTGTCACTTATAAGTACATTTTTGTTTTTCTCACGCTCGCTTTACTCGCTCGCAAAATGTGGAACCATACACAGTGGTAGTGTAAGTCCGGGCTTTATTTGGCCCAACCCCTGTCAAATAATCTGACTATATATATATATATATATATATATATGCTCGTGCCCATAAACTGGGAGGGGCACGCCCCCTAATTCCGCCACCCGCCACCCCTACTCGGTCGCTTCGCTCAGAAAGGTCCACTTTTTCCAATGTTAACCCCCCCCCCCCCCGCAAAATTCCTAGTTACGGGCCTGCATTACGACGTCATCCAGGCACCATTTGGTCTACCGTCAATTCGTCTAATAGCATTTGGTCTAAAACCATTTGGTCTAATAACCATTTGGTCAATTATCAATTGGTCTAATTGCCATTTCGTCAATCAATGGTCTAAACCCAATTGGGCTCATACCTATTTGGTCTACACATCATTCGGTCCATTTGTCAGTTAGTCTAACCTCTGTTGGTCTATCATCATTTAGTCAACACCCATTTAGTCTAATAACCATTTGGTCTAATTGTAATTTGGTGTAATAACCGTCCGGTCTAATTACCATTTGGTCTAATTACCATTTGGTCTAATCATCGTTTCGTCTAATGACCAACTGGGCTAATTTCTTGTTTTCCCCCTACAATACTACTCTAGGTGGCTTTGCCTAAACAGTCAGGTCTGGCCGAAATTTTCGAACTTTTTTGCAGTAATTGTATGTTAAAGTGACAGTAAGCTCCTAATAAGTGAGGCTCCTAATGGCGCCATCTTTTAACAGGATTTGAAAAGTGTCTCTCATTTTCCCATCATGCCCCATTCCATTTTGTACAAGCTTAGAATGTACCTTTAGGCAATTTTCTACATTTGCAAAGGCAAGATAATTGTTTAAAATATAAGATGCCTATTATCCAAACAAACGGTTTGTCAAAATTCTAAATAAAATGCAATTAATATAAGAATTACAATCTTAATTTAGCAGTCACTGTTAGATGGCGCGGTTCAAGTTCTACTAGTTTAATGCCATTTTAAAATATTGGAGGGGTTTTTTTTTGGGGGGGGGGTGTAAAAAAGAGTAGAAAAAAGGTGACCTGATGAAGCATGGCATGAATTGAATCACATGTGCTTAATTATGTTGTGAATAAGTTGATTAATTAATTGATCAATTGATATTTTAGTGCAATTTCAATTACATGTATTGTTTTATTGCACTTTGCCTTTGCTATTTTGTTTTTTATTCTTTCATTTCTTTCGCAAATTATGGAAGGATAAAGAAAACCATGGCGAAATATGGAAGAAAAGATTATAAAAAAAGGTCAAACAAAAAAGAAGAAGAATAACATAACAAAATTAGATATGAAAAGCAAAAAAAGGATAAAAAGAAAGAATAATGCAAAATACGCAAAATGATAGAAAGATAAAGCAAGGAATAAAGAGTGGAGAAACACAGAGAGAAAGAGAAAGATGATAGAAGAAAGAATATAAAGTTTAATATACGGAAAGATGGAAGAGGTGATAGAAGGAATCTAAGACTAACACAACTAAAGGAAAGATGGCAAAATGAAAGGATAAATGCAAAGCAATAACATAAAAAAAGACAGAGAAATGATAAAAGGATAAAGATATACATAAGAGAAGATAGCGAAGGAAAGGAAAAGATTAAAAACAAAATAACAAAAGCAAAGTGCAATAAAAACAATATTTGAAAATTCACTGAAATATTAATTAATTAATAAATCAATCAGTTTCTTCACTGGATAATTAATTAAAGGAGTACTCCGGCCTCAAATTAATATGAATTGAATAAATAAATAGAGTAAAATTAAACGAACAAATCACTGAAAATTCCATCGAAATCGGATGAAAAATAATGAAGTTATGGAATTTTTAAGTTTTGCATTATTTTGGGAAACAGTTCTATGCATTTCACATGAATATGTAATGAGTGAGCCGATGATGTCACGTCCCCACTTTCCTTTTTTAACTATATATAAGGAGTCAGTCCTTTTAGTTATAGGCTTGGAGCAGAAAATTTGAATAATTGCAATTACATATAATAAAATACAAAAGAAAAAGTGGGGATATGACATCATCAGCTCACTCACTGCATATTCATGATGATGTGCATATCACTGTTTAACCAAAATAATGCAAAACTTAAAAATTCCATAACCTCATTATTTTTCATCCGATTTCGATGAAATTTTCAGTGATTTGTTTGTTTAATTTTACTCTATTTATTCAGTTCATATTAATTCCAGGCCGGAGTACCCCTTTAAGCACATGTGATTAATTCATGCCATGCTCCAACAGGTCCCCCTTTTTTCTCCTCCTCCCCTCCCCCCCCCCCCCAAAAAAAAAAGAAAACAACAACAACAACAACAAAACTAAACATACAATATTCGAAAAGTTACCTTTCAATTTAACGTCACAAAAAATTAATATGTTGGCTTATATGTGTCAGGGCAATGTGTACCTAGTCTTGGTTGAAGTTTCTCCCGCCCCGGCCCCGGGGGCCAGTGAAAATGTCGACTCTTGGGAACTCTAATTCATTTTCATGAGCATTGTCATTCTCCGTGGACCCGTTTAATGACTTCCCTCAATACTGCGGTCAGAGGGTAGTCCGTAGTCGTAGTAAGATGGAAAACAAGAAATTAGCCTAGTTGGTCATTAGACGAAACGATGATTAACCAAATGTTAATTAGACAAGACTGCTATTAGGCCAAATTACAATTACACCAAATGGTTACTAGACTAAATGGGTGTAGACTAAATGATGATAGACCAACTCATGAGGTTAGACTAACTGACAAATGGACCAAAATAGTGGACCATATGGGTATTAGACCAGTTGGATTTAGACCATATGATGATTAAACCAAATGGCTATAAGACAATAGACCGAATGGTAATTAGACAAAATGATGATTAGACCAATTGGTTATTAGACCAACTGATATTAGACCGAATGATGATAGACCAATTGGCTATTAGACCAAGTAGCTGTAGACTAATTGGCAATAACCCTTTATTTTTAATCAAAACAACATGTAGCGTGCGCCGTATAGTGTAGGCCCTCTACTTTTGTGTTACCTTTGATTATCACTAAATTGAAACGATAACAGGTTTCAGACATTTTTCACCATTAAACACCACTAGTTTTATAAATTTTTGCATTTGCGGTTGACATGTTTTAACATTTGTGGTAAAGGGTGTTTCAATATATTTTAGGGATTTTAATGGTCAGGAAAACCTCACACACACGCATTCACCCCTACACACACACACGCATACATCCCATAATAACTTATCTTATATAGGCGCACTATGCAAGCAATGAGTTTTTACATTTGCGGTTGACATGTTATGACATTTGTAGTTATTTTTACATTTGTGGGCTCTACAGGGAATTCCCAATTTTTTTACATATTCTGAAAGCCTATAAGCTGTAGATTGGAATTCATGACGTCATACGTTTTGTATGCATTTGACAATATTTCAGTAATACGTTGTCGATTTTCTTCCGAATTTTGATATGCTGTAGCTGAGACAATTTTCTACAAGATCAATTCCACCATTTTTCATTTTGACCACGGGATCATGGTGTATTTTTGCGATGAAAGGAGGCATCTCAATTTTTCACATTTTGCGTGAATTCTCTATGGGACATGACTTTTTCTCAAATCTTGATCCTACATTTTGTCTTCTTTGAGCAGTATCTCTCTTATTCCTGCTTGATTTTCTTCGAAATTTTAGTATGTTATAGCTGAGACTATACATAGGTATGCCCTTTAATTTTTGATCAGATGTCGGGATCACACCCATGATTTAACTACAAAATGTGATTTGAGACTCCCTTTTTTCTTTTACGTTTTATCTCTATGTAAATGACAAACGGATGACATTTGCTCCTGCTACAATTCCTCCGGTTTAACTCTGCCATGCTAATCCTAAACCTAAACCTATCCCTAACCCTAATCCTAACTCTAATCCTAATCTTCACATTGTCCTGAACAAAGAAACAAATCAACACCTTAACCGCCCCTCACAGACAATGCAATAAACTTCCTAATTTTGCGTGTTATGTCTATTAGAAAGTAGTGTAGAGTAGTTTGTGTACAACCCTATGCGAAATCTGATTCCCTGTCGTGTATTAAAGCTATGTGGTTCATCTCCCGTGTATCATGCAATATCAAATCTTCCAATTTTCTTTAATGCAAGTCTCCATCCATTGTCAATATTATCAGGATTATTATCTTGAACAAATATTATCACATCTTTCAGCAGTTTGCCAATTGGAGAGACAGACCACCTAATTCGTCTTCAGTGACGAATTAAATGTCTAGTTGTATTTTCAATTGGTAAGGAAAGACATTTTCAGCCAAATTAATAACTATCCCTGATAGCAGAAAGTGGTAAAAATTACGTGATATTTACGTCGTAGTTTTCGTCTTTTTTACGTCCTGTAATTACGTCAATAAGACGACAACTTGTAAAATCAGCACTGATTTTCTTATTTACTATATAAATCTATATACCTACCTATTATACCTACCTATTATGCCTGTAGTCTTATCTACGGGACCCCTTCGAGAATTTATCACACATGAGTCACAATATTGTGCGCACCCCCCGTAATCCTATTGTCCCTTCGCCACTCACGCGCGTCAATACGCTACGGCCATCTTCCTCTTTTGCGAGCAATCCCAAGTAGAAACATGTTGCTTGCAAGGTGAGGGGAAGGAGGGAGGGTCATAGGTAGGTATATAGATTTATATAGTAAATAAGAAAATCAATGCTGATTTTACAAATTTACTGCAATAAATCATATATACCTACCTATTATGCCAGACCAGCGCCAACTCAAAGCCCGGGAGGCATGTTTCGAGCAGAAGGGAATAGGATTACACCAAGGCCGTACGCAGCGGGGGGGGGGGGGGGGCAGGGGGGGGGGGGCAGTTGCCCCCCCAGAAATTTCAAAATCATACCTTTTTTAAATAGGGTTTTAGACTTTTAAATGATCCAATAATAAAAAGCGATCATCTTGCCCCCCCCCCCCCCCCCAGGAAAAAATTTCTGCGTACGGCCTTGGATTACACCAAAGACTACAAAGACACAGCGGCATTCAAGGTGGCTGACGCAAACAAAGCTTCACCTGCGGGAATATCCCTAAGGTAGCAAGAAATGAAGGAATTGGGCGAACGCCAATAAGCAGCCTTCAAAATATCCACAAGCGCCACACCTTGAAACAGAGCCCAAGAAGTGCTGACACTACGAGTATCATGAGCACGAGGCTTACTGTCGGATAAAAGAGCCTCTGTGCCAGCGGCCCTAATAGCTTCAACGATCCATCTAGAGATGGAATCAAGAGAGGCAGGAGAAAAAGGCTCTCTAGTGATCAGGAACAACTGATCATCCTTACGATAAGACTTAGTCTTATCAATATACCATTTGAGAGCCCTTACAGGACACCAAACTTTGTCCTCACGCACCGAAGAAAAGTTAGAAAGCGGACAAAGAAAAATCTCAACAGGGCCAGAGGCAGCTGTCTGATTCTTGGCCACAAAAGAAGCCCTAGGAATCAATCTAACGCCTTTTCTCTCCCAGCGAACATGACCAGGAGTAAGACAGAGAGCATGAAGAGTACTGCGCCTCTGCCCAGAGGCAATAGCTACCAAAAAGAGCGTCTTAACCGTAAGATGATGAAGCGAAGCTTCACCTAACGGTTCAAAAGGAGGTTTCGCCAAGGCCTCCAGGACCTTAGGCAGACTCCAAGACGGCACTAACTTAGAAAACGAAGGTCGTTTCAGAAAGAACGAACGAATCAAACCACTTAGTAGCGGGGAATTGGAAATCCCCGAACCATCCGAGAAACCCGAATGAATGGCCCCGATCGCCGAACGGTAGCCTCGGATAGTAGAAATAGATCTCCCTTTGTCAAATAACGAGATTAAGAAATCCGCAATTGAACCAATAGGAGCCTTAGAAGGGGTTTGATTTCTCTCTTTGCACCAAAGGAAAAAGACCGAGAGACGGGAATTGTAAATTTCCCTAGTAGAAACCCTACGACTGGACATTAAAAAGTCCGCGGCTCTATCAGAGAGACCCGACTGTCTTGCAGATTCCCTGACAGGGGCCAAGCAGTCAAATGAAGAGACTCCGGATTGTGGTGAAGAATCCCCGATAGGGGCTGTAACACCAGATCCGCTCTTAACGGGAGAACTAACGGTTGAGCCCTTAGAAGGCTCATAAGTTCCGGAAACCAATTCCTCCTGGGCCAAAAGGGAGCTATTACAAGCACCCTCGCCCGATCTTCCCTGATTTTCCGCAAGACACGCGGAATCAGTTGGAAGGGAGGAAAGGCGAATCCCTGAAGGTTCTCCCAGCTGAGGGAGAAAGCATCGAGAGCCCATGCTCCCTGATCGCGAACACGGGAGCAATACTTCGGCAGCTGGTGATTTAGCACCGACGCAAATAGATCCACTTCCAGTGGACCTAGGCAACTGCGAATGCGGCAAAATACCTCCGGATGGAGCGTCCATTCCGATGGAAGATACCTGCCCCGGGACAGAAAATCCGCAATGAGGTTTTCCCGACCGGGGATGAAAGAGGCCACGGGTGTGATTGCCATGCGACGACACCACATCCACAGCTGAGCTGCTAGGGCATTCAGGGCAACCGAACGAGTGCCTCCCTGCCGATTGATATATGCCGCCACAGTAACATTGTCCGTGAGAATCAGAACCGAACGACTGAGAAGTCGACTTCTGAAATGGAGCAAGGTCAACAGAACTGCCATAAACTCCAGGACATTGATATGAGGAAGAGTCCCAAGATGAGACCAATCCCCCGCAACCGTGCTGCCGTTGCAGTGTCCTCCCCACCCCAACCGAGAGGCGTCCGTCGAAACCGATATCGACGGAAGAGGGGCAGAGAAGGACCTGCCTCGCGCGAGAAACACCTCGCTCGTCCAACAAGAGAGAAGAGACTTGATCCCTACTGGTACTGGAACCCAGACCGAAAGAGAGTCTTTTCCCGGCTTGAAGAACCTGAGGAGATGTCTCTGAAAGGGTCTCATGAGGAGCCGGCAGTCCTCTAGAACATCGACTAGACTGGCTAGATAACCTAGAAACTGAAGCCACTGTCTGGCCGAGACTCTTCTGGCCAGCAAGAGCTTGCGAGCCGCAGAGACAATGGTGAGAATCCTGACTCGACTGGGCCGAGCCAACTGATTCCTTATGTCTAACACCGCCCCCAGAAAAACTGGGCTGCGAGTGGGAACTAACTCTGACTTCTCCCAATTTATTAGGAAACCTAAGTCTTGAGTAAGAGAGACGAGCAAACGAGTCTCGTCCACCAAGCGATCGCGCGACTCCGCAAGGAGAAGCCAATCGTCTAGGTAACAAAACAACCGCAGGCCGCGACGCCTCAGAGAGGCCGCTAGCACCGCTACAACTTGAGTAAAAACCCGAGGGGCCGGGCGCAGCCCGAAGGGAAGAGCACGAAAACGATAAGTCTCCGAGAGGAAGGAGAACCCCAGAAGATCGCGAGATGCGCGATGAATGGGAATGTGAAAGTACGCGCCCTTGAGATCTATCGAGACCGCGTAGTCTTCCCTTTTGATCAACGGAAGAATGGAGGCAAGAGTCTCCATCCGAAAATGAACCTGAGGAATGAATTTGTTTATTCTTTTCAGGTTCAGTATCAAACGAAGTTTTCCCGAGCGCTTGGGAATAACGAAAATTGGAGAAAGGGAAAGAGACGGCCTGTCTCTTACCCTTTCTATAGCCCTCTTTTCCAAAAGAGACTCGATCTCCTTTGAAGCATGAGACCGAGACAGGGCAGACATGGGAGGTGACCGAATTCTTATAGCCCCTCCGGGGAGCGAGGCGCAAAGATCTATGAAGAATCCGTCTCGCACGACGGAGAGAACAAACACGTCCCCGGAGATGGCCTCCCAAGCGGGGAGAAACGCATGAAGTCGGCCACCTACCACATTCGGTCGAACAAGCGCTCGGGGAAAAACATCAAAATCCAGGCTTGGCCTTCTGCGAAGCCATCGCCTTACCACGAGAACCTCTCGAAAAGCCCCTGCCACGACTCCCTCTCCCACGAGACGGAGCTGGCTGAGGCTCAGGAGGCGGGACCCTAGACACGCGACTGCGTTGACCCGAAACGGGACCAGCAGGTCTACGCCGAACAGGGGCCCGCGTTGGCTTAGAGCTAGTGTGAAACTGCTTAGTCATATCCGAGATCTGCTTTCGCGCATCGATCTCTCTTTGAAACACCGTAGCGAATTTACCACCAAAAAGCGAAGGACCCCGAGACGGAACATCTCGGAGAAGTTGAGCAATGCCCGACTCTCTAACACCCAGTGCCGAGAGAGCCGAGGTCCTGCGACGGAACGTAGCCGAAGCAGCTGCGGTGGAAAGCTGCGACCACTGCAGACAAAAAAAGAGTATGCAGCAAGTCGTCAATAATCAGCTTGTCACCATCGGTAACATTCAACTCCTCCGCCCTGGACCTAAGGTCGGAGAGAAGCCCTTGAAAAGCCGCCAAACGCATCCCTGACCTAATGTGGTTTTCAATATTAGACCAAATCTTATCCTCCGCCCTGAACGCAGCGGAGGTAAGCGGATTAGTCGCCCGCAAGCGACGACCAACCTCTAAAATCTCAGGAGAAAGAATCTTAGCCTTGAAAAAGCTGTCTTGGTCCTGAGAACAAAAGGCAAAGGCCTTACCCCTGACCGCATTAGATCGCTTAACCAACAGCGCGGCCTCAATGCGGTCATACTCCAGCTTGAAAACCTCCTCAAGAGCAATACCCTCAGAGGAGACCTGCTGCTTGAAATTCCAACGCGAAGTCGAACCCTGCGCGCGGGTTGACTGAACTTCAGGGAGATATTTGGACAACAAAGCAATCGCTTCCACTCCACAGAGATTGAGCGATTGAGACTCCGCCTGCCCAAGCGATTCGGGAACCGAAGCTTGAGAGGACGCATCCAAATCTGGTTCCACCCGAGTGGAATGAGACAAAGGAACGCTAACAAAGGCCTCCGCAGGCAGGTCCCCGCATGATTCACCAAAAGTCTCCTCGCCCGGCGGAGCCCCAAGGGCCGCGGGAATAGGAGGCACATGCGAATCAGTCTCAGACAAAGAGGAATCAATCACAAAAGGCTGATTAGACTCAAAGCGAGATCCCTGAATAGGGACAGAAGTCAGGGTTGAAGAAGCCGGTACAAAGGACCAACCCTGATTCTGAGCAAAAGCCCGCATCATACTGACCATGTCAGCTTGAGAGGAGCTAGCCGGGTTAGCCAGGCCAGACGGGCAAGAGGCCGGCAAAGCCTTGCCGCTTTTTGCCTTCTTCTTGGCCTTTTTCTTGGCTGGTTCGACAAGAGTCGTAGCCGAAACCCTTTTCTTAGAACGCTTAATCGGATTCGTTCGGATCCCCGAAGCCTCTTCGGAAACACGAACCGATCCCTCCGCGGAGGGACGTTCACTTCCCATAAAGGGATTGGAGCGCTCATGGCGTAAGCCTAGAGAATCGCCCAAATCACCCATATTGGCTAGGCAAGAAGATGCCATAGCCATGGGTTGGGAGCTAAAAGCTCCCAGTGCGTGGGCAGACCGAGATGACTCGGTATGTGCCCGATGACTACTAAAGGCGTGTGAACCCACTATTGGACCGCTCGAAAGCAGCAATAGGGGAGCACTAGTAGTCACGCACTCAGGTGAAAACACCTGTTGCTCCGAAGAGCGTCCATAATTGTTAGCTCGAGCATTCCCATCAGCTGGCAACTGAGACAGCCCAGAAAGTACTCGTTCCCCCATATGGCGTTTGCCGGGGGCTAGGGTTTGAGAACCCAGACCAACATGGACTAAGCCCGTGGGTTGCCCTGCAGTAGTGGGGCGCGTCTCCCCTAACGGATCAGAGCGAGTGGACGCTACCGTACGGGAAACAACAGCCCCCCCCCCCCCCCCTCTGGTCTCAGCGACCGGGGGATTGGATTCGAGATATCCAAACCACTAGAATCTGACGCCACCCACCCCGAAACCACGGGCTTCGGAGTTGACAATCCCGATTCAGTTAACGCCACCCGTCCCGAAGCCGCAAGCTCCGAGACTGGCAAACTCTGCAAGGGAACACCACTAGGCAACTTACCTTTAGCCCTCCTCCCTCCCCCGCGTACCGCTGTACTCGGGGGAGTTCTGGAAGGCCTAGTCGTCTTGCTAGACAACTCTTCGGAAGAAGCAGGTCTCCTTGACCCAGCTGCTTCTTCTTCCGAATTCATACCACTGCAATAAAACAGACAATAAAGTATACTTTTCAAAATAAGAAATACTTCAACTGAATGCAGTAAATAAAACTAAAGTTTATTTGGGAGATACGCACTAAAGAAATTTTCACAGCCTAAAAACCGTAAGAACAAACACCGAACCCAAAGGCTCGGTGACAAACGGAAACACCCGCAAACACAGAAATATCTACGTGGGGCTGACCGTGAAAGAGAAAAATAAATGCCAAGAAAGGGAATCAAAAAATCCCTTGCAATCGGCAAGAGTGACTACTAAAACACAAAGTACTATAATCTAAACGAATATAGATACCTAAAAGTGCTTTAACTATGCGAAAAAGCGCACCTAAAAGATACTATACGACCTGATTTCAGGAGCGCTGTGACTATACGTCCTATCTCGTCGGGGGCGAGCAAGAAAGAGGAAGATGGCCGTAGCGTATTGACGCGCGTGAGTGGCGAAGGGGACAATAGGATTACGGGGGGTGCGCACAATATTGTGACTCATGTGTGATAAATTCTCGAAGGGGTCCCGTAGACAAGACTACAGGCATAATAGGTAGGTATAATAGGTCGGTATATATGATTTATTGCAGTAAATTTGCACCAACGCAAGACGTCAAGAGGACGTCTTATTTTGACGTCATCTGTACACTGTAAAAACTGAAGTGCTGGATATAGCACTTTTTGAGGGCATGCGTAGGGACTGCACTCAGAGTGCTATTGAATGCACACAGCGTGCTCTTTCAGCACTTTCACGGGAGCTGGACCGGCTCCTTAAACTGCTAAACATTCATTAAAAAAATGATTTGGGCGAGCTTCGAACCAGGGTCCGCTGATCGAGAATTGCTGGCATTACCGCTAGACTAACTCACATTGTACGATTTAGAGCAGATCATATTGTTACATAGTGAATTTCCGACACCACATAGTTCATGTTATCTACTCCCATGACTAAACTGGATTGCAAGAAGCATTCGTTAGTCCATCGGTAACGTCAGCGCCTCTCAATCAGTGGAACCTGGTTCGAGGCTCGCCACGGTCACATTTTTTTTGCTGGTAAATTAGCACACTACAAGTGCTATAAACAGCATTTCAGGTGCAGTCACTATACATGCCCCTAAAAGTAGCACTTTAGTTTTTACAGTGTACAAGACGTAGAGATGACGTCAAAATAAGACGTCCTCTTGACGTCTTGCGTTGGTGCAAGTTCGTCGTCTTATTGACGTAATTACAGGACGTAAAAAAGACGAAAACCGCGACGTAAATATCACGTCATTTTTAACACTTTCTGCTATCAGGGATGTACCATTGTTTTAAAAAAAAATTATGTCAGCGGTAAAGTGTTATTTTGATCTGGGAATGTATGTAGGTCAACTGAATTTAAAATGAAATAAATTCGTGAAAAAGTGGTTTTATTTTCCTAAATTATTTTACTTGTGGTTTTAATGAAAGTTTAGCAGTTTGAATAGAATATTGTACTACATAATTATTTGACTTTTGTCCATGTAAGTGTTTATGGGTATCAGCACGGCCGAGATAGTTTTGCAGGCACAAACCCTGGTCTGTCGTAAAAGAGAGTCTGCGCTGTAAGACTACAATATGCCATGAATAGTCCAGTAGACGGTACCATATACCATGTACATGACCTGGAAAAGTTGTGAAGTACAAGGTTTTTTGGTTGATTTGTGTTCTAGATGGGTATTGAAGTAAATTCAGCTTGGTTGCCACCTTGGCAACCTTGAGCATTTTTTAAATTAGCCTAATTAGCATAATCATCTAATTAGCATATGTACAATAAGTAATATGTTGCTAATCTTAATCCAGAAAGGCTAAAACATGAATAATACAATTTTCTAGGGTTTTTTATGACGAGGAATTCATTTATGACAATTTTTATTTTTAAGTAATGCAATTGACATAAATAGCATAATTAGCATAATGAGCTAATTATCATATGTGCAATATATATGAAATTCTTTGTCATTGTTTATCCATAAAGCCTGAAAACATACGTAATACAACTTTTCTAGGGTTTTCTGTCACGAGGAATTCATTTATGACACCAGTTTTGAATTTTAAGTAACGCAATGGACGTAATTAGCATAATGAGCTAATAATGAACTAATTAGCATATGTACATTATATATGAAACTCTTTGCCATTGTTTATCCAGAAAGCCTGAAAACATAAATAATACAACTTTTCTAGGGTTTTCTGTGACGAGGAATTCATTTATGACACCAGTTTTGAATTTCAAGTAACGCGATTGACGCAATTAGCATAATAAGCATAATGAGCTAATTAGCATTTGTATAATATATGGAACTCTTTGCCATTGTTTATCCAGAAAGCCTGAAAACATAAATAATACAACTTTTCTAGGGTTTTCTGTGACGAGGAATTCATTTATGACACCAGTTTTGAATTTCAAGTGACGCAATTGACGTAATAAGCATAATGAGCTAATAATGAGCTAATTAGCATATGTGCAATATATGGAATTCTTTGCCATTGTTTATCCAGAAGCTGAAAACATGAATAATATATTTCTAGGGTTTTCTATGAATATGAGGAATTCATTTATGACACCATTTTTTTATTTCTAAGTAATGCAATTGACGTAATTAGCATAATTAGCATATATGCAACAATAATAATATAATAATAATAATAATTCATAAAGTACAGAAATTATGTATATACTGGGCGTTTCAAAAAAGGAAACCCAACTTTGCAAAATTCCTGTAAATCAACTATATGCTTACCGACAATGAAATCCATACCATATGAAAGAGTAATTCATATTTCCAATGGTAAGTTGTTAAGGTTTCCAGGGTCATGCATCATTGAACACCATTGTCTTAAACATTTTGCGCAAAAATCTAGTTGGTTCACTTTCTTGTAAAACACAATAGGCATGATGTTAACGAGATGCCTTTTGTGAAATGGCTTGGTTGCTCCAATTCCCATTGCGCATAATTTTCTTTTTCAAATTTGTGTTAATGAGATGTTATTCACCCGTGTTTCAGGATTTTTGCTTTATAAAACCCTTTTCAGATAGAAATCATTTTGCAAAGAAGACAGTCTCGGTGAATTTTAACAAGGGTGCATGCCAAAAAACCAGTGCGAACCAAAAGGATTGCAATATCACTAAGAATTGAAAATCAGAACAAAGAGTATAAATAAGGAAAATCAAAAACTCATGCGTGTGGTTGAAGATTTTACTTTGCTGATTTTCAAAAATTTCAATTTTAGTTGAAAATTGACGGAGACCCCTGCAGCACTCAAGACAAACGAAGACGTTTTCTGTGTTTTCGGAAGATTTCACTTCCTCTTGGTCATAAGTTTATGACTAACGACTCGTTCCGTGCTTTGCGAAGTTCATAAGACCCTTTGTTAAGGCGTAAAATTAATCATTATGAGATTTGCTTACTAACGGATGGCCATAAACAGATAAAGAGCTACAACTAATTTGTTGTCTTTAAAAGGTGTTTTAAAATGTTGCATTGCACCATTTTTAGGCTTTCTATATAATGACAAAGAAGTCTACATATTGCACATATTCTAATAATGCCATTTACGACAATTGCATCACTTAATAATAAAAACTGGTGTCGTCCATATATTGCACATATGCTAATTAGCTCATTATGCTAATTATGCTATTTACGACAATTGCATTACTTAAAAATAAAAAATTGCGTCATAAATGAATTCGTCGCCATAGAAAACCCTAGAAAAGTTGAATTAGTTTTGTTTTCAGGCTTCCTGGATAAACAATGACAAAGAAGTCCATATATTGCACATATGGTAATTAGCTCATTATGCTAATTATTCTATTTGCGACAATTGCATTACTTAAAGATAAAAAATGGCGTCATAAATGAATTCCTCGTCATAGAAAACCCTAGAAAAGTTGAATTATGTATATTTTCAGGTTTTCTGGATAAACAATGGCAAAGAAGTCCATATATTGCACATATGCTAATTATGCTAATTATGCTATTTATGACAATTGCATTACTTAAAAAATAAAAACTGGTGTTCATAATGAATTCTTCGTCATAGAAAACCCAAGGTTGCCAAGGTGGCAACCAAGCTGAATTTACCTCAATACCCATCTAGAATACGAATCAACAAAAAAACCTTGTACTTTTCCAGGTCTGAAAAACTTCTACTGGACTAGAACTGCATATTGACACGGCCATTAGGTAGCTGGATTAGGCTCCTCTCAAGACACAATGATATTATAGCATAAGTAATAATTATATCAATACCTTTCACTGGAATGCCGCAAATTACGCTTCACATCATGGGCAATAAAGATTTTTTTTAATCCACAACATACGAAGGTAACAAGAAATCTACAAATTGTGTAAGGTTATGAAAAAGAAACCTATTATTTCCTTGCTTGATGTAAATATTAGCTCTTGTCCGGCAAATCTATTTGGCACCCCTTTCCTATCCTACCTACAACGGCCTAGGCAAATAAAATCGGCGGTATGAATACATACTATATTTGTACAAGCCTAATTATATTCCTCAGCTACGACAGCAGGGATGAAGATGCAAAAAATAGCGATACCCCTATGGCCTTTAGCCTACGAATAGTGGCCATTCTCCAGCAGTCAAAATGATTTACTGAGTATTTAAAAAAATGCATGACCCTATATTAGCAATCATTCATTATTCAGCCATGATTACATCAATAAAGATATACATGTATCCAGTTGATGCTAATCCATAGGAGCCGGGAGTAGGTGCCCCCACCCCGCCCATCATTCAAGTAGGTATGCAAAATAAAGTTTTACCACCACCCCCCCCCCCCCCCCCACCCCCCTCACGGGCCCACCTCGCAAGAAAAAAATGACATGTAATAATTATGCATTACAATGTTGTATAATAAGCTAAAATGCAAACTTTCAGCATTTCAAAATCAAAATTTTCTCGGTCGGTCGCTACGCACCCTCGTATACCAATAGTTCAGTTCAGTTCAATTTAATCTTTCATATTTCACATGTTACAGCGTTTTCACAATATAAAAATAAAGTCTTTTTTACGTCCTGTAGTTACGTCAATAAGACGACAACTTGCACCAACGCAAGACGTCAAGAGGACGTCTTATTTTGACGTCATCTCTACGTCTTCATTCCTCTTCCCTGATAGCAGAAAGTGTTAAAAATGACGTGATATTTACGTCGCGGTTTTCGTCTTTTTTACGTCCTGTAATTACGTCAATAAGACGACAACTTGCACCAACGCAAGACGTCAAGAGGACGTCTTGTTTTGACGTCATCTCTACGTCTTGTACACTGTAAAAACTAAACTGCTACTTTTAGGGCGTGTATAGTGACTACACCTGAAATGCTGTTTATAGCACTTGTAGTGTGCTAATTTACCAGCAAATAAAAAATGTGACCGTGGCGAGCCTCGAACCAGGTTCCGCTGATTGAGAGGCGCTGACGTTATCGATGGACTAACGAATGCTTCTTGCAATCCAGTTTAGTCATGGGAGTCAAGTAGATAACATGAACTATGTGGTGTCGTAAATTCACTATGTAACAATATGATCTGCTCTAAATCGTACAATGTGAGTTAGTCTAGCGGTAATGCCAGCAATTCTCGATCAGCGGACCCTGGTTCGAAGCTCGCCCAAATCATTTTTTTTAATGAATGTTTAGCAGTTTAAGGAGCCGGTCCAGCTCCCGTGAAAGTGCTGAAATAGCACGCTGTGTGCATTCAATAGCACTCTGAGTGCAGTCCCTATGCATGCCCTCAAAAAGTGCTATATACAGCACTTCAGTTTTTACAGACGGTGTACAGATGACGTCAAAATAAGACGTCCTCTTGACGTCTTGCGTTGGTGCAAGTTGTCGTCTTATTGACGTAATTACAGGACGTAAAAAAGACGAAAACCACGACGTAATTATCACGTAATTTTTACCACTTTCTGCTATCAGGGTATTTGAATAAGTAAGCATTTCCTGTACGCCGTGGCAATTTCTGATGCATACTTGCGTGGTGACATGACTCAGCATTTTTTATCAGTGATTTCAGATGGCTTAGCACAGAGCGCTACATGGGAAAGATATAAACTAGCAACAATGTATCTACCCTTATACCGGGATTACGATGTCAGCAAATCAGTATGAAGGAATATATCAGATATGCAGAAAAAGCCCTCTCCGAGCACCCAGCGACGGACCACACCCGGCGGCAATGAGCCACTGCACCTCATTAGTCAGAACACACATCACACACACACACACACACACACACACACACACAGTCTTGTATGGCTTTATTTCCGAGGACAAGTATTGTTCCTCTGTTGTTCCTCCGTCCTCGGACAGTCGACGGAATAAAGCACAAATTCATTGTTCGACGTTCGAGGACTATTGTCCGGCTTCCGAGGACCATTGTTGTCATGATTTTTTTTTGTTCTCTGTCCGAAAATGTCCTCGGACATACGGCTAAACACGCCCACACACACACGCACACACACAACCACGTTGTTGGTACGTGAGGCAAGCTACTATCATTATTATTCCAGCGTTTTTAAACTGAAAAACATAATTGCCTGTAAAAAAATATATTCTCTTATTGCATGTCAGCTACTACATGTGTGGCATAACCATTTAGGAGAAGTTTCAAATTTCAATTTTTAACAATGAGGTGGATTCAGTGATTTCAATTGGGAAATCATTCCCTTACTTTGGACCTGAAAATGTAACATTTTTCTTTGCAAATATTGTTCGAGTTCGTGGCAAATGGAAATAGACGGAATGGTTTTTTTAACATTTAGAAACCCCATCGACCATATGGGCCGGGAATAAGGGGACAGATGATTCCATCTATCAGGGGAGGGGGAAATAGTTTTGCCCCCTACCCCCTTCGTCTTATGACAATAATCATATTTGTCATCAGCTGGCAAGTGTTCTAAAAGGTTTCAGCATTCCCAAACATACATTTAATCACATGTATAACATACGCTCCCTTAAATAGAAGCAGCGTATTTTCTATCAGTGACGCTTAAGGGGGCAGATTATTTTCCTATAATAAGGGAGGAGGCGAATTTGTTGTCCCCCCCCCCCCCTCCCCACCATAATATTGCAGTTTTATAGTAACATGCAATCGTCTAAATTTTATTCTTTGTTGTAACCGATTTTGTCCCCTCATTGGGACCCCTCGTAAAATGAGAAATCAGCTTTCTTTACTTTTGAATACAAAGTTGCAACATTCTAAAATAAAAATAAAACTCGCTCGGTCGCTACGCTCCCCTGCGGATTAATGAATGCATTTTGGAGACTTATTCGACTAATTTACAAACCCTGTCTACCACAATGCCCCAATGCGGGGGGGGGGGGGGGGTGCTTCCCCCTCCAGAAGAGGGGGCAAAGTTATTTTCATGTCATCCTCACAAGACACAAATGTAATATGACATCAACCATTTGGCAGTTTTAACAATGCATAGAAATGATTTCTTGTGGTCTAAAATACGCAGTCATGTTAAACATTGAAAACAAAAAACAAAATTTCTCACGCAATCATGTCAATCGCTATACGCCCTATCCCATTTCAATAGATGCGGTGTTATTGACATTGCACTGTAAGTACCCAGTCTACATCAAGACCCCGGATGTGTGGCCCTGAGGCTTTCCTCTATCATGTCTATTAATTAAGGGATAGGGACACACTCGTCCCCTCGCAAGACAACATTATATGCGACTATTTTGCCGAATAATAATGGATAAGTTTTCTAGCGCTCTAAATTTCCAACATTCCCAAATCTAAAATTTCTCACTCGCTCGCTAGCTCCTTCGCATTGTAATAGATGCAGCGTTTCTTAACATTGAACAAACCATGTCTATCGATTTCGCCGCCTCCTCTCACAAAATGTAATGATCTACCGTTATTACCAATAAATTTGTAGCGCTCTTAAATGTAAAGTTTAAATGTTCCATGATCTCTACGAGTGAGGTGCCAGAATATGTAATTTCTATACTTTTTCACTACGAAAGATTTAAAAATTTAGAGATGGAAAAGCTATTTGGGCGAAAGGCGTCAGCCTCCTCGCGAAAACGTGCCTACTATCAATCTCTTGTAAATCATAATTTTGAAGTAGGCTGTGATTTGCCTTGCAAAATTCCAACATGACTGGAGCATTTTTTCCGCTACGCTCTCTCGCCTTATAACAAAATTATTTTATAGTCATATGATAATGTTCCGTTATGAATATTCTGTGTTATTTTTAAAAAATTGAATATGCACTGTAACCTCTCATGTCAGCCTGCCATGCTATCAGCGGAGACAAATGCTTTTATCTGTACATTTAAATGCATTCTGTATCATGTTTGTTGTTGGGGCCCCATGGGATACCAACTGTTGTTGAAGGGACCACCCCATACCAATAAATAAATATTTTTTTTTAAATCCCGTAATGACGGATGATGCAAAACAATGGGTGATAATGGTGCTTCAGCCATTGTATTTTATTTTTATTTGTTTTCTTGGGGGGGGGGGGGGGGGTTAAATTCAAAACCCCGAAATACCAGCAAATGTTTATCAAAAGGAGAAAATATGTAAGTTGCATGGGGGTATAAGCATGTAGTATTAGTTTGCAGGAGATGAGCCCTTTATCCGTTTGAGGTGCCCCCCCCCCCCAAAAAAAAAAAAAAAAAAAAAAAAAAAAGCTGGAACCTTTCCAGCGCGCCGTTACATGACTGAGTAGAGAAGTTAGACAACAAAATGTCAACTGTTGAGAAACATATAAATGCTTAAGCTTTGCAAAAATATCAATAACCGGTTTCTTGTTTTGTTTTGTTCTTGTTGTTGTTGTGTGTTTTTTTTTTTTTTGGGGGGGGGGGTTCTACAGAGACATAGATTTAATATATACTAAGTAACCCGATATGTGTGTACGAGGTAGTATTGAATGGAGAAGTTAGCAAAAAGGATAAGGTATACAATTATATGTAAGCTATCAACAGGTGGTCAATTCAAACAATCTATGCTATGATTAGATGAATGCATTCATTACCTGTGTATTCTACAGACACGACTGCATCGATGGAGATGTAACCAGATGATAAGGAGCCGGCTATAGCCCCCAAGCAGTACTGAGTAGAGTAGTTAGCTAGTAGGATATAAGCCAGACTCTGACAGGTGCAGTTGTTACAGTGAACAATGCTGTTAGATGCTTCCGTGGCATCCACAGTGTGTGTATCACTGCCTAACCCCTCATTAGAGGGATCAATCAAGGAGGTGACCGTCACGTTAGCATGGGTGACCTGGATCGTGTCTAGGGAGCCGTCAGGACAGGCTGGGAATGACTGAGGGCATGGCAAGTGTGAGGTATCTATGCAGCAGATCAAACGGATACAAATGATGCTACTGTATCATAAAACGATGTCTATTTCATTCATTCATTCACCATTCATAACATACCGCCTGATGTTATACAATATTTTCATTAGCATAAAAAAAGATTATGGGCAGGCCTATATTATGATACACAATGGAAACAATAAAAAAGTTGTTTCGGCAAAGTTATCGGTGAAAGAGTTTATGTAGATTATGCAGATATCAAATTATTCGTACGATTCTCCCTAAAATCGGAAACATTTTGTGGAATAGATTACTTTCAAAAGGAATACTGTAGAAATTTATTAATTGGATTATTTATTTATGAGTTTATCAAACATAAACGAATCTCCCCTTTTCTTTATCTTATATTTACCGTATTCTGTAATGTCATTTATAGATTCTTGCCAAGCACGGCTTATTCTGAATTTATAGCCCTGGATTCTACATTTCCATTAAGAAAATTTCAAATAAGCTTCGATGAAAATTGAACAAGATGAAACTGTTGTTATCACATGGAACCAAAATCCCAACTTTTTTTTATTTAAAGTAAGTTATAGGGTTTGTATAATTTATGCAAGCTCTCTGGTAAATTTTGTCTGAAAATGGTTTGCATGGTTTACACTTGGTTTTAATTACCACAAAGACTTTGACTTATAAATATTCAAATGTCAAGGGATAGATAATTTCAAAATAAAAGGAGAAGAAAAAAAATTAGCTATTTTTTTTTCACTTGGATTTTTTTTTCTTCAATTTCAAAACATTTCCAACTTTTCAATATAAGTGTACAAAGTAATAATGTTTTAAACAAAAAATACGACATAATACACATTCATATGGTACATACATAGTTGAAGGGCACACCTCTAAAAGCAAAAGCTTGAGGCGATGGTGCCCTTAGTAACATAATACATAATATTACATAATAAATATATAAAAAGAAATTAACTAGATACAAAAAGAAGATAACATTCCCTGAATGTTATTTTTATAAGACATCAGATGCCTTAAACGTAAAAGAGCCGGGGTATCCACCCCCCCCCCCCTCCCCCGGACGTTTGCCGCGATATGTTTGAGGATTATTTTTTTATTTATTTTTTTTGCGCCGCGAGCTTTCAGGACGTTATTGCCTACAGCATACGCATCCTTTCATACCAAATTTATAAAATTTTGAAAAACGGGTTCAGCGCAGCATCAACAATTCAATAATTTCTGTATGTTTATTGTACACAGTGCAGTTTCAACTAGCGAATATGTAAATAATCAATTAGCGAAAATCAAAAAACCGTTTGAGATATACAGTAGATATGAAACTTTACAGGCTTAGTCTTTATAAGATACCCTATCGGTGTGCCAAGTTGCAGAAATGTTCATCACTCCATGGCCGAGATCCCAGGGGGTGGATTCCTACTTAAGACACACTGACCATGTGATAAGACATTTTATTGATCACTTTAATACAGGGTATTAAGGAGATAATCTTCCATGATAAGTTCCCTAATTGAAGTGGTTTTGAGAATGATTGCATGTTGATAATTCACTTGATTTTTTTTTTTTTTTTTTTTTTTAAATGTTGTTGCCTTATAGCCTCCGTCAGAATGTTTGGCTCATTGCACCACCGATTGCACCAACGATATAAACAGGTAAAACAGAAACTCAGTAGGACTTGTGGACCTCTTGCCTCCCATGTTTTGAAATTCCAAACGATGGTTTTGAAATAAACTGGGAAGTCAAATACTTACCTAGTCTTAGTTGGTAACACTGCCGCTCTCTACTTGTGCAAGGTAAAATCTGAAACCGTGAATTCATGCAAGAGTGAAGTATATGAAAACAAAGACAAAACATGATTACAATTTAAAATAAAATAAAGAATTATACACGTATTAAACACTTCTACGAGCACAATGCGAATATTCATGAAGATAAGCAATAATTGGTATGTCTTTGCAGCATAAGACCTTCGTCCTGTTTCCTTCTTGATATTTAAAACAGACGATAAAATTGTAGCTTTGTTAGTTTATATATCTAAAACCTTTGATACAACCAATTTTATACACAACCGGCTTCATAACAAATTAACCGTCATGAATTGTAAGCGCTATGATACTCTTTTGTGAATAGCGCGTTATAAATGACCGTTATTATTATAGGTTTTCGCGCCCAATTTCATCAGAGTTGCATTCGAATTGATGAATAAGCGTTCAAGTACGAACGATTTTCGTCAACTCTCTGCTCTCATGGTTCCTTTTCATTCTTTGAGCATTCAGTTTCGTTTTATATCATTCCTTTTAAATTTTATGTCATTCAATTTAACGACGCGAAGTTGTCATTCAATTTCGCGCCAGCTGGATACACGTTCAATTTCGACCCAAATACCAATTTCAAATTCATTCACAGGCACACACCTTCGCACTTTGAACGTTCGAATTTCAATTAACATAAACAAGTTCTGCAGTTCTCTGTAATTCTTACCTCATTTTTATCAAGTCATATGCACCCATTTCACTGTTTTTGATTATATAATTCCCTTCTCATTTTCAAACTTTCATTTTCAAAGTTTATTTCAGTCATATTTCATGTTTATTCCTAGAGTGTCGGCCAGTTCTAGGTAGTTTTGCTGGTTGTCAAATGCTTCAGCGAACCTAGCTCTATCCGTATTCGAGATATTCATGTACTCTCCTCGAGCCGCCGCCATAGTCGTGTATAAATGACTTGTATGTGTATGAAAGTGGAGTTATATGAGCTGTTGCTTCTATGGCGGTTTGTCAGAGGAATGAGAAAGTTCAATATAAGGCAAAGGTGTCATTTCAAGGTACATAATTAGTTTGTATAATTTATTCAACAGGTGCAGATTAAAAAGAACATAGGCAGTAACGAAAAACACTGCCCAAATGCTATAAATGATTGCCTATTCGTGAATTTGAATTCCTTAACGTTCATCAGGATGGTGCTGGTGCGAATTTGAATACATTTTACGTGCATTTTTAATATGAACGCGCTTTTTACACGTTTATGTGAGAAAATTATGAAATCGCATGCTAATGAAATTGAATTGAATTAACTAGTTAGCTTTTTGAATGTTGACCTCGGTGATCATTCAAATTCTCTCGAAATTGAATGATCGCATTGTTAAAACGGATGCAATTTTGTCGAAATTGGGCGGGAAAACCTATTATTTATTAACAAAAAAGTATGTTAAAATGGAAACAGAAGAAAAAAAATTGTGGGATGATGTAGTTGGACAACTCTTCCATTTATCATTGGGTATTATTAACCATTAAAAGTTACCTCTTAATAGCGATAGCAAGTGCTATTATGGGAGATGGAAGGACATTTTATCCTTTTAAGTAGTATAGGTAATGATGTTTTTGTTTTCCCTTCCACAGAGTTCTTTATTTAAGAAAAACAAATTCAACATAATGCAGATAACCATATACCCCAATAATCAGGATGCGATAGAACGAGTAAATAGTGGCCCAAGAAACGTCCAGAAATGATAATGATGATAATAAAGTAATTTGAATGTGCATAATAAAAAGTTCTGTATACGCTTTACAGAGTAAATACATAGCTATTATAACCTTTTTAATCATAATCTGATAGTGACGTACATAATACATTATACATTATGATTCAATAAATGGTATGATTTCAAAGGAAACAATAAATAGCACATTCATAAGTTATTTGATTCACATCTTACAGTGATACCAGAGACGGCGCTCCGGGGGGGGGGGGGGCAGAGGGTACAGTGCCCCCCCCCCCCCCATTGTTTTGAAGTACCCAAAAAGTGCCCTTTTTATTTCTGGAAAAAATGCCCCTTTCTCTCTGATAAGTACCCTTTTTTACGACTAAAAGCGCCCCTTTTCTTTTCTAGTAAGTGCCCTTTCCCCTTCTGTTAAGTGCCCTTTTTTCTCTTTCTGATAAATGCACCTTTTTTCCTTCTGATAAATGCCTCTTTTCAATTGTGATAATTGCTTCCTTATCTCTCTAATAAGTGCCTTTTTTCCCCTTCTGATAAGTGCAATAATTTCCTCGGATTGGTATCCCTTTTTATTTCTAATAAGCGCCTTATCTCCTTTGATACGTGCGGTTTTACTTCTGATAGGTGCCCCTTTTCCCTTCTAATAAGTGCCCACTTTCCCTTTCTGATAAGTGCCCCTCAATACTGCTGATAAGTGCCCCTTTCCCAATCTAATATGTGCCCTTTTCCTCTTCTCCTAAGTGCCCCTTTCCACCTCTGATAAGCGCCCTTTTGATAAATGCCCTCTTTTACATATATTTTTCAGTTTCTTACAAAAAGAGCCATATTTATAGCTTCAAAGAATCGATGCGGCTTTAGTAACAAGTACCAATATTACTACAACTACAATGTAAGACAGTGGAGCTGGAGACAAGAGGGGCATAATGCCTACCCGCCCCCCCCCCCCTCCCCCGTAGCGAAGGATTTCCCATGCCGCTCGCTCTAATGTGCCCATAATTTACACCAAGTAAGGGCAATATTTTCTGAGAATGTCGCCAAAATTCGCTCGCTACGCTCGCTAGCTCTAATAATAAATAATGAAATCAAGCATATCTCAAGTATGTTGATATCGATGTAATCCTTTTAAAAAATCACAGGGTTAACGTACGAATTAAAAGATCACTCGTCATTGCTCCAAATTATTTTGCTGTTATCATTTTCATTATGTCGCTGTATTTAATGCACAAATAAAGGACTTCAGTGTTAGAGAAAACTTTAATAATGTTCCGTCGCTCGCTTCGCTCGCTCGCACATTTTTTTTTATTCAATTCAATTCAATTCCATCTTTAACAAAAAAGCATTATACAAGACATTGAAGAAAAGCATGCAATTCCATATAATTATATATCGTATTTCATTTCACATCGCAAAGTAAAAATATATTAATGGTGATGAAACTAAATTGGGCATAGCTGATAAAAAACGTAAAAGGTTTTGTCAGGACAGCTACCCAAATGATACATAATTTGGTAAACTAAATGGCGGAAAACAAATAGCAAGTAAAGTAACAACAAAATAATTTACAAATTGCACCTTGCACCAACACAAGCCCAGAAAACAACATGGTGGGATAGAAAAACAGAGAAAAAGGAATAGAAGGACGAAATGGAAGAAAATCTTATATATTCATAGAGTGAAATAAGATGCAAAATTCTGAATGTACATTCCATCTATGATATTTATTCTTACATCTAGTATTATAATTATGTATTGCACTATTCCTTACAAACATATTGTATAATATTTTAGGAAGCTCTGTATTTAGATGCTTATACATAAGTATTGCACACATATCATTTAACTGGTATACATCCAAAATACCGAGTTGCTTAAACAGCGGTCTAGAATCGGCTTGGTAATGAGAGAGTGTTATCATTCTTACAATCCTCTTTTGTAAAAGATATGAACATTTTAGTTTAGTCGGGTGGGTATTGCCCCAAACAATATTTCAATAATTCAGGAATGGTAAAATCAGTGTATTGTAAAGCATGAGTAAGACAGATTGTGGTAAGGTATGGCGAAGTTTGCTGATGACACCAGTATTTGTGCTATATGTGTTTTCCAGGACAAGTTTTCATCTATAAATATACCTAAAAATTTGGTAGAACTGACACGTTTGAGAACATTATTTTCAATTTCAATCTGGAATGGAACATGCAAATCTGCAGAGATTTGTCTAGATCTAGAATGAAAATATATAAAAAAAATTCAGCATTTATAATCAATCTGTTACATTTGAACCAATTGGATACCTTTTGCAATTCAAAATTTAGGTTATTATAGAGGGAAGCAATGTTATCAGATGTGTAGAGAATATTGGTGTCATCAGCAAAGAGAACGAATTCAATTTGTCAGAACAGCATGGGAGGTCATTTATATAAATTACAAATAAAAGTGGCCCTAGGATTGACCTCTGGGGTACTCCACATGAAATACATAAAGGATCAAATAATACATTATTAAATGATACACAGTGAGTTATATCATGTAAATAACTTTTAAGCCACAGCAGTGGTAATCCTCTGATTCCATAATGATAAAGCTTGGATAATAATATAGAGAAATCAATAGTATCAAACGCTTTGCTTAAATCTAAGAAAACTCCAATAGAATGCAAACTTGTATTGAATACATCAATCAGATAATCATGAAGATCAATAACGGCCATTTCTGTTGATACATTCTTCCAAAAGCCATACTGATTTTCATTCAAAAGAGAATTAGTACATAGGAAGTCATGAATGCGATTATAAATGAGCCTTGATATTGGATTATTATAGTTATTATTATTATTATAGTTATTAGCATTATGAATATCATTTTTCTTATGAACAGGTACAACCTTCGCAATTTTTAATTTATAGGGTACAATACCAGTAGAAATAGACAAGTTAAAAATATAACATAAAAGCTTGACTAAATAGTGTATTACATTCTTTAAACCTTGGGATGAAAATTGTCAATGCAACAGCTGTTGGTATTATTAAGTTTCTTCACGACATCGATAATTTCATTTTCACATATTGGTTTAAAAATATAGAGTTGGAACCCTGTTTCGGCAAGAATTCGACAAAATTTTCAGAATTATTAAAGGATAAGGCAGTTTGTAATGATAAACCAATATTTACAAAATAGTGGTTAAAATAATCAGCAATCTCTTTAGAATCAGCAACTTGATTCCCATCATCATCAATAAAATTTGGTAATACATTACTGGATTTCCCCAATATTCCATTGATTAATTGCCATGTTTTTTTTTCATGTTTCCCTTTACCGCATGAAATTTAATTCGATAGTGGCCTTTACGGGCAAGTCTTAGCAATTTATTATTATTATTTCGGATCCGAAAATATTTTATTCTGCTATTTTCTGTACGTTTATGACTATATATTTTATACATTCTATTTTTATTCCTTATCTGTTTAAAAAGGTCAAACGTTATCCATGGTTTTCTGATTTTTTTGTAAACGGGTTTATAAGATTTCATTTTAAACACTTTATTATATAGCAATGTGAAAGTCTCTAAAAACTTGTCAAAAGCATGTGTTATGTCAGTAAAATTTGTAAGAATATCCCAATCATTGCGAATCAGTTCCTTTTTAAAAGCATTAATGGCTGCATCATTGATAACACACGTATTAAATATAGGGATATCATTGATTGGAAATTGTTTTTTTGTAATTTGAAAAACTGGGAAATGGTCTGATATATCATTGTAAAATATGTTAATATGTCAATATGTTATCAATGAGGGACATGGACCTAGCAGTCACCATAGAAGGCTTGTCAATCAAAGGAATAAATAAGTGAGAATGTATTGCACTTAAAAAATCACTTACAGTACGATTGGTATACTTCAAAAGGTCTATGTTGTAGTCACCCCTTATATAGACCTGTTTGCATTCTGTGTTAATTTTTTGTAAACAATTTTCAAAGACAGGGATAAATTCATTAATATTAGATTGAGGTTTCCTATGTATCACACCGACAATAATGTTCTTATGTCTAGACAAGTCAATTTCAATAAAAAGTGATTCATACTTGCATGAAGGGTGTAAAAAATCATTGCGAATTTTAAAATTATAAGTTTCAGAGATTAATAATCCAACACCACCACCTTTTCCCTGTTGACGATCTGAATGTATAAACGAATAGCCAGTCATGTTAAATAACAGTGGTGTACTATCACATATCCAGGTTTCAGAAAACCCATAAATTGAAAAGTAAATACATAAAGTGGATATGAAATTGGATATAGCATTAAAATTTTTGTTCAGACTACGGGAATTAAAATGTAAAATGCTGAAATGGTTGTCGATGCTGTCAAATTGAGTAGTAAAATCTTGATCAATGTAATACCTACAATTAAGAAACCTGCTGAAGTGAAACTCATCTTCATTGTCTGAAAAAAACAATATCAATATGAGTTTCAAGATCATGAAATATTGCACTAAGTTCATCATTATTTAGGTCTTGAAACGGAAACATAGAATGTATATTGGGACAGATTGCAAAGAAAAAGAATTGACATGGTTATTTTTTAAAAGTTCATTCCTGCATAGGTGACATCCTAAGTAATCTATTTCAATTGCATAATTACAATCCACACATGACATCAGGATGCAATATAAGTACACGGAAATAAGAGAAATAACAGGAGAAAAGTAGGAAAGTACAGAAAAGGTAGAGAAAAGCTAGGAAATTGAAGGGGGAAAAGAAACATGCGAAATAAGAAAACAAAAGAGAAAGCATGATGAAAAGAAAAACACACAAAAGACCATACATCAACGGTGATATTCCACAAGTGTAGGGAAAACAATAATTTAAAAAAGAACTTTTAAAAAGCATTTAAAAATATAGAGTTCAACAGGTGGAGAGGATAAAAACAATCAGGAGACAACCAGAAGTCTACATGTCAAAATAAATGTGATCATAGTTTATTGATGTCCTCCTTGGATGTTATAAGTTTCTTCTCACTGCTTGCTTCTTTAGATATTGCGAAGATCCGACCATCAATAGACCATGCTGATTTCACTTTCTCATTCAAACGGGCTTCGCTTAGTAGAGTCGCATTTCTGGCAGTAAGATCTTCCAGGATGGGCATTTGTTTTCCTGCAAGTTTACGACGATTTGCGATGACTTCACGACGTTTCCTGTATGATGCGAATTTAACAATAATTGCTCGTGGCTTGCCATCCTTAGATCCGGTTTCCTTTGGAGGCCCAACGCGATGACTTCAGTCGAGATCATCCTTAACAATGTTAACCTTGAGCTCCTCTTTCGCTAGTTTAAGGTTGACATCATCAGTGCTTTCCCCTGGTGATTCCTTGAGGCCGAAGAAACAAGTGAATTTCTCCTAGAATACTGTTCCAGGCCATCAAGTCGATGGGTCAGGGCGTTGATGGTGTTTGTCCAAGCTTCCAGATGAGACTGCAGAGATTCGATTTGTGCAGATTTAACTTTAGATGACGTTTCCACTTCTTTGATTACCTGGAGGTGACTTTCAATATGACCGGCAACGACACTTTCGAATCTGGGGTCAGTTAACCCCTACCGTGCCACCCATTCTGTACATTCCCCCCTTGTCTGGCCACCCAAAAAAGGCAAAGTCAGACTTTAACCTTCATGCATGTTTATCACCATTTTATCATACCTTCTCTCCATCCTACACAATTAATTTCTACACAAAATATATTCTCTAATATATCCTTTCAATGAAAACATTAAATGTAATTCATTTTTCACCCGTAAATTCACAAACTAAATGATATAAAAATCTTACTTTTTGAGGTCAAAACTCTCATTTACTTCTCTGTTCATACATGTAAACCCTACTGACCCATTTCAGAGCACGAATAATAGGAATGTTCCATTCAGGAAAAAATAGGGGTGTTGCATTAGCAAGTTCATTGGACCAATCCAAGAGAAAAATAGGGGTTCTGTCAGAAATGTACAGAGGGGCCAGCATTACAAAAAATACGAAGAATAAATTATTAGGATGATACCATGTATCCCTACAAAATATATTGTACAGTTTTACAGTCCATTTTGAAAATGCATTCAAATTGATAACCATTCAGGGAGGTATTACAGGGAGATAATCTCAGCCGAGACCTTTCTATTCATAGTGTCTGGACTTGAACTTGTCTTTTCTTTGACAAAAAGTCTTTGCAGAACCCTGCCTCTTTGTCCTATTACATAATGCTCCTTTGTTCCATTTCCTGTCGTAGAAATGCCTATAGGATGGAGTTTTTGTATTATAAGCCCAGGATACTTTCTGTTATCTATTTACTACATTGTGATAACAGCTTGTATACATGTACAAGTAGGAGAGTGGGATAATAATATTTTAGTGTTCGCCGAGGCTAGCACGCAACAAGCATACAATACAAAATATCACAGTGAATTCCTACCTTATTAAACTGTACAAATCGTCTGTTCTCCAAAGTAATATCCAAGCTAAAGTAATGTAGGTTCGTTCTCAACGACGGCTGTGATGGATCTGACGTGTAGTCGTAGTAATGTGCATGTGTATCATGTGACCGACGAGTACGCACGTCCACTGAGTAGAGGTCAGTGCGCACGTCGCATCTGTGGGTGTGTTCCCTTCCCAGCCGTTGATGGCGCCCTCCGGGTCTTACGGTATTTTAATACTATTTTATGCAACACATACCCCCACCATAAAAAATTATATATATCCTTCGACCTACTCAAATCGGTCTACTTTCTCTTTTTAAAGTCCGTATACATGAAATTACTATTATTTTTCTTAAATCATAATACATACGGGAACACATCAAGAAAATAATACTCAACTGAATAATTCACTATCTTCACTATAAACTCCCCCCAAAACAACATCTTGTCATGCTTACCATTCCTCCGCCCAGCGGGCCATTGGCTATAATTAGGTGCGTATGGTTACCACTTGCGTACACCTGCACGATTACAGTAAACAAGCCACATGGTAAAGAACCTAAGAACCTAAAATAAAACTCAAAAAGCCAATATCTTAGAAATTGACTATAACCTGCAGAATTATGCAGAACGATACTCTAAACATAACAATATCCTATAAATACAGGAAAATAAATAACGTTCATCCTTGACTTGATTAATCTTTAACCATGACGTACACTGATCATCTGAATTCAGCACGAATTAATATAATTCACTTTATCATTTACATAGCATACAAAGTTGAGCGAACTTGCCCATTACTACACAAAATAATATATCATAATATATCATAAAGAGCGGCTCGCTCATCACTGATCAATATACAAAAGAGTATTACGAAACAAATATAAATATACACTACGTTAGTGCAGGTGTGCGCAAACTGCTGGTGAAGGAATGGAGATGGGGATACCGGGAGGAGGGTATACGCCCAACTAAGGCCGTATAACCTCCTGCGGTTTGACCGCAGTCAACTGCAAGACCGAGACCGGACCTCACAATCCACTCTGGTGCACTGCTACCTCCCCTATCTCGAATTTCCCCTGGTTCAAGGGGCCCGAGAGGGGAAGGGGCAGGCTCCCAGAGCGGCCATTCCGGGCCAAATGGTCCATATTCTCGCTACTAACTTCCTCCCTCCACTCCAGGGGAGGAGGATTAGATACTTCCTGTTCCAGGCGGAGAGGACCGTAAAGGAAGAGCCCAGTACGACATTAACGACACCAGAACGTAAGGGCTATGTCCCGGTTGCGGCCTCTCAACACAAGATTCATTACTCGTTGGAAAGTGGCGGGGCATTGCACAAACCGAACCCCATGCGGACGAACTCAAACAGCCCATGTTTTGTAACAAAGGCCGTTTTGTCACGGTCTCCTTCAATTGACTCTGATCTGCCAATATGCCGCATTTGCCTCGAGTTTTGAAAACCACTCGTTGCCCGCCAAGGTATCCAAGCACTCTTCAATACATGGGAGAGGGTACACATCTTTCCTGGTGACACTGTTTAGCTTCCGGTAGTCAATGCACCAGCGGACCCCACCATCCCGTTTTCGCACTAACACGGGGGCCGAGGCCCATTCAGACATAGAGGGTTGGATCACTCCTGCGGCCACCATCTTATTCAGATGGGCCCTTTCTTCTTGAACGAAGTTTGCATCTTCTGCTTGATCGGCCTCGCCTCTCCGGTGTTAATACCATGAGTTATCCCATTGAAATCCCCGAGATCAAACTCATCCCTCGCAAACACACATTCAAATTCGGTCAAAAGTTCCTTCAGTTCCCCTTGCTGCTCGATAGCCAGGTCCTGAATGGATCTATTCCAAAGCTCCAGGAGGTGAGGGGTATGTTAGAATCAGCTATGCTGACATTCCTTACCCTAACATCTACCGAGGGCCCCGGGCTAGGCTCCAGTACAGAGACTTCCCGTGCCTCCCCTATGACCTCACCATTCCTGAGCTTTAAAGCACTGTCGAGGGATTAATCACGTATACTTCTGTCTCACCATCGCCCTCGTGAAGAGTAGGCCCACGGGGGACGAGTACAGGTACGGGTAGAACGGGCCATGGTTCCACCAAGATTGTCCCCGAGAGATGTGCGACAGTGCACCGTACCCTCTGTACTGAAAGAGGTGGAATTCGGCCTCCCCCACACGAACCTGTACCGCGTCCTGTGCTGTTTCTCCTCCCTGAATGATGGGCATCTCTTCGTCATTTAAAATGAAAAATAGCATCCGGGATGTTTATTTGGGCCCTGCAGCTTCGTAGCAGGTCCACCCAAAATAACATCTCATCTGCAATAGGGGCCACATATATCTTTTCGCTAAGTGCCTGTGAACCAAGCTTAAGATTTATCGGCCCCACCACCACGCCATCCATCTTCATATCTCGTCTTAATTATGGTGACGGCTGCTGCCGTGTCCAAAACGGCTGCTATGGGCTCGGCACCAACCATCACATTGATACTCAATGTGGACATGGAGGCAATCCTACATGCGACTACCTCCACATCCTCAGTAGTACCTGACCCCTCGAACTTCCGTCCGGTGGCCAGGGCGGTTGCTTCCATGGAACTGCATCGGGAGCTACACAAGCTGAAGTTCCGGGAGCGGTAGTATCTCCTGGTCCCCCTGAACTCATGTCAGGTGGCCAGGGTGATGGTTCCCCAAGTGCGGCCTCTTCAAGCGATGGAGCAGTTGGAATTGACTGGGGAGTTTCTATTTGGACCGGGGATTCCCCACCTCCTCCGATCCCTCTCCATTTCCCGCCTCCAATTCCTCTTCTTCGAATGCAACCATTCTCACTGGTTCTTCTGTTGAGTCACCGCCCGACCTGGACCGCTTGGGTAATGGGCATGCCCTGCTAAAATGTCCATATTGGCCACAGTTGAAGCAGCCACGAGGGAAGCCCGCTCTGGCTGCTAAACGATCAGGTGTAACTGGGACCGATTCTGAGGTAGACCTAGACCTGCCACCAGCCCCCATCCTGCCCGCTGAACGGTCAGGTGTGGCTGGGGTCCGGACCGAGGTAGTTCTGCCACCAGCCCCCATTCTGATCGCATGAGGATCGGAAATGGCTGGTGTCTGTCCAGAACTAAGCCTACCATTGACTACCCTACATAATCCGTCTACGGACGACCTCAATGATGCTAATCCCTTCAATACCTCATCCAGTTTAGACTCTATAGACCCCATTCGGGACTCGAGGGCCGTTACTCTGGATTCGATACCTGGGATGCCGGCAATCCTGGGCGTGGCAGTGACTTTTTGAATACTCAGTTCAGCTTCCACCTCATCCAGTGAGAGTTGCTTAACCTCCCTCCTGGACCGACCACCTGATGGTCCATGCATCGCTTTCTGGGTATGTTGGTACCACTTGTAGCGCTCCATGGCTTCATCCAGGGTGTCGGGTCGAGTGTTGAGGACATGTTGTCCTGCCTCTTTGTCCAACGACCCCTGGCAGAAACGAGCCACTATCTGCTCCTGAACGAAATTGTCCGGGAGCCCAATAAAGGCTTGTCCCGCCAGTGTCATTAGACGATCCGCCCATTTCCATACCCCCTCTTCTGACTTCTGTTGAGCAGACCGGAACTACATACGGGTCACCGCAGGCTCTTCACGGAGAGAGAACCTCTTTTCTAGCTTCTTCACTAGATCAGAGTAGGGTACATCCCCATAGCTCTCCGTGATGAGGGCCATATATTTGCTGGCCTCTCCTTCTAGTGACCAGCACAACTGGTTCCGCCGTTGGATTTGATCCCAACCACACTGGTCCGCGAACAACTTAAATTTGCTATAGAATGCCATCCAGCTGCCCGTCCCATTATAATTTATTGTTTTAGGAAGGGGGGGTGGGCCTGTAGGATGGCACCATTTCTGTAAACTCATTCAAGCGTGAGCTATTTGAAAAATTAGGTGTGTTCACCGGATGCTGTTGCATCGGTGTGGCCAGCCTGGCCGGAGCTGCCCTAGTTACAGGGGGTGGGTGACTGTACCTCGGGCTTCACTGCCCATGCGTTGGGGGCTGAGGGACATGGCCATAAGCATGCCCATACGCGCCCGTATTCATCGGCTGTTGCCCGGCCCATGCTTGAGGGAGTCTCCCCACATGGGTAGCAGGCTGGCTGTTGACCTGGGTGGCGAGTGAAGGAGCAGGTTGTCCTACTTCTCCCGGCCTTACCAACCCCAGATTTATCAGCATTGTCATGACCTGTTCCTGAACGTCTCGGGGCGACATTCCTGGAGTAGCAGGGCTATTTGGAGGAGTGTTGGACGCATTCACCTGGGATAGTAATCCAGTACCCCAAACTCCAATTGCTCTCTGCGTTGGTCTCCAATTGGAATGTATGTGTCTGCCCCCCATACAGATCGGATTGCGTTCTGTGAATCCAAGCTAGAGCCTTGCAGGACTGGGTTAGAACCTAGCGGGGCTGTATTGCCCGACTGCCTCTCCCCGCCAATTACCGAAGTACCCTGGCTACCAGTGCAAGGGGCCTGCGTGCGATACATAGTAAACGCAACATGGCCACCCGGTTGCGATAGTGCCACGGGCGCTTGGCTGACGGTGGGTTGGTGTTGCGAGGGGGCTAGTGATGTAAATGTATCGCTAGGGTGGTTTCCCACTGTCCTGCAAGTCTTGTAGATTCACTCTAACAGGTTCGTAATCAAAGGCATGTATCAAATGTTCAGCATTTCTCAAATGCGGTATTTGCAATAGAGTGTCGGGAGTGATGTCCGCTGCCTCTCTCATTATAAATATCCTGTCGGCTGTCGCCTGACCCACTCCCGGCACTCTCATGAGCTCATCATGGCTACAATAATTAATTTTTACCTTTGCTGTCGCCATAATGAAAATATATAATTACTTAACAACAAATATTTATATTGTCTAAATATATTCACACAATTCTTGAGCTGAAAATCAATTACACAACAATTATTAACTCTCCAACAGCAATCAGCATGAAATTACAACCCAATCAGAATATTTTCAATATGGATCTCAACAGCAAAAATACACGATTGACGGTCTATCAATTGCATTCAAAATTAACTAATCATCGGCTACGAAAACGTCAGCAGCAGCAGCAGCAAAAAACAAAACCATAAATCAACAGCAGCAACACGATACCGAATCTCAGTCACAATCGATTTATCTATAACGTTTATCAAAATTCATCAACATCAATTAACAGTAACATATACAACACATCCGCATACGTGTGGCCTGCCAAGCTATCGCCGTAGTACAAAAAGAACTTCCAACAACGAACAAACCAAGACAGAATATATATATATATATATATATATATATATATATAATATCATTAATTCACAACTTAATAATCCGAACAACAAACAAACAAACAAAAATCAAACCCGTCAATTCGATATCAATCCCCCAAGTGAGGAGACCACACCCAAAACAAATTTCCCGCCAAAATTCCTATCCTTCCAAAATGGCGCTAATCGGCTACGCTACAGGCCGCCACGTATACAGATTCTCAAGCAAACCAATTTGCCCGGGAATTTCAAAATACATTAAATTTAATACACAAAATATACGTTTATCCTGGTCGCCAGTTTAGTGTTCGCCGAGGCTAGCACGCAACAAGCATACAATACAAAATATCACAGTGAATTCCTACCTTATTAAACTGTACAAATCGTCTGTTCTCCAAAGTAATATCCAAGCTAAAGTAATGTAGGTCCGTTCTCAACGACGGCTGTGATGGATCTGACGTGTAGTCGTAGTAGTGTGCATGTGTATCATGTGACCGACGAGTACGCACGTCCACTGAGTAGAGGTCAGTGCGCACGTCGCATCTGTGGGTGTGTTCCCTCCCCAGCCGTTGATGACGCCCTCCGGGTCTTACGGTATTTGAATACTATTTTATACAACAATATACATGTACGTTCCAAGTAATATGTAAAGGACCTTTACTGGGCTCAGCGACGTGTAATGCATTCTGGGATATGTTTTCCGCGCGCGCGAGCTCAAGGAAGTTATCGTAGTATATTATGCCTTCGTGATCTGACTTTCTACCAAGAAATCATGTTTTTGCACTAAATTCGAAATCGAAATCGAAATCGTAAGTTTATAAAATAAAGAAGCTTTTCACGTATTTAGAAAACAATAATATTTTGGCAATAATGTGACATTTTATGTTAAATGTGATGATAGTTGGCGGGCGGCAGATGCCGCCCACGGCCAGCTGTAAGGATAACTCCCGGGCGGATATAACCGCCCACGGCCCGCTAGGGGTTAAGATGTCCTTAATTACCGCAGATACCATGGTGGCCGTTGACTTTTCCATCCCGCTGGTGGGCCTGGGGGCATTGTCTGGCGGATTAGGCATTGTGTCAAGGAAACAATGCAGGTCAATGAAGAAGAAAATGCAGAGAGGACGAATGAATAAAGACAGTCAAGAAAGATAATTCCACTTGAATGGCAAGTCTAGGGCACTTTAGTAGGTTCAGTAGAGAAGAAAAGATAAGAATTCCAATATCCACAATGAAATGTTGACCTACAAGTACAGGTTCAATGATGATCACAAGAAAGTAAACGGTGAAGTAAAACTCACTTGGTGGGACTGTATATACAAATGTTGAATGTAGAGCTAGAATCCATATGATAAAATCACAAGTTGCACGAGAAAAAAAAGTCATATAATCGCTTCTGTTTGTCGTAAAACAGTTAGAAAGACCTCATAAGAGGTAATACAAATTGCAAGTATTAAAAAAGGTAAAATCCAAGGTAATTCGCGATAGTATCCAAGACACAAACTTGACCTGCTCTCCGTATTTTTTATTTTTGTATTTTTGGATGGATCATCAGATCGTCACACACAACTTCTAATTAGGGAAGCTGAAAAGTGTCCAAAACCACAATAAAGAGGAAGAAGACGATGCTTGATAATGTATTATTCATGTTAATTGGAATATAGGGTAATACCAATGTCACAAAATTGTCCTTTTTTCGCTTTATGTTCACTACTTCTAGGTGCCCCTATTTCCCCCAAATGCCCCTTTTTTGCTGGTGTCCCCCACTTTGAAAGACACTCCGCCGCCCCTGAGTCATACCCATTTATACAGAGGTCCTGTCTGGGAGTATTTCCCGGGCAATACTGGACCTCGGTGTGAATAGCATCCAGGATAAAACACTCGATTTATACGTGTCATATTTCCGAAGATTCAAAATTATGAAGGTTCGTCATTCCGAAAGTTCGTTTATCCGAAGGTTCATAATAATGGTTCATAATTCCGAAAATTAAATAGGGTCCACAATTTCCAGAAAAAAAGTGGTCATAATTCCGAACATTTCATTTTTTTTCGGAATTACGAATCTTCGGAATAATAAATAGATGTACTGAAATATAGCATGAGAAGAAAAAAAAAAAAGAAAGCCTAAGACATATAAAAACATGAGGAAAGATTGAACAGAAGATCAGAGAAGAAAACCCAAGAGATACAACAGGAAAGAAAGGTCAGAAGATGATAGAATAAATAGGGCAGGAAGAAAATTGGCAAATAAATAAATAAGGAAAGACAGGGACAAAGATGAAAAAAGAAAAAAACTAAAAAATATATAAAACAGTCAGACCCAACTTCGGAAAAACCGAGCACTTGTATATACTCCGAAAACGGCGTATGAATATAGAACCCTCATTGTTCAGTGCGAGGCAGTGTGTACAAAAGGCATGGGGAAAATCTTGCAAAGTCAACCTGCCAACGATTATATATATTCTTTAAAATAATGCTGCGTGTCAATTACCTTCAAAATCCGTGAATGATTCGCCAAATGAAATGACTTTCAAATGACAAACATTTTAAATAAATATATACGCAGCATTATTTTTGAAAATTATATTATCAACAGCAGGACGACATTGCAGGATTTTGTACACACTGTCTCGCAGTGAACGACGAGGGCTCTATATTCATCTTGCTCTATACGCCGTTTTCGGGGCATAAACCTGTGTTCGGCTTTCCGAAGTTGGGTCTGACTGTAAAAGGGGCATGTTTAATCCATTCAAACAAAAATTAACCATGGTGATGACATTTCATAAATCACGTGATTAAAGGTAAACCCATCCGTATCCCGCTAAATCATTATTGTCAATGGAATTAAGAAATAATGAAGAAATGAGACCACTTTTAAATGTTTATACACGGTATATTTATCTCCTAGAGGCAAATTAATCCCTTGTCAAAATGTACCAACCAATGCACCTATCTAGTCTACGCTTACATAACTTGTTTTACTCAATCCGACGTCTTTTAATATCGGGGTTTTGACAATGGTCTCCAAACATGCCAAAATTAACGGAGGAAGAATCCATACAGGAAAATAAGAATAAAATGTGAATCAACAATTGATAATGAGATGCACAAACACAAGAGGTTGATAGATGCAGGCTGAAGCGATGAGGGGTCCCTGGTTACCATAGAAATAAACTTTTCTTTTCAAAGAATGTCGCGCCCTGTTTACCTGTCAACCGCTGGTGTGATAAATTGGGGGTCACTAATATCATTGTTGAGCACTTCTTTTCAGGTAATCATCTTAGGCTCCCCCCCCCCAACTCTCTCTCCCTCTCTCTCTCTTAACCTTTATATATCACACTTCGTATCAATCTCCAATGCTCTCTATCTGTATTTCTTTCTTTCTGTCTTTCTGTCTCTCTCTCTCTCTCTTCTCTCTCTCTCTCTCTCTCTCTCTTTCTCTTTCTCCCCCCCCCCCCCCTCTCTCCCTCTCTATCCTCTTTCTCTATCCTTTTATCTATTACACGTCAATATATCCTCAATATCGCTAGTAATAGGTCAGTAAAGTGAGTTGACAAATCTGCATTTGTGTGCCCCCCCCCCCCCTTATACTAAATCCTGGATAGGCCCCTGAGTAAAGTAAGTAGGCATTCGCTACTAACAACAGCGATTATATCACCAGAAGTGGTAGTCGTCGTCTTAGTAGTAGAAGTATCAGTAGTAGTAGTCATAATGTGTTCGGAAACTACTTCATCACAATAACAGACATGACAAAAAGATCGAAAACAGAAGCGACCTTGTATACCTGTCTTGGGTCACTTTCATCAGGTTGAGCTTCTAATTATGTAACTAATAAAGACCATTTGACTTATTTTGTCATGTACGAGACTATCGAGTAATTGCCCTCTGAAAAGGAATGAAATCCATAATTGTTAACCTGCCAAAAGGGTATTTTCGTTATCACGTAGGTGTGTAGTACAAAATAAACAGATATTATTTATCTTCTCCACGGTGATCATTAAGAGAGTTATTAAGCTTATCTGCCTAACAATGTGAATTGGAAAGGTTTATTGAATGGGAGATTGATATGCAATTATTAAAATTGTCCCCATTTTGGTACTGTCGTGCGATATCTAAAACGACTATAATTATTCCGTAAATTGATTAAATTTAATTTCCCTGAGGATGTATTTGCATTAATAAAAAGGAAAAGTGTGGGAGAAATTTATTTTAATACGTACGTAATTTTATCAAAGCATGCTACACACTCACACACACGCAAATAGCCGAAATACATCCTCGATTTTTTTTTTCTGTGCGCGTGTTGGTTGTGTGGTGTGTTTATTGCTTGATATGTAGGAACGATGAACAACTTTGAGTAACCTGGTAACTATTATTTATGAGGTAACGACAGGAGTTTGAATTGAGGAGCATTATTGTAAAACCCTCAACTTCTCTATATATTGAAAGTTAACAAATAACGAACATATACTATCTTCCATTCTTTCTTCCCCTCCTTCGTTCTTAATTCCCCTTCGGTTTTTTTTTTCTTCTTCTTTTTAACCATAGTTTTATCTCTTTTTCATATATTTTCACTTTCACACACAAACACAAATAGACAAACAGCCTCTCTGTTCGACCCCTCTCCTATCTTGTCTCTTTCATCTCACCTCTCACTCCCTTTCTCTCGTCCTTTATTTACCCACCCGCCTATATATCTCTTTTTGTGGTTCTTCTTCCACTGGAGTCATGCTAACAGTTCTGGACGTTTCTTCTTTTTGTTTTTGTTTTTTTGTTTTTTTTTTTTTTGTTACGTGAGACCCATACAAGCTAGCTATGCACGCATGAAGTCTTGCAGATATTTTGCTGTTATAAAAGTTATACAGTTATGTTAAATTTGGGTGTTCTAATTTTCTTCTTTTCAGTCAAGAATTTATACATCTTATACAAATTAATGAAAAACAGCCATTCGATTTTTGTTTCCTTTATAGATCATTAATGGTTATAATAACTTCTTCTTTAATTATAACTTTTCTATCTTTTGAATCAGTATTTTAACCTGCTGATCAATTATATTACATCAAACCAGATATATCAAATGTATCGACAACCATTTGCAAACTAAATAAATGTAGTTTATATTATAACAAATTATGACATACTTGACTTGACTCAAAGACGTTTGAGGGTACTCCAATTATGCTACTCCATTATAATTTCTTTTAAGTTCCCCCTCTCCACAGGCTTCTTTATTTACAAAAAACAGATCCAACGAATACAAATAATCATATACCTCAGTAATCAGGATAGTGCAATAAAACTAAACAATGGCCTAACGATGAACATCACTGCCCAAACTTAAGGTCAGAGAAAACATAACACAATTTCCTTTTCAATTAAGCAATACATAAATAATTGAAGATCATTTCATGATGTCAAGCTGCGAAAATTATAAATATATCTTCTGAATTTAGACCATATCTTAGGTAATATCTTTTATTTGAGATTCGTTTGATATTATGTGTTTTCACACTTCGTTATAACACTTTACAACTAATATTATTTTCTCAAATGAAGGCAATTAATTTTGAAATCTGGCATTAAATATTTCCCTTCGCACAACCATCAGAATACAAATTAATGCATTGTTATTGAGACCGCAAAATCCAAACAACTCATTTTAATTTCTAAGCATTACCTTTCCCCCAGTTTTACGGAGTACCCAGTACTCAATTTAAGACGGTATTACATTAGAACACTGACAGAAGCAAAACACAGTCAAAAAAATATTTTGATATTTTTTGTAAAATTTACTTAATAAAATTAAGGCAAAACGGTTGCCTTAATTTTATTAAGTTTTTTTTTTAAAGGTGGTATTTTGAGTTTCAAATACTGTCTGAATGTTTGTTTCTACAACTCAGAATAACTGGCTCCAGTAACTTAATTCTTTTGAAGAATATAACTTTTTTAACTTTTGAGTTTTTACTATGTGGAAGAAATTTGTTTAAGGAACTGAATTTTAATGAATGAAAGATAATGGCATCGACTTTTAAGTTATAAAATTTAGTAAATTTTTGTTAAGTATACTTAAATTTGATTCATGTTTTTGCCGAATTTACTTAATAATTTTTAAGCAAGATAACTGCCTTAAAAATTATCAACAGTGATAAAGCTGTTTACAGGCAACTTAATTGAAAAGAATAAAAACAAATATATACTTCCTAATTTTAAGTCACAGCAATTTGTAAATATATGTTCAATCTACTTTAAAATTTAGCTTATTTTGAAAGAAATAATCGACGTTGCTCTATCATTTCAATTGTTGAACGCCAAACAAGGTAGCAGCAACTCCCATCTTTTAGTATGACGCGGCCGAGGTTCGAACCCACGACCTCCCGATTGTGAGGCGGACGCTCTACTGACTGAGCCAACACATCGGCATATTACTTGTTATGACATTTTGCAGCTGTATTAACGATTTAAAATAATTTTGTAACTCTGAACAGCAACAGTGCATTCTTTAAGCAAAATTAAATTGTGTTTTTTCAAGAAATATGGGTAATATACTTGTTCGTCGTAAATTATGTGTGTATTAGTTACCTAGCTAATATAAATGTCCAATTTACGGTACCAATTTGTTGACATGGCTTAATTGTTTCTGTTTACATAATTATATTGATATTTTGTGAGTAGCATTTTATTCGAAATAATGAGTTAGAACAACAAAAACTTACATTTAAGTAATATAAATTAATATGATCAAAGTTATCTTCACTTACTGTTTACTAGTTTGAACGTTTTTACCAACTTAATTCCAGCCGAATTTTTTTTACTCCATACAGTTGATAAGACTCACATAAATTCAGTGATAATTACTTGTTGATATTTGTAATAATTTTTCAAATATTTATTTAGCATATACTTCAAATATTAAGAATGTCAACTGATGTGAAGCATATAAACTTTACTTACATTTCGCCTTTTTACCACAACTCAAAATTCCCAAATTCTTGTGTTAATATGGCTAAAATAAAATAAATAAGTAACTTACTTCACATCAATTTGAGTGACTGACACAAAAATTATTATGAATAGGGCCAACAAGCACGTAGTTTTACTTAATATGAAACGGGAAATTTTAGTTTAATTTACTGGACGAAATGTTCATTTCTTGCACTTTCAAGATAGTTTCGTAACTCTTGTTACAAAAAAAATGCATTTTTATCTGCTACCACTCCAAATTTTAGCAATGAATCTCTCATATATAATATTCTGTTTAAAATTGTTAAATGTTTAATTTAATAGTATACACGTAGAATCACGCTATCAAAGCACAGACGGCCCACAAGCTTTAAGTTGTGTATTTTCTACATTTCATATGTTTTTTCCAACTTTATAATTCATAATTGAGGTAAACAGTAAAGGTTAATAAGGACAAAAAAGATGTACAAAGAAAACAAGACATATTGCGTTTTAACCACTTTGTACAACAAACAGTCAAGTCTCAAAAGGTCACATTTTATTCACTTTAAATTCTGCTATTTGCGGTAAATAGTAAATCTTATGTAAGATTTTTTTTTTTAAATAAAATATACATAGGTAAAGAGAAATACTGTTTGTTAGTGTTAAACCACTTTAGTGTGTTGAAGCACAAAGCAGAAAAAATCTAAAAACGTCACATAAGTTTAGGAGGATCTTTCGTAGCATAAGATTTTTGAAAATTGCGATGCTAAAATGAAGCCTCCAAATGACGCATCTTTCCCGAAAGTAAACTTTACTTTCAGCCCCTAGCCCCCACCCTTCCCAAACATCGTAAGACTGTGTTTGTGGTCAACCAAACTCGAATGGAAGGTTGTTTGGTATCGTGTCCAAGGGTATCTTCATGTTTTAGAGTGCAAATCTTGTCTATCGCTTGAATGCAGGTCTCATGTTATTTCACTAATGGCCTAAATTGCTTTCTCGTATACAAGACAATACTGGTAGGTATTGTTTTAGGTTAAATTTTAAGGCACTGGCAGATATTTTTCTATTAACCATGTGATTTTGAAAGATCTGTCAAGGTTCATTGTTTTTCTTACCATTGCAAAGTACTTTTTTAATATTACCTTGCACTAATATGTCTCCTTTTTAATGCGGAAAGGAGAGGAAGGTACGGACATAATAATAATAATAATACTAATATTAATAATAATGATGATAATAATGATAAATAATAATGAAAATAATACCTGCATTAATATGTCGCTTTTCCTGTAAGTAACTAATCAAATCGCTTTACAATGTACTGTTTACCCCAGACATGTACGGGGTGCAAGCTATGAATCCTATCATCCAGTAGCTTCGCGTGTTAAAGTGTGACTCGTGTCTATCACTTGAAATAAGGTCTCGTCATATGATTGGACAGTTAGCCTCAATTAGATTTTGACCACACTTCATCGGTTATTAGGCACATTTTTATCATAGCAACGGTAACTAATAATTTTTTTCAATTCTATTTAATGACATCTATTTCCAATTTATCAGTATTAGTAATAAATGAACAGAATAATGCATGTATTATCAGTAAACTGAAAAAATGACAAAATATACATTCAAGTACATGGTTGGAGGACACACCTCTGAAAGCAAAAGCTTGGAGCCAGGATGCCCTAAGTACATAATACATAAATGTACATAATGAATATATAAAAAGGAAATAACTACATACAAAAAAGAGATAACATTCCTAGACCGCTGAGCTTGATTGGAGGGAAAAAGAAAGAAGGGACAAAAAAGATTGGAAAAGAAGGGAAAAAGAGAGGGGGAGAATGGAGATGCAACATAAAAGGAGTACGGAAAAGAAACATTTTCACAAGAAAGAGAGAGGATAGACCCAACCCAACATTTGTATATCAATACAAATAAGGTCATAGGCCTACTATATCATCTGACATCACACTTACTATTAGAATAATCATCTGCATGGCAATAGCACGTACTACCGAAGTATATTCCACTTCACATCTCCCAATGTTACCACGCACTGTTAGGGAGAAGCCGTCCTTCGTAACCAATTTTGTGACCGATCCTCTTATTTAGCTGATATCAAATCGTCAAATTAAGAACGCTTTAACTTGTTTGATAAGAAGTGAATTTGTAATTTTTATATGATATTAATGATACATATGGTCAGTTTTCCAAAAGAAATTGAGTAATTAGTGAAAAAAACTTTTTAAAGATCACAATGCAAGAAAATTCCGTCGAAGTAAATATTGGCTTAATACTTTTTATTGCATATATGGCATAAATTAAACAAGGTTATCCAAATTCAACGCTAGGAAACATCTGAAGTAATGATTATTATCAATTATAAAACGGTAAAATACAGCCCCCGATATAGCAGCTGAAGAGCTCCTTGAACGCTGCTGAGATGTGTGACGACACACGAAGGACCAGTCCTGTCTTAGCAGACGATGTCCCATAAAATCTTACACATTTTTCAGTGCCTGTTTTGTCATCTCCTCTTCACTTATTTCTCTTACTTGACTAGCGTCAGTCTTAATGTTAGTCTGTTGCCTCACTCTTAACTTCGTGTATGGTATTATTTTGATGAAAAATGCAGCGTTAAAAAAATAAAGGAATCAGTCACTTGTAAAACAAAATAAGACGCCATTGTATTTTCAGCTGCTTGCACCGGGGCATGTTCGGCGTTTCAAGAGGGAACGAATACAATCTGTGATATTATTCGGAGGGCTTTTCAATTTGAAAATGGGGTTTATTTCATTGATCATTGACCCTTCTCCTGTGTATTTACAATCAAACTGTTTTAGTTATCAGAATCAGTTTCACTTTCCCTTTTAGAATGGTGTGAAATGAGGTCATGTTAAATATACCAAACTCTTTATAATTTGATAAATAATTGCATTGCAATTACGTTCATTCATTATAGGACGTCGTCTGCTTAAGCAGTATCGATCCCTAGTGTGACGACATCAAAACATCGCTATATTTCTGGCGAATCCTCGGATATTCCTGATGCTTAGAAGAGCTTTTATTTATGTTGTTTTTATAATCATCAGATACGCAGTTGACATAAAACTTGTACGATTGCCATCTGTAAGCTTCCCAGTTTCTAGTGATACATTAATTGCCATATTTGTGATTTTCTTGCAATGTGATCTTTAAATATGGAGAAATACGTATTTTGAAGAAATTCATATTATTTGCAGAAAACAAATGTAAACATTGACATTTGGCCCGGAATAATTGTATTGCGAATCATCACTAAACCAATTAAATGTGGTATCATGTTGTAGAAAATCTAATACCCTTCAGTAAGATGATAAATACATGATAAAATGGGGTTCTATTCGAAAATTATCTTCAAATTTGTTTATTACGAGTTACACATGGCGGCCATTTTGAAAATACTAAATAGCCGCTAGGCTGTTGATTTGTGCAAATGCCAACACTAATTTTTGAATTCGCTATGCTCTAACGATTGTAAAAATATATAGAGGGTTCCCACAAGCAGCCATGCTGGAGTACATAACAATAAAAACCTGTGCATCAGACTATAAAAAGCCATTGTTGTCATGGTCTAGTGCACAGGTTGTTATTGTCATGTACTCCAGCATGGCTGCTTGTGAGAACCGTCTATAGTTGTGCAAATCTCAAAAAATTGTAACGAAGGCCCATTTTGTTACGTGAACTAGACTACATCCGAAACTTCTCTTGGTATGTTCCAAATAGTTTAGTTATTTTCTTTGAAAAAAAAATGAAATTTCGTTATCACGTTGGCGTCTGTAATAAACTAAACTCATATCAAGCATCTTCTGTAGTGTGAAAAATATAGATTATCTTTTCTCCGCTTTTTGAAAATATGTATTAAAAGGGAGACTGATGCGCGAGAAGAGCTGCTATCATCATTACTTTTTTTTTTTTAATGATTTTTTTATTTCCTTCCTCATAATACATAAAATAACAAAACACAAGTTTCATAATACGTATATAAATCAATAATATAAATTCAGATCATACAAAATACGTTTCTTTTTAAAATTAAATCTTTACACATCTTTAGACAATTCCTACTACTGATAAAGAACAGAGTCAAAGTGTAACAGGTCATATATAAACTTTTTGATAAACTGATGTTTAAGATTTAAAACTTAAAACTTAAAAAATATGAGGAAGGTATTAAATTTAAAAAACAATATCCAGCACACATCTGCACCATTGACACCCAAAAGCCCTTCTCATACCTCCCTTCCCCCCCCCCTCCTCCCCCCCCCAAAAAAAAAAAAACAACAACGAACAACAAACAACAAACAAAACAAAACAAAACAAAAACAAAAACAAAAACGAACACAAACACAAACACACACACACACTAACTACGGAATGGATTGGGAGGCTGCCTGCTCAAAGTGTTCCCATTTCCCCAGATGGATTGATAAGGTTCCCCTACCCATTGCCAGGTCTTTTTCTTCTTTTCTATTTTCAAATAATTTTTTTTTAATTTCAATTGGATTTGGAGGTACCCCTTTCTCTCTACCATGAAAAATCATAAATTTCATCAAAATTAGAATGTGATTCAATAATTGCTCTATTTTCATGTCAGTCCCGTTTATTCCAATATATTCCAAGATAGTTAAATTAAGCATATCCGCACATTTTTCCCATAATCTTTTTATTATATTACATTCGAAAAATAAGTGCTGATATGTCTCATCCAAAATATTGCAATATGAACAGAGGTTATTCGTTCGAAATTTAAATTTATATAAATAATGATTTGTGTAAACTATTTTATGTAGTAACTTAAACTGAAACTCTCTCAATTTGCTATTTAATGTACACAGTCTTGGCTGCACAAAAATCTTTTCAACATCTTTAATTGTAATATTATAAAATTCCATTAAGTTGTGACATGCTGAGCTAATCTCTATATTCTTTTTAATTAAAGTTCTATACACCATCTTAGAAGTTATTTCTTCAAATTTATAAATTTTCTTCGCAAATGTTATTTCTAAACTGAGACCGCAATGAATAGATTTCCTTATCGGCCGAGTGTTCTTTTTCCATTCATGACGAATTATTGAATATATATCATTAATTTTTGTAACGATATCTAAACCAGATTCCTCAGCGTATTAATTCTGTTAATTGAATTAATCAATTATTAATTCATGTATACGCCGAAAACTTCACACTTTTAAACTTCATTAAACAGGTTAATCTTTGACAATTTTCATGAGGGAGTTTTCACATTAAATCTTTCGGTGCGGATGTCACATATATGTGACAGATAGACTTGTCATTTTCATTCACCGATTGCTCGACCACAGGAAAGGTATATGGTCAATGTATATCAAAATTGTAAGCATACATTATAATTATATGCTACCATAGAAATTTTCAGAGAAAATTGCAGATTTCTAAAAAGATATTAACTTGTTTAAACATTAAGCAATAGTAAACAAATGAGAAACCCCAAAATAATGGACAAAAAAGTAACTCAAATATGAATAATTCTTATGCATAAAGTTGGGTAAAGTAATAATGTTGGGGATCAAAAGAAATTGTAATAGATTTCCTCCAAGTTTTGTGCACAATATTGTGTGAAATAATAGATGGTTAATGAAGCACAGACATTTGAAACGTAAGCATTTATTTTGGTAAAATTTTGAAGAGAGCTAACCCCCTTAGGCCAGTAAGAATTAAAAAGGAGAAGAGAGGGTGGATTATCATTTGATACATAGATACAGCACAGACACGCCATACACCTCACATTCTCTCTCTCTCTCTCTCTCTATCACTCTCTGAGTCATTCTGATCCGTGTTATGCCCTTATCTCTCTATCTCTCTTTTCTTTTTGTCTCTTTTTTTGCTCTTTACTCCCCCCCCCCCCCCCCCCCTCTCTCTCCCTCTCTTTCTCTATATCTGTCTCTAACCCTGTCCTAAGGCTCACAGAAAAAATATACACATATACATATACATATACATATACATAATATACATATATTACTTCTTGATAAAGACAGTCGTCACTTGTCAACATTATTTCAACAACCCCCCAAAGTACATTTTAATTCTAACATTAATTTTAACATGATAAAAAAAATAAGAAATGTCATTGAACATGTTGAGTGTCAAAAATATTATCTGGCTGCGAATTGTCAAATTGACAGGGTTCCTATTAATTTGTTAGAGTGTCACTTTTGTCAGAAAGGAGGTTTTTAGGCCCTATATAGTCACCCCATTTTACCCATGAGATTTGACCACTTAAAGTTACTTAGACCATTTAAGCCATTGACAGAAAGTTTGTGTTAATTAGCCCCAGATCACCCGAAAGAGACCCCAAAGTCGGGTCGATAGTATGACTGGACATTAAACAACACAAAAAATTTCCGTCAAGATGGGGTGACAGACAGCACCTAAAACTTGGGGTAAATTTCCCCAGGGACCAAATTATGTCAGGAAGTAGAGCTATGGATGTACATTACAAAAATATAAAAACAGACACAATTCATCGGGAAGGGGCTGTCAGGCAAGACATTTTCCACAATTTAATAACTTATTAGTGAAATGACCAAATGACACCAAATTGCACCTCAAGAAAATCATTATACTCAAGACTATTATGTAAATTTGAATTTATCATAATCAGACAGTAAGAAAACGGTTTTCCTTTACAGAGCATTTTGGAGGGCACTTTGGGGTTTAATTTCAGGGGGTCTGACACCGCCTTCCCGGTGGACAATTGTGTCAGTTTTTATATTTTTGGAATGTGCATCCATTATAGCTGTTCCTTTTGACAAAAGTTTGTCCCTTGGCTTCAAGCGGAATAATTTACCCCAATTTTTAGGGGCTGTCTGACACCCATCCCGAGAAAAAAAATTTGTCATTTATTGTTTGTGTTTTGTAATGTCCAGTTTAATATACTACTTCCTACTGAAAAAGTCTGTTGCTTGGTGAGATAGGGTGCAATGGACAATGACTTAGATGGTCTAAGTAACTTTAAGGGGTCAAATCTTATGGATGAAATGGAGTGACTATTTCGGGACAGGCTTCTGGCCTATACTTTACCACCACGAATTTGCAAAACGATTTAATTTGCTGCAGTAATACATATTTATTGTTTGTGTTTTGTAATGTCCAGTTATACTACTTCCTACTGACAGAGTCTGTTGCTTGGGGAGATGGGGGCAATGGACAATGACTTAGATGGTCTAAGTAACTTTAAGGGGTCAAATCTTATGGATGAAATGGAGTAACTATTTCGGGACAGGCTTCTTGCCTATACTTTTACCACCACGAATTTGCAAAACGATTTAATTTGCTGCAGTAATACATATTTATTGTTTGTGTTTTGTAATGTCCAGTTTAATATACTACTTCCTACTGAAAAAGTCTCTTGCTTGGTGAGATAGGGTGCAATGGACAATGACTTAGATGGTCTAAGTAACTTTAAGGGGTCAAATCTTATGGATGAAATGGAGTGACTATTTCGGGACAGGCTTCTGGCCTATACTTTACCACCACGAATTTGCAAAACGATTTAATTTGCTGCAGTAATACATATTTATTGTTTGTGTTTTGTAATGTCCAGTTATACTACTTCCTACTGACAGAGTCTGTTGCTTGGGGAGATGGGGTGCAATGGACAATGACTTAGATAGTCTAAGTAACTTTAAGGAGTCAAATCTTATGGATGAAATGGAGTGACTATTTCGGGACAGGCTTCTGGCCTATAACTTTACCACCACGAATTTGCAAAGCTATTTAATTTGCTGCAGTAATACATATAAAAGCAAATATCAACCCATAGCTCGAATCCGTGTTTCAAATGCCAGTTACCATAAAGCCTGAAAAACAGGGAAACCGAAGATACTCAAAAGCTCTGTTTTACTTCATTTTTAATAAATGTATACATAATTTTAAAGCTCAGTTTATCTTTTCATAAGACACCAAAAATATGTGACCCGACGCCTCAAAACCTACGATAAGTCAAAATAAGCCAAAATTATTATTTTTGTTTTATACATTTTCTGAACGTAGAGATTCTCAGCTTTCCAATGGTATATCGCTTGCCTAGTTTACTCAATGATAACACTTCTAAATATCACATTTAGAATAGGTATGTAACCAGCAATCAATAACTCCTATTCAGAGAAAATGGCCATTTAAGTTCGGAAAAAAAAGAGTGCTAAACCTTCGCTCTCTGTGTGCGCCCAAGTAAAACTGGGTATTCAAATGGCCATAGCAACCGGTATGAAGGGATTATTAGATTAGGCTGACTTTTGGCACTCTGCTCCAGGAGGACCTATTCATTACTCACTCCAAAAATCAATTTAATACCTTTGGAGGTAAAGTAGTAATTTGGCATTGAATGAAAGTATTACAAAAGCTCTCCAAACATTCATTAGCTCGACAGGCGAAAATAAGGAGTCATTTTAAAATGCCCCAAACACATATTTCTAAGTCGAATTACGACTCACAAACTTGAGACATGATAGAATGATAATGAAACTACCCATGTCTAACAAAAACAGAAAATCGACTGATCCAAGCAAGTTTACTATTTTGAGCTGTTTGCTACGTTGTGGTCCGTGCGACTTATTGTAGGTTTTGAGGCGGCGGGTCACATATAGGGAGATGTAAATGAAAGAAATGAAACGGAATGAAACATGCTGACAACATTTGAAAAAAGAAATTGCATTACTAACAAAAATAAGCAAATTGTATACAAATAATTGAATCTATCTGCTGCGGCTAATAGCACAATCATGGATGAAAACCTAAAAATTATATCCCCTTTTGAAATGTGCCCAAATCTAGTAGTATTTGATGTTTACCCCCCCCCCCCCCCCCACACACACACACACACACAACACACACACAAAAAAAAAAGGAATTATATTAATAATATTATTATTATATTAATAATATGATTCGCATATACAGTACACGCACTAAATGATTCCACTGATTGGCATTAGCCAGCAGCAAAACCATGTCATGGAAATGTTGTATGCCCATTCACCAAATGTCCCTCCAAGTCCACATCCCCCCCCCCCCCCCCCCCCCCCTCCACCAGTAGAGGAAGGGTTAATCTGGATTCATCACAATACCGGAATCATCATGATCATTAACAAAGCTTTCAAAAAGATGGATTTCCTGTGAAATAATGTATCGTTTTTGGCGTTTCGGGTTTCACACAACAGATACATTTCACAAAAAGCATGGTCCTCACATGTGCTCCATGTTAGCATGACAGTGTTGATAAAGAACTGGATGGTATGACTAACTTACATTATATATTTTTGTTTATCATTCCTTTTTTGTTTCTAAAATTGTGCATATATACTTTCTTGTAATATGATTAATTTGTTCGTTTTCATGGCAAACAAACTAAAATATACGCCCTTCTATTACCATATGTATCCATCTTTACTTACCAGAAGAAGAACTCCAAACAAGGCAAGGGGCATGTTTATTGCAGCCAAACGTAAATCAACCATAGTGATGACTTTCACCACCATTAATAGATAGAGCGACCAATTCAAACCGTTCATACAATCACTCTTTTTCTCCAAGAGACAAAGGATGTAAGTCTTCTCCAAGGCCCGAATTCACAAAGGAGGTTTGGTTTAAACCATGGTTTAAACCCCCTCCTGGGTTTTTTAAGCGTACGTGCGCACCGAATCCGATCCAATCATATTTTTTTTTGAGCGCGCGCATGGCCAATGTGCGCTTATTTACGCTTATTTTAGTAGGCTTAAGGAGGTTTAAACCTTACCCATGGTTTAAACCTCCTTTGTGAATACGGGCCCAAGTGTCTACCTAAAATTCTTTCTCAACGTATAATCACACCTTGCTCTTCTCAACTCTGTGTTTACTGAACTCGTCATCCTCAGCTTTAGAAATCCTTTCCATTTCGTGGTTTTAAAACTGATCTCCAAATTTAGCCCACGAGCAGAAGAAAGGAAAAAAAGAAATATGGACGAGGAATGATAAACGTGGTCTTCATCCTATGCTAGAATAGCTTTGTAACCAAAAAAATGATCACCATGATCACTTCACGAGGAGCCTGGATCATTTCGATTTGACAGAGAGAAGCAAAAGCAAGGGTTTTAATTAATGCAGTGTGAAACGATTTGGGCCTTCGTCACCATAGTTACCAAAGTCACATTTTTTATCATACCGCGCCTGTCATGCGCTAATGTGGTTTCTGAATCAACATATTATTTTTTTCCTATATTTAAAATACCATTTTAAATGAATGTCTTTGTCCCGTATTCTCTCTCTCTCTCTCTTCCTCATTATCGCCGCTAGAACATCTATCTCTCTCTCACTTCCTCGTGAACGTCGCTAGAACATTTTGCATGGGGAGGGGTGGGGGGGGGGGGGGGGGGGGGGGGGGGTTGGTGACAACCAACAAATTTTCCGGCAAATGTTTTGGGTGTGACAGCTAAGTTTGCCGACAAAAATGCTGCATCCTAATTCTTCCCCTCCCCCCCCCCCACCCCCATTGTAATTAAAGTCAAGATGCAGAGATCGTGTTCATACGGGCCCATTATCAACTTGTTAATTAAAAAAAAAAAATTTCGGAGGGGAAATGTACAGCAGTTACATACAGAAGTTACAAAATTACCCGGGAATCTCGCTGCCCCAAAATAAATCAATATGTGGATATTCTAGCACCTCCCTGCCCGGGTATGAATATCAAATATCGGGGTGGGGGCTGCAGCTTAATGCCTAAGGGGACGGATTCTGCCCGAATATTAACTTTCCAGTTTTTCTTTCCTTTTTCTTCTTTATTTTTCTTTTAGTTTTCCTTACTTTTCCTTTTTTTCTTTGTTCTTTCCTTCCCCCTTTCCCTTTTCTCCTTTAACTTTTCTCTTTCCTCTTCCCTTTTCCCACCTCTTTTGCCGAAAGCAATTTTTAGTGAGGTTTGGTACACTCTGACCTCCTTTAGCGACGCCGCTGCTCATCCCATCTCTATTATTTTCTGTCTTTCTCCCTCATTGTTTTCCACGTTTAGTCATCGTGATCGTTCGCGTTCACTCTATTTTCTGTTTCACGTCCGACAGGATCCCCCTCCCCCTCTTTTTCTCTTTCTCTCTCCTTTTTACATCCAAGCCTTTTTCTTTCTCTCACATTCCGTAATCTGGTTCATATATCCCTACATTTTTCATCTCCCCCGCCCCCTCTCTTGTTGTACCTTTCTCGTCACTTCCTCTCCTGTCCATCACTTTATTCCTATTCTTCCAGAGGTAGAGGTGTTGTGGTCTAGTGGATAAGTCTCCGGACTGTCAACCACAAGGTAGGGGTTCGAATACCTGCTGAAGCACGAGCGAGAACCTTTAGAAGCGCGTAGAGATGTATTATCATAATGTGATGTGATATGCACTACACATGAACGGATTAGAAGTAGTATTGTATAATAATAATTATAATAATAATAATACATTTATATAGCGCAAACACTATGCTAATATACTCTCATGCGCTGCAAGAGCTCCTGTTATGCTTGATTAAAGACAAATTATTTTACAAATTGAAACAAATAAATGTGACTTTAACCTTCATTAAAAAAAGAAAATTACATGGTGTAACCCTGAAAAACTAAACCTACATATTGATAATGTTTTTGACGTCATATAAAAAGGGGGAAAATAAGTTTTCCAGTGAGGTGTACTTTAAATAAGTTAGAATTAGAGTAGTTTACCCGGGGGAGGGGGAGTTCTCAGTGACACCCAGTATATGAGAGTTGTCCTGGTCAGATACACGTTCTACCATTGTGGGTGAAACAGCTGGGTGTATACGAATTCACACGAAACTCAGACCTTGGTGACACTGAACTGAGGTAAAGTCAGTGATGATATCGGTTTGAAGTTCCTTTCTTAAATTTACATTAGAATCAATGGGAAACCATGGACAGAACATTAAAATAGGACAAACAGATTAGAGAATACAGTATGTTTCATTTCATTATCCTTTTCACTACATGGAGTCAACGTAGGGCTTTTGGTCTTTTTATGGCTAACTCCCATGGTTTTTTTTAAATCAAATTATAACGAACAAAACAAACAAATAAACCAAAACTTATCAAGATGAAATGTAATAAACAGTAACCGTGGTTTTTATGTTACTAACGCAATACAAATTCCTTTCTTTTTGTTAAGGAATTTAATCCAATGAAGTATTTCCAAAGTAAATGTCAGTTAAATCAAATTTGGGACAAAGAAAATGAATGGATTGTCTTGAAGGCTTATATTTCAAAAGTGTTTAATGAATATTCTTTGATTGCCTTGTGTGATGATTGTCATGATTTCCGCTTCAAGAGAATGACGTAGAAAATTCGAAAAATACTAATGCATGAAAGTAGCATGGTGATTTTTTTTATTACACTCACTAAAGACAAAATAAAACTTACAATACGAACTTGCCTTTGATTGTGGTTTTAATAGAATTTTATCTCCATACATATTATAAACTCATTAGGCCTCCGCATTACAATCATCACAGCAACGTCATTAATCATGGAACAAAAACTTTTTCATTCATATAATATGTGTAAACATTCGCCTACCATAAGCAACCTGCAACTTAGTGGGTAAATACGTCTATAAAACTGACTAGACGGCTTCAACCTTACCTCTTGGAAGGACCCGGGTTCTTTTTTCGCAAAAAGAAATCATGATTGATTGATTATTTATATTGGTACACTCTTAAAAAAAGTTACCCCATTGGTGTTAAAAACTAACACCAAAATGTGTTAAAAGGGAACATGGTCGTATGTGGTGTAAACCATTACACACCATGAGTCGTTAGATTTTGCTTGATACATGTGTTATGTTTTACACATCTAATGTGTAAAATGTTAACACCAAAGGGTGGGGTAACATCTTACCCCAAAACGACCATGTTCCCTTTTTTACCCCATGCTGTGCAACTTTTAACCACTACCAGCCTGTGTAACAATTCACCCCGCAGCTGTGTTATTAGTTTACCCCTTAAGTGGTACAGAATTTACCCCATACTTTTTACCACACCCCAATGTGTCACTTTTTACACTAAATGTCTACACCAGGATGAGTTGAGACTACAAGACAAATGCACAATGAAAATAATGTTTTGTTAAACTTGCATTTTAATAAGCATGGAAAAAGTTCCAAAAAAGTTAACAGATTTTAAACTACAGTATTTAAATATGATCAGTAAGGTTGAATTATTTACATATAATTTACATATAATTATACTCTAAATGCTGGAATGTGGATCAATCACAATAAAAGTAACAATATACAAGCTTTTTTTTTTTTTTACAATTTGGTCAATTTTCCAAAAGAAAAGGGCGAAAACCTGGATGTATGTTTCTTGTTTTGTGAATTTGTTGGAAAAAACACAAACTTCAAACATTTTGATATAGTTTTGACAAACGCATTTCCTCTTAAAACTTGCATCTCAATAATGGAAAACAAAACAAACTACAAAACAATGTTACAACAGACTTTCCAACTATATAACATGATCTGAAAGGTTGATTTTCACATAACAAATGATTTACATATAATTTAGACATAATTATATTATAATGGTGGCGTCACACTATAGATACTCTTATGATCCAAAATCCACAAAAGATAAGAATCAAACAAAAGATATTAACTTTAGATGATTTATGGTTTAATTTAAATATTTACCAACACCAAATATAACAGAATTACAGATTCTAGTTACAAATACACTACATGTACTTAAACTGGTAAAGACTTACAATTTCTCAGCTGGGAAATTCCTATTAGTCCAGAATGTTCCTGAAGTGTGGAGTAAGCTGGCTGCTAATCCACAAATATTGAATCCAAACGGTATGTTGTCCAACTGGCAAAAGAAGATTCCAGATCCAGCCGAAGAATGTCCAAAATAATTCAGGAGGTCATCGATGTCGATAATGATGTCGATGACGATGTCCAAGACGATGGCAATCACAATGTCGATAACAGTGTCAACTGCAATCTCGATAATCAATGTCAATGACGATGTTGACCACAGTGTCAATAACGATGTCGAACACGACGTCAAATATGTCAAGGATGATGTCCAAGATGAAGTCCAAGATGAGGTCCAAGATGATCTCCACAGGTTGATATCAATATCAGATGGTGTTAACTGAGAACTTAAGCAATATATGCTCCACGATGTATTCAGGGTATAAATTCTGAAATTTCTGTGCAAGCTCCCAGCTTATATACAATCTCAACCCTTAATTAGAATTTTCTAGATTCTACTACAATATTCATGAAGGTTTGGAACTCTCTTGTAAGTTCTATATAGTTCTAGTTGTAACAAACAAAGGAAGGGGATTCCCATTTTCTATAAATAGACTCACTGCAATGTTACACTCTTACTAAGAGGTTCATGTAAAGGTCAGGATACATGTAATCAACACATTCCAACATGTACATTATACATTGCAATTATCCTATAGTACATAACACACAATGTAAAGATCTAGAATGTTCTCTCTACAGTATGTGCATTCTGATTATTTCACTGCTACACATTATATTCACTTTTCACATGTGAATATTACTCTCTCTTCTGGAAATTTCTATGTTCATAAAATCATATAGAAAACTGGAAAAATAACTTCTTTCTAGAAGATTCCTTAATTATATGACACCTCCCCCACCGGGAAAAAGAAAGCTTTACCGTAGTAAAGGTTTCTTTAAGATTCAACCTGTTTCAAATTATCCAGATAAGCCTTTCATCCTGTACAAAGGCATTACATATCACACATGTATTTAAGGACCATCAAAAAAGAAAAATGCAATTATAAATGACAAACTTTGTCAAAAAAGAGTAATTTCTCTCTTTACATCCTTGAAAGAGCATCAGCAATCACATTATTCTTTCCACGAATATGTACAATTTTCAAGGGGAAAGGTTGGAGCATAAGGCTCCACCTGTACAGTCTTTGGTTCTTTGTTTTGAATTTCTCCAAGAACACAAGAGGGTTATGGTCTGTGTAGACCATGATATCACCATTACTGTTGGTTAGGTACACCTCAAACTGCTGGAGAGCGAGTACAAGACTCAGAGCCTCTTTTTCGATAGTTGAATACTTCTTCTGATATTGGTTGAGTTTCTTTGAGAAGTAACAGACTGATTTTTCAAAGCCTTCTTCATCCTCTTGGAGCAACACTGCTCCCACTCCAACATCACTGGCATCAATAGCCACCTTGAATGGCTTTGTGAAGTTTGGAGCTGCCAAAACAGGCTCATTCACCAAAATGGCCTTCAACTTCTCAAATGATCTCTGACATGCATCAGACCATACATACTTCACTTTTGCTTTCAGCAAGTTTGTCAGTGGACTAACCACAGTACTGTAATTTGGAACGAACTTCCTGTAGAAACCACTCATACCTAGGAATCTGAGCAACTCTTTCTTAGTTGTGGGAATGGGGAAGTCTAAGATTGCCTGAATCTTTGCTTCTCTCGGTAGCACTTGCCCCTGACCAACCACATGACCAAGATAAGTGACCTTTGCCTTGCCAAATTCACTCTTCATCAGATTAACTACTAAGTTGGCTTCATCTAATCTGTCAAACAGTAATCTCAAATGATTGAGATGGTCATTCCATGTATCACTATACACTAAGATGTCATCTATGTACACAACACAATTGTCAAGTCCAGCAATCACCTGATTTGTCAATCTCTGAAAGGTTGCTGGTGCATTTTTCATTCCAAACGGCATGACTTTGCATTGAAATAAGCCATCCGGTGTGACAAAGGCTGATATTTCCTTGCTCGGACAGTCAGTGGCACCTGCCAATATCCCTTCAACAAGTCTATCTTAGTGACAAAGGCAGAGTTCCCAACCCTATCGATACAATCTTCCAACCTAGGAATTGGATATGAGTCGGTCTTAGTGATTGCATTTACCTTGCGGTAATCTATACAAAATCTCTGAGAGCCATCCGGCTTTGGGACCATTACAATAGGGGAACTCCAACTACTCTGACTTGGTTCAATTATGTCATTATCTAACATGAACTGGATTTCCTCATTCACTTTTTCCAACTTGCTTGGATTAAGTCTATATGGATGTTGTTTGATAGGTTTTACATCACCTACATCTACATCATGTACAGTCAAGGCAGTACGACCTGGTCTATCTTTACACACATGCTTATAATCTTTCAACAAGCCAGATATGTCAATTCTCTGTTCATCAGAGAGATGCTTCAGTGCATCATCCAAATTTTCTAACATTTCTGAGTTAGACAATTTCACTCCACATGGTTCATTTTTCGACACATCTGTGTGAGACAATTCACTCTCTGTCTCTACATTGCCTTCATTTACATCTTCTAGCTTCTCTTCTTTCACAACATGTGCTACACCTACTGGCTGATTATCCTCACGTTCAAAGTATTCTTTCAGCATGTTTACATGACATACTCTTTGACTCTTTCTTCTGTCAGGGGTACTGATCACATAGTTGACATCATTCAGTTTCTTTTTGACAGTGTAAGGACCACTGAACCTAGCTTTCAAGGGCTCACCTAGCAAAGGCAACAACACTAACACCCTATCTCCAGGCTTGAAGTTGCGCTCTTTTGCCTTCTTGTCTGCCTGTGTTTTCATTTTAGCTTGCGACACTTTCAAGTGTTCTTTGGCTACCTCACAAGCCTTTGAGAGCCTTTCTCGAAACTTTGACACATAGTCAAGAAGGTTTACCTCGTCATTCTGACCCATGAACTTTTCTTTGATCAGCTTAAGGGGACCCCTAACCTCGTGACCATAGACCAGCTCAAATGGACTGAAGCCCGTTGACTCATTTGGGGAATCCCTGGTCGCGAACAGCAAGAATGGGATACCTTTATCCCAGTCATCAGGATACTCTTCACCATAAGCCCTAAGCATGGTCTTCAGGGTCTGGTGATAGCGTTCTAATGCACCTTGGGATTGTGGGTGATAAGCGGATGACTTGATCTGCTTTATCCCTAACTCATGCATCACTTGCTGAAACACTCCTGACAATTCGATCCTTGGTCTGACTGAACTTCCTTGGGCAAACCATACCTAGTGAAAAACTGCACTAGCGCCTGTACTACTGTCTTTGCAGTGATACTTCTCAACGGTATTGCCTCTGGAAAACGTGTAGACAAATCCATAATCGTAAGAAGATACTTGTGACCCGACCTAGTTCTCGGTAAGGGTCCAACACAGTCAACAAGAACCCTAGTAAAAGGTTCATCAAATGCAGGTATCGGTATCAAGGGAGCAGGCTTGATAGAAGGCTGTGCCTTCCCAACCACCTGACATGTATGACATGTCTTACAGAACTGCACAACATCCTTGTGCATCTTCGGCCAATAAAAATGCCTCATGACCCTATCCTCCGTCTTCCGAATACCTAAATGACCTGCCATAGGCAACTCGTGAGCCATCCTCAGAATCTCTGAGCGGTAACAGGGAGGAACAACAACTTGGTGAACTACACACCACTCTTCATCAGCTGGTCTCCGGGAGGTCTCCACTTCCTCATCAATATGTCACCTTTGACATAATAGCACTCAGGAACCTTATCAGCCTCAGCCTCAGAACATGCCTTCTGTGACAAGCCTTTCAATTCTGGGTCCGCCTGTTGTGCCTGTACAAGGGAAGATTTGCTAAACAACCCATCATCCCTGATAGCAGAAAGTGTTAAAAAATGACGTGATATTTACGTCGTGGTTTTCGTCTTTTTTACGTCCTGTAATTACGTCAATAAGACGACAACTTGCACCAACGCAAGACGTCAAGAGAACGTCTTATTTTGACGTCATCTCTACGTCTTCACTCCTCTTCCCTGATAGCAGAAAGTGTTAAAAATTACGTGATATTTACGTCGCGGTTTTCGTCTTTTTTACGTCCTGTAATTACGTCAATAAGACGACAACTTACACCAACGCAAGACGTCAAGAGGACGTCTTATTTTGACGTCATCTCTACGTCTTGTACACCGTAAAAACTAAAGTGCTACTTTTAGGGGCACTTGTAGTGTGCTAATTTACCAGCAAAAAAAAAAAAAATGTGACCGTGGCGAGCCTCGAACCAGGTTCCGCTGATTGGGAGACGCTGACGTTACCGATGGACTAACAATGCTTCTTGCAATCCAGTTTAGTCATGGCAGTCAAATAGATAACATGAACTATGTGGTGTCGTAAATTCACTATGTAACAATATGATCTGCTCTAAATCGTACAATGTGAGTTAGTCTAGCGGTAATGCCAGCAATTCTCGATCAGCGGACCATGGTTCGAAGCTCGCCCAAATCATTTTTTTGGTGAATGTTTAGCAGTTTAAGGAGCCTGTCCAGCTCCCGTGAAAGTGCTGATCTGAAATAGCACGCTGTGTGCATTCAATAGCACTCTGAGTGCAGTCCCTATGCATGCCCTCAAAAAGTGCTCAGCACTTCAGTTTTTGCAGTGTACAGATGACGTCAAAATAAGACGTCCTCTTGACGTCTTGCGTTGGTGCAAGTTGTCGTCTTATTGACGTAATTACAGGACGTAAAAAAGACGAAAACCACGACGTAAATATCACGTAATTTTTACCACTTTCTGCTACCAGGGATTGTCTGCAACAGAGCCTTCAACATTATCCCCATCCAAGTCCTTGAAAAAGGTTTCAGCTAACCAGACATCAGTACTCTCCTCCACATCCATAGAATCCGCATCATCCTGTTCAGCCCTACGAGCCTGAGACCTAGTGACAACACAATCCGGGAAAATTCCAGGAAAATCCTCCTGCAACCGTTCAGTTTCAGCTACCTCAACCGGCTTCTCTGAAACCACTGGAGATGCAACAACTTTCTCTCCAGCCAAGTCGTTACCCAACAAAAAGTCAACCCCGTCCACGGGTAATTCCGATACGACACCAACAGTTACAGGACCACTAACTAGGTCACACTTTAAGTCGACCTTATGCAAAGGAACCGACACATAATCCGGACCAATGCCTCGAACCAAAACTTTGGCATTCTCTGAACTCTCTGGTGGGAGAGTCAAATGCCCTGACATCATCAGGGACTGAGCAGCCCCTGTATCTCGAAGGATAACCACTGGCTTACCTACAGCACCAGTCGAACAGGGGGATACCTCACCATCATGCAAAAAGCTTCTAAAGCTCTCATCAACCTTCTTGACCTTATCGGCAAATACTGGAGAAACACTCTCAACATCTTGGACTGATTCCAACTGGACAGACTCCTTGGGTAGCACACTTGATTGCTTGACTAAACCCACATCTTTCTTAATTTTGGTCGGTTTCCCAATCAATTCCCAACAGGACTTTTTCAAATGTCCTGGCTTATTACAATGAAAGCAGACCTTGGAACTTTGACCAGCAGATCTTTCATTTGATTTCGCGCCTCTATCTGCCTGAGACTTGTCAGTGTCATTCTCCTTGCTAGCATGTTTTCCCTCACCAAATTTCTTGTGGGATTCAAATGCCCCTTTTCCCTTCTTATTCTGAAAGTTTTTTGAAAGGAAGCCTATCCCCACTACCTCTGTGTGTGACCTCAAATTCATCAGCTACCACAGCTGCCTTACTCAATTGAGTAATTCTTTGGTCATCTAGGTGAGACTTAACGCCAAAAGGAACACCCTTTTTGAATTCCTCTAAGAGGACAACTTCTCTCAGTTGTGCAAAATCTTCGTCAACTTTCAGTGATCTGTACCACTTGTCAAACATCATTTCTTGTTCCCTAGCAAACTCAACATAGGTCTGGCCTGATTGTCTTTGCATATTCCTAAATTTACGTCTGTATGCTTCTGGGACCAACTCATATGCATTAAGAATAGTATTCTTCACTGTAGCATAGTCACATGATTGCTCTTCAGAGAGAGACGAGTAGACTTTTGCAGCCTTTCCCACAAAAACGCTTTGAAGAAGCAGAGTCCAGTATTTCTGAGGCCATTCCAACCTCTTGGCCACTTTTTCAAATGATACAAAATATGCATCAACTCCCTCTTCATCAAATTTTGGCACAAGGCGAATGTTCTTCGCTACATCAAAACCTTGGGGAGATTTCTCTTTGGTAGAGTTAGTATTTGCATGTGCTAACTCCATTTCTCTCAATTTCAACTGGTACTCCCTTTCTTCTCTTTCCATTTCTCTTTGTTTTTGTTTTTCTTCCATTTCTCTTTGTTTTTGTTTTTCTTCCATTTCTCTTTGTTTTTGTTTTTCTTCCATTTCTCTTTGTTTTTGTTTTTCTTCCATTTCTCTTTGTTTTTGTTTTTCTTCCATTTCTCTTTGTTTTTGTTTTTCTTCTCTCTCAAATTCTAATTTCATTCTCTCCTTTTCCAACTCAAGTTTTGCTAGTTGGAGTTGAACATCACTTGAAACATTAGAAGGAACCTCACTTTCTTTACTGAGCTTCATGTGACTAGCTAGCAGATCAATAATCTCTGCCTTCTTTAACTCAGGAGTAAGAACTACTCCCAAATGCTGACAAACAGCTCTCAAGTCATCTTTTCTTAGTGACTTCAACTGACCAAGGGACAAATCTGTCCTCTTAACAAACACTTCAACATCTATTGTCGTCATGATGAAGCATGCAACAAACAATTACAGAATTTAAGAACTTATCTGCAATGTATTCTAGAAGTTTCCTGAGATTTCCAAAATTTCTCTCTAAATTTTGTTAATGTTTTTGACTTGTTATATTTGGCTACTTTTTCCCGGACAAGCCCCCAGTTTGTTATGATCCAAAATCCACAAAAGATAAGAATCAAACAAAAGATATTAACTTTAGATGATTTATGGTTTAATTTAAATATTTACCAACACCAAATATAACAGAATTACAGATTCTAGTTACAAATACACTACATGTACTTAAACTGGTAAAGACTTACAATTTCTCAGCTGGGAAATTCCTATTAGTCCAGAATGTTCCTGAAGTGTGGAGTAAGCTGGCTGCTAATCCACAAATATTGAATCCAAACGGTATGTTGTCCAACTGGCAAAAGAAGATTCCAGATCCAGCCGAAGAATGTCCAAAATAATTCAGGAGGTCATCGATGTCGATAATGATGTCGATTACGATGTCCAAGACGATGGCAATCACAATGTCGATAACAGTGTCAACTGCAATCTCGATAATCAATGTCAATGACGATGTTGACCACAGTGTCAATAACGATGTCGAACACGACGTCAAATATGTCAAGGATGATGTCCAAGATGAAGTCCAAGATGAGGTCCAAGATGATCTCCACAGGTTGATATCAATATCAGATGGTGTTAACTGAGAACTTATGCAATATATGCTCCACGATGTATTCAGGGTATAAATTCTGAAATTTCTGTGCAAGCTCCCAGCTTATATACAATCTCAACCCTTAATTAGAATTTTCTAGATTCTACTACAATATTCATGAAGGTTTGGAACTCTCTTGTAAGTTCTATATAGTTCTAGTTGTAACAAACAAAGGAAGGGGATTCCCATTTTCTATAAATAGACTCACTGCAATGTTACACTCTTACTAAGAGGTTCATGTAAAGGTCAGGATACATGTAATCAACACATTCCAACATGTACATTATACATTGCAATTATCCTATAGTACATAACACACAATGTAAAGATCTAGAATGTTCTCTCTACAGTATGTGCATTCTGATTATTTCACTGCTACACATTATATTCACTTTTCACATGTGAATATTACTCTCTCTTCTGGAAATTTCTATGTTCATAAAATCATATAGAAAACTGGAAAAATAACTTCTTTCTAGAAGATTCCTTAATTATATGACAATACTTAAAATAAATCTGGACAAAAATTGAGCTAACTGCATGGCATTTTTGGCTGGCTATGAAAGTATTGGTGCACACGTGTAAATCGGGAAGTTCCGCCCGGGGCTCCTCCGCCGGCCTTCGCGGCGGAACGCAACATCAAACATCCACTTCCAATGTGCAATCAACTCTGAAATGGGTCTATAACATAGCTTCTGATGCAATAATAAAATTAATATAATGAAAATGTGAATGTTTTACAATTAAATGAAGAGATGACATCAGCTGGCATCCCCCACGATCTCAGCAACGACTCCATGATGACGATGAACTGTAGTGTAGCTTCACCACTGCACTGCATGTGATCGTACCCGGCCGCGTTTCGCGCCTATATACACACTAGAACTATGAACATGGCAAACAAAGTAGCGGACAAAATATACAGCTCCTCATTGTACCTTTCACACTGGTTCTGGTAGACAAAGAACATCCCTTCATTGCTAATGCTATTATGTAAAAAAATGTAGAACAGGTGTCACATGTATATTCACGGTTCTACTTATTTTACATAATAGCAATGAAGGGATGTTCTTCTACCAGAACAATAGACCTGTTTACTAAGTGATTCAAATTTATGGATGTTTCTTTCCTGGGGACCTAGTAACGAGGTATTCCATTAACCTGTTATTAATGAATGAACTACAATACTTGGAATCCAGTTTGCATACATTACTTGTTATGTCTGACAAGCCTCTGGCTTGTCAAGAACAACCTTGTCAAGAACAACCTTGTCAAGAACAACGGTTTTGTTTCAAAAGTATGCATAAAATTTGAATCACTTAGTAAACAGGTCTATTGTGGAGGGTACAATGAGGAGCTGTATATTTTGCCCACTCTCTTTTGTCATCGTGTCCAAGTGTGTTGATAATTACCACAAATGGGGTAACATTTTGACATGTGGACGAAGTTTGACCAGAATCGGGTTTCTTTTTTACCGCGGTGCAGGTTTAAACGTTTAGCTCGCATGCTGTGTACCCTTGTTTCATACTTCTACACAGATATGTGTACATTTTGACACATATTCTTACACACAACTGTTTAACCACATGTTATTTTATAACCTGTTCTAAGAGTGTAATTGTAGGTAATGCCATAAATATTGCATTACCTACAACCAACCTCAGGTATGGGTGAAAACCTCCGAAACCGTCATACGGGGGAAAAAACGAGGAAAGCCCCATACTGCCAGGCAAAGCTTCGAAAACTGAATACACTCAGTCTGAGGCACCTAACAGTAAAGTACAGAAATATTCATAAGTTCGTTGTAAAACCATGTAACGATACATATGATATATTAAATATTATGATGTACTTAGTATTATTGAAAATCCACCACTACATCTCATGGGAGTTTATTATAGGCGGTTGTAGGGGTCGGGAGGAGGGCATTAAAACCAGTAGAAATGAAAGAATTACTAAATATGTCTTCACTCTATCAAACCACAATTGAAAATGAACTTTTCCACGTATATGCACCGCTGGCATTAGCTGGGCGCCGCCATTTTCTGACCTAAAATTTCACTTTTTCGCGCATGGGTACGTTCTTCACGTCTTCTCATCTTATGCATATTCTTTTTTCCCCTGTCCAGCTGTCGAATGAAAAATTGCAGTGTGTGAGGTGAGTTTCATGTTTTGGGATATGGTTAACGATTTAATAACAATGTTACGTCGATTTGACTTTATTTTGGTGGATTTTGAAGAGTTTGAAATCACAGCAAAAGCAGCAATCCCACATTTCTATCGAGACATGGATTGGCCGTACGCCGCCTGCATTGGGGTAGCAAAGGTCCGGCTTCCCGTAGCGAGCGTAGCGTTTCATGCGGGATTCTGGGTCATGGACAGTAAACATGCATCAACATTGGATATAAATTTATACTAAAAATCCATTTAAATGAGTTACATCATGATTCCTCCAATTATTCAGTTTCTCTAAAATATAATGATTCGATTTTTGTAATGTTCTCGATCTAAACAAGGTAATTTGGAGCAACCTCGGATGATTTTGACTGTGTTTTTGTCAGAGCAGTGCATTATATATGTGGCAGTGGGACGTAGCATTTCTTTGGGTACAATTAGCTTGAAAATTCCTTTTTTTCTAAAAATTAAAGCAATATAGCACCTGAAACATATTATACAAAATCGAATTATTGCATTTTATGTGAAAAAGATAACTACACTAAAGGAAAAAAACTTATAAAAGTTCAAGAGATCAGCCATTTAAATTCTCTGCATGGAAATGTACCAAATTTGGATATAATGTTGATTCAATGCATGGCTTTAAATGACAGTCAATAACAAAAAGTTTTCTTCAATGCCACAAAAGAAATGTGCACTGAAGCAAAGGACTCTCTAATCCCCAAGTCACAAAGACAAACTGCAGCCTTGTACACCATATGCATGTCAATGAATGAAACAAAAGAATTTCAAAAGGGATTTGCACCCCTCGAGCAAGAGGATATTGATGTTCTGCCATGGTGCGCCCGTTCACCAGACCTTTCCCCAATTGAACATCTCTGGGAAGAGCTTGGTCGACGTGTGTCAAGGCGTGACAATCAACCCATCAAGCACTGCAAGAGGAATGGAACAATGTTCCCCAGGCTACCATCGCGAATCTGATCGGAAGCATGCGAAGACGGTGTACAGCTTGCCAGCAAGCTAGAGGTGGACATACTGGCTATTAATCTGTTTGGATATGAACTTGCAAATCCCTTTTGAAATTCTTTTGTTTCATTCATTGACATGCATATGGTGTACAAGGCTGCAGTTTGTCTTTGTGACTTGGGGATTAGAGAGTCCTTTGCTTCAGTGCACATTTCTTTTGTGGCATTGAAGAAAACTTTTTGTTATTGACTGTCATTTAAAGCCATGCATTGAATCAACATTATATCCAAATTTGGTACATTTCCATGCAGAGAATTTAATTTGGTGATCTCTTGAACTTTTATAAGTTTCTTTTTTCCTTTAGTGTATTTGCAATAGAGCACATAGTTTGGTCACAGTAGCCCTTTGTTTCAAGGTATTGTTTTTCTTGGATGCACTGTTTATTTCTCAGTAACTTGCTCTGTAACTTGATTATTTGGGAAGTTGGAATTGCAAAACTATACAGATATAAGGAATGTGTTCACTTTCTATGTAATTGTATTGATGTTGTGAGCTTTTTTTCGGGGGTCGTATTGCACCACCGTTTCATTATCAAGTTATGGCACGTTATCACTAGTCAATCTTTAATTTAATTGCTATGGAACATAAATGGGTATGATTCTGCCCTCATGAAATTAAACAAGTCAACAACAACAACAAAATTCATCTTGAATGCTCTGTAACATTGTCAACTGCCTTGAAATTGCCATGAAACTGCCTTGAGATTGTCAATAATTGTGACATTTTGAATTTGTCCAAATATTTTCAGTGTTATGATTTTCTGAAGATGCAATAAAAATGAAGATCAAAACAAGATTTCAGTACATTTTTTCTGAAATTGAATCAAATCTTTGTGTGGTAGGCCTACCCTACATAGTTTAATTTATATCAAATCCTGGATGAGGTACAAATGTACAAGGCGTTTATAAAAATAGGTTAACTCGTTTGATCATTTATAACTCAAGTTATGACAGAGAAATTTCTGTGATTAATGCCTTTTAAATTGATGCTATTAATCACGTTTTTTTTTTAAATGAAGGCCACAAAATCTGTGTGTATCAGTATTAAAAATCAGAAAACGATAATACCATTGTGCATGGCACCTGTCATTTCTGCCAACCTTTTACTATTCATTGTCATTAAAAAGAGTCGTGTATGCGTACACTCTTAGAACTAGGTGTTAAATAACATGTGGTTAAACAGTTGTGGTAAAAATATGTGTCAAAATGTACACATATCTGTGTAGAAGCATGAAACAAGGGTACACAGCATGCGAGTTAGACGTTTACATCTGCACCGCGGTAAAAAGAAACCCGATTCTTGTCAAACTGCGTCCACATGTCAAAATGTAACCCCATTTGTGGTAATCATCAACACATGCATGTGACACCTGTTCTACCAGAACCAGTGTGGAAGGTACAATGAGGAGCTGTAGACCTATATTTTGTCCACTTCTTTGCCGTGTTCATAGTGAGTGTGTGTATATAGGCGCGAAACGCGGCCGGGTACGATCACATGCAGTGCAGTGGTGAAGCTACACTACAGTTCATCGTCATCATGGAGTCGTTGCTGAGATCGTGGGGGATGCCAGCCGATGTCATCTCTTCATTTCATTGTAAAACATTCACATTTTCATTATATTAATTTTATTATTGCATCAAAAGCTATGCTATAGACCCAGAGCACATTTCAGAGTTGATTGCACATTGGAAGTGGATGTTTGATGTTGCGTTCCGCCGCGAAGGCCGGCGGAGGAGCCCCGGGCGGAACTTCCCGATTTACACGTGTGCACCAATACTTTCATAGCCAGCCAAAAATGTCATGCAGTTAGCTCAATTTTTGTCCAGATTTATTCCTAAATATCTATAGTGTGACGCCACCATTATAATATAATTATGTCTAAATTATATGTAAATCATTTGTTATGTGAAAATCAACCTTTCAGATCATGTTTATATATAGTTGAAAGTCTGTTGTAACATTGTTTTGTACTTTGTTTTGTTTTCCATTATTGAGATGCAAGTTTTAAGAGGAAATGCATTTGTCAAAACTATATCAAAATGTTTGAAGTTAGTTTTTCCAACAAATTCACAAAACAAGAAACATACATCCAGGTTTTTCCCCCTTTTCTTTTGGAAAATTGACCAAATTGTAAAAAAAGAAGCTTGTATATTGTTACTTTTATTGTGATTGATCTACATTCCAGCATTTAGAGTATAATTATATGTAAATTATATGTAAATAATTCAACCTTTCTGATCATATTTAAATACTGTAGTTTAAAATCTTAACTTTTCTTTGGGATTTTTTTTTCCATGCTTATTAAAATGCAAGTTTAACAAAACATCATTTTCATTGTGCATTTGTTTTCCATGTAGTCTCAACTCATCCTGGTGTAGATATTTATCATAGTTATTTTAGTGTAAAAAGTGACACATTGGGGTGTGGTAAAAAGTATGGGGTAAATTCTGTACCACTTAAGGAGTAAAATAATAACACAGCTGCGGGGTGAATTGTTACAGGCTGGTAGTGGTTAAAAGTTGCACAGCATGGGGTAAAAAAGGGAACATGGTCGTTTTGGGGTAAGATGTTATCCCAGCCTTTGGTGTTAACATTTTACACATTAGATGTGTAAAACATAACACATGTATCAAGCACAATCTAACCACTCATGGTGTGTAATGGTTTACACCACAGACGACCATGTTCCCTTTTAACACACTTTGGTGTTATTTTTTTAACACCAATGGGGTAACTTTTTTTAAGAGTGTAGAGTAGAGACTGGCATGGATTGAGTACATTTTGACAAGGGAATTTAGGTGGACATGCGGAGAAGGGCTAACTAATTTGCTTCTAGGAGAGAAAAGGACTGTTTAAACATTAAAATTCGATGATTTTCTTCATAATCCTTTCATTCCATCGACAATAATGATCTAGCGGAATTCAGACGGTTTTACCGCAATATATTTATGAAAACTCATGACCATGCTTGATTTATGTTTCATGCGACAAAACACGCTCGTTGCCCTGTTTGGAGTCCTTTTTCTGGTGAGTAAATATGGATGAATTTAATTTATTCAATATGAAAATACAAAACGCAGCAATTAAAAGAACATAATCATAGTACAAAATTGTAACATTGCACGAAAGGAAGTGAATCATAATCTAAAGGTGTAAATATGAAAGAATTGTAAAATCAGCACTGATTTTCTTATTTACTATATAAATCTATATACCTACCTATTATGCCTGTAGTCTTGACTACGGGACCCCTTCGAGAATTATCACACATGTGTCACAATATTGTGCGCACCCCCCGTAATCCTATTGTCCCCTTCGCCACTCACGCGCGTCAATACGCTACGGCCATCTTCCTCTTTTGCGAGCAACCCCAAGAAGAAACATGTTGCTTGCAAGGAGCGGGGAAGGAGGGAGGGTCATAGGTAGGTATATAGATTTATATAGTAAATAAGAAAATCAGTGCTGATTTTACAAATTTACTGCAATAAATCATATATACCTACCTATTATGCCAGACCAGCGCCAACTCAAAGACCGGAGGCATGTTTCGAGCAGAAGGAAATAGGATTACACCAAAGACTACAAAGAAGACACAGCGGCCTTCAAGGTGGCTGACGCAAACAAAGCTTCACCTGCGGGAATATCCCTAAGGTAGCAAGAAATGAAGGAATTGGGCGAACGCCAATAAGCAGCCTTCAAAATATCAACAAGCGCCACACCTTGAAAAAGAGCCCAAGAAGTGCTGACACTACGAGTATCATGAGCACGAGGCTTACTGTCGGATAAAAGAGCCTCTGTGCCAGCGGCCCTAATAGCTTCAACGATCCATCTAGAAATGGAATCAGGAGAGGCAGGAGAAAAAGGCTCTCTAGTGATCAGGAACAACTGATCATCCTTACGATAAGACTTAGTCTTATCAATATACCATTTGAGAGCCCTAACAGGACACCAAACTTTGTCCTCACGCACCGAAGAAAAGTTAGAAAGCGGACAAAGAAAAATCTCAACAGGACCGGAGGCAGCTGTCTGATTCTTGGCAACGAAAGAAGCCCTAGGAATCAATCTAACACCTTTTCTCTCCCAGCGAACATGACCAGGAGTAAGACAGAGAGCATGAAGAGTACTGCGCCTCTGCCCAGAGGCAATAGCTACCAAAAAGAGCGTCTTAACCGTAAGATGATGAAGCGAAGCTTCACCTAACGGTTCAAAAGGAGGTTTCGCCAAGGCCTCCAGGACCTTAGGCAGACTCCAAGACGGCACTAACTTAGAAAACGAAGGTCGTTTCAGAAAGAACGAACGAATCAAACCACTTAGTAGCGGGGAATTGGAAATCCCCGAACCATCCGAAAAACCCGAATGAATGGCCCCGATCGCCGAACGGTAGCCTCGGATAGTAGAAATAGATCTCCCTTTGTCAAATAACGAGATTAAGAAATCCGCAATTGAACCAATAGGAGCCTTAGAAGGGGTTTGATTTCTCTCTTTGCACCAAAGGAAAAAGACCGAGAGACGGGAATTGTAAATTTCCCTAGTAGAAACCCTACGACTGGACATTAAAAAGTCCGCGGCTCTATCAGAGAGACCCGACTGTCTTGCAGATTCCCTGACAGGGGCCAAGCAGTCAAATGAAGAGACTCCGGATTGTGGTGAAGAATCCCCGATAGGGGCTGTAACACCAGATCCGCTCTTAACGGGAGAACTAACGGTTGAGCCCTTAGAAGGCTCATAAGTTCCGGAAACCAATTCCTACTGGGCCAAAAGGGAGCTATTACAAGCACCCTCGCCCGATCTTCCCTGATTTTCCGCAAGACACGCGGAATCAGATGGAAGGGAGGAAAGGCGAATCCCTGAAGGTTCTCCCAGCTGAGGGAGAAAGCATCGAGAGCCCATGCTCCCTGATCGCGAACACGGGAGCAATACTTCGGCAGCTGGTGACTTAGCACCGACGCAAATAGATCCACTTCCAGTGGACCTAGGCAACTGCGAATGCGGCAAAATACCTCCGGATGGAGCATCCATTCCGATGGAAGATACTTGCCCCGAGACAGAAAATCCGCAATGAGGTTTTCCCAACCGGGGATGAAAGAGGCCACGGGTGTGATTGCCATGCAACGACACCACCTCCACAGCTGAGCTGCTAGGGCATTCAGAGCAACCGAACGAGTGCCTCCCTGCCGATTGATATATGCCGCCACAGTAACATTGTCCGTGAGAATCAGAACCGAACGACTGAGAAGTCGACTTCTGAAATGGAGCAAGGTCAACAGAACTGCCATAAACTCCAGGACATTGATATGAGGAAGAGTCCCAAGAAGAGACAAATCCCCCGCAACCGTGCTGCCGTTGCAGTGTCCTCCCCACCCCAACCGAGAGGCGTCCGTCGAAATCGATATCGACGGGAGAGGGGCAGAGAAGGACCTGCCTCGCGCGAGAAACACCTCGCTCGTCCAACAAGAGAGAAGAGACTTGATCTTTACTGGTACTGGAATCCAGACCAAAAGAGAGTCTTTTCCCGGCTTGAAGAACCTGAGGAGATGTCTCTGAAAGGGTCTCATGAGGAGCCGGCAGTCCTCTAAAACATCGACTAGACTGGCTAGATAACCTAGAAACTGAAGCCACTGTCTGGCCGAGACTCTTCTGGCCAGCAAGAGCTTGCGAGCCGCAGAGACAATGGTGAGAATCCTGTCTCGACTGGGCCGAGCTAACTGATTCCTTATGTCTAACACCGCCCCCAGAAAAACTGGGCTGCGAGTGGGGACTAACTCTGACTTTTCCCAATTTATTAGGAAACCTAAGTCTTGAGTAAGAGACGAGCAAACTAGTCTCGTCCAACAAACGATCGCGCGACTCCGCAAGGAGAAGCCAATCGTCCAGGTAACAAAACAACCGCAGGCCGCGACGCCTCAGAGAGGCCGCTAGCACCGCTACAACTTGAGTAAAAACCCGAGGGGCCGGGCGCAGCCCGAAGGGAAGAGCCCGAAAACGATAAGTCTCCGAGAGGAAGGAGAACCCCAGAAGATCGCGAGATGCGCGATGAATGGGAATGTGAAAGTACGCGTCCTTGAGATCTATCGAGACCGCGTAGTCTTCCCTTTTGATCAACGGAAGAATGGAGGCAAGAGTCTCCATCCGAAAATGAACCGGAGGAATAAATTTGTTTATCCTTTTTAGGTTCAGTATCAAACGAAGTTTTCCCGAGCGCTTGGGAATAACAAATATTGGAGAAAGGGAAAGAGACGGCCTGTCTCTTACCCTTTCTATAGCCCTCTTTTCCAGAAGAGACTCGATCTCCTTTGAAGCATGAGATCGAGACAGGGCAGACATGGGAGGTGACCGAATTCTTATAGCCCCTCCGGGGAGCGAAGCGTAAAGATCTATGAAGAATCCGTCTCGCACGACGGAGAGAACAAACGCGTCCCCGGAGATGGCCTCCCAAGCGGGGAGAAACGCATGAAGACGGCCACCTACCACATTCGGTTGAACAAGCGCTCGGGGAAAAACATCAAAACCCAGGCTTGGCCTTCTGCGAAGCCATCGCCTTACCACGAGTACCTCTCGAAATGCCCCTGCCACGACTCCCTCTCCCACGAGAAGGAGCTGGCTGTGGCTCAGGAGGCGGGACCCTAGACACGCGACTGCGTTGACCCGAAACGGGACCAGCAGGTCTACGCTGAACAGGGGCCCGCGTTGGCTTAGAGCTAGTGTGAAACTGCTTAGTCATATCCGAGATCTGCTTACGCGCATCAATCTCTCTCTGAAAAACCGTAGCGAATTTACCACCAAAAAGCGAAGGACCCCGAGACGGAACATCTCGGAGAAGTTGAGCAATGCCCGACTCTCTAACACCCAGTGCCGAGAGAGCCGAGGTCCTGCGACGGAACGTAACCGAAGCAGCTGCGGTGGAAAGCTGCGACCACTGCAGACAAAAAAAGAGTATGCAACAGGTCGTCAATAATCAGCTTGTCACCATCGGTAACATTCAACTCCTCCGCCCTGGACCTAAGGTCGGAGAGAAACCCTTGAAACGCCGCCAAACGCATCCCCGACCTAACCTGGTTTTCAATATTAGACCAGATCTTATCCTCCGCCTTGAAAGCGGCGGAGGTAAGCGGATTAGTCGCCCGTAAACGACGACCAACCTCCAAAATCTCAGGAGACAGAGTCTTAGCCTTAAAAAAGCTGTCTTGGTCCTGAGAACAAAAGGCAAAGGCCTTACCCTTGACCGCATTAGGGCGCTTAATCAACAGCGCGGCCTCAATGCGGTCATACTCCAGCTTGAAAACCTCCTCAAGAGCGATACCCTCAGAGGAATCCTGCTGCTTAAATTTCCAACGCGAAGTCGAACCCTGCGCGCGGGTTGACTGAAATTCAGGGAGATATTTGGACAACAAAGCAATCGCTTCTACCCCGCAAAGAGCGAGCGATTGAGACTCCGCCTGCCCAAGCGATTCGGGAACCGAAGCTTGAGAAGCCACATCCGAATCTGGTTCCACCCGAGTGGAATGAGACAAAGGAGCACTAACAAAGGCCTCCGCAGGCAGAGCCCCGCATGGTTCAACAAAAGTCTCCTCGCCCGGCGGAGCCCCAAGGGCCGCGGGAATAGGAGGCACATGCGAATCCGACTCAGACAAAGAGGAATCAATCACAAAAGGCTGATTAGACTCAAGGCGAGATCCCTGAATAGGGACAGAAGTCAGGGTTGAAGTAGCCGGTACAAAGGACCAACCCTGATTCTGAGCAAAAGCCCGCATCATACTGAACATGTCAGCTTGAGAGGAGCTAGCTGGGTTAGCCAGGCCAGACGGGCAAGAGGCCGGCAAAGCCTTGCCACTTTTTGCCTTCTTCTTGGCCTTTTTCTTGGCTGGCTCGACAAAAGTCGTAGCCGAAACCCTTTTCTTAGAACGCTTAATCGGATTCGTTCGGGTCCCCGAAGCCTCTTCGGAAACACAAACCGATCCCTCCGCGGAGGGGCGTTCACTTCCCATAAAGGGATTGGAGCGCTCATGGCGTAAGCCTAGAGAATCGCCCAAATCACCCATATTGGCTAAGCAAGAAGATGCAGTAGCCTTGGGTTGGGAGCTAAAAGCTCCCAGTGCGTGGGCAGACCGAGATGACTCGGTATGTGCCCGATGACTACTAAAGGCGTGTGAACCCGCTATTGGACCGCTCGAAAGCAGCAATAGGGGAGCACTAGTAGTCACGCACTCGGGTGAAAACACCTGTTGCTCCGAAGAGCGTCCATAATTGTTAGCTCGAGCATTCCCATTAGCTGGCAATGTAGACAGCCCAGGAAGTACTCGTTCCCCCATATGGCGTTTGCCGGGGGCTAGGGTTTGAGAACCCAGACCAACATGGACTAAGCCCGTGGGCTGCCCTGCAGTAGTGGGGCGCGTCTCCCCTAACGGATCAGAGCGAGTGAACGCTACCGTACGGGAAACAACAGCCCCCCCCCCCCCCCCCCCCTCCCCTCTGGTCTCAGCGACCGGGGGATTGGATTCGAGATATCCAAACCACTAGAATCTGACGCCACCCACCCCGAAACCACGGGCTTCGGAGTTGACAATCCCGATTCAGTTAACGCCACCCGTCCCGAAGCCGCAAGCTCCGAGACTGGCAAACTCTGCAAGGAAACACCACTAGGCAACTTACCCTTAGCCCTCCTCCCTCCCCCGTGTACCGCAGTACTCGGGGGAGTTCTGGAAGGCCGAGTCGTCTTGCTAGACGACTCTTCGGAAGAAGCAGGTCTCCTTGACCTAGCTGCTTCTTCTTCCGAATCCATACCACTGCAATAAAACAGACAATAAAGTATACTTTTTCAAATTAAGAAATACTTCAACTGAATGCAGTAAATAAGGGTAAAATTATTTGGGAGATACGCACTAAAGAAATTTTCACAGCCTAAAAACCGTAAGAATAAACGCCGAACCCGAAGGCTCGGTGACAAACGGAAACACCCGCAAACACGGAAATATCTACGTGGAGCTGACCGTGAAAGAAAAATAAATGCCAAGAAAGGGAATCAAAAAATCCCTTGCAATCGGCAAGAGTGACTAATAAAACACAAAGTACTATAATCTAAACGAATATAGGTACCTAAAAGTGCTTTAACTATGTGAAAAAGCGCACCAAAAAGATACTATACGACCTGATTTCAGGAGCGCTGTGACTATACGTCCTAACTCGTCGGGGGCGAGCAAGAAAGAGGAAGATGGCCGTAGCGTATTGACGCGCGTGAGTGGCGAAGGGGACAATAGGATTACGGGGGGTGCGCACAATATTGTGACTCATGTGTGATAATTCTCGAAGGGGTCCCGTAGTCAAGACTACAGGCATAATAGGTAGGTATATATGATTTATTGCAGTAAATTATTACAATTTATCTTTTAGTGATTATGAAATCTGTAATCTCATTCATTCATGTCCTTGATGAAATTCCTTTTTCTTCCTCATGTTACGACGTCAGAAAGTTAATTTCTTTTCTTTATCTACCTCAGGGTAAGACAAATACTGAAAAATAACAAACGATGACAAAAGATTGAACATGGTTGGTCAGAGCTGAGCAAAGATTATTAGCTCGCTGTTTAATAGATTTAGTACGTTCTGATAATTGCAAAAAGATAAATTAGCATAAACTCGGTCAAGGAAAACAGCTTGACAATAAAATAAAGGAATATGATTTAAGCTTAAATGCCGAGAGAATGTGATGGAAGAAGATTTGATACTGCAGACTTAATGTAAGTGTCCCTAGCTTTGTCCGACTTCCAACGGCCATGTTGTGAGATCAGAAAGGGAGATACACGATTGTTACTAGCGGATGAAGCTCCACCCGACCGGAGGCTATGCAAGCCGAACTTAGACACATCAGGAACAATTGGCTTCAACGCCTCTAGGACGATCTCGCGAGTTCTAGTGTAACTGAGGCCATGAGAAGTGGCGATTAACCCGCGTTTTGAATGAGTAAGTCTTCGATTCACCGGAAGGAGCGAATTAGGTGGATCACCTAATGTTGATGTGATCGTTATAATCTCAAAAAAATTATTTGAAAATTTGCTGAATTTTTCTTTCTTTGCTTTAAATCTTTGATTGCAATAGCGCCATCTGCGCTTTTCTTTCTTTGCTTTAAATCTTTGATTGCAATAGCGCCATCTACGTTTTCCAAATTTGTGACAAGGGTATAGCAATGACTTGGTTTTGTTTGCTCTGAATTTTGTTCCGAAATGACAGCTTAATGTTGTACGAAGCCACAGATTGCAATTAAAAGGAGGCAAGAAGGTCAGTAGATTTGATATAGGAATAGATACTGAGTATATATAAAACATGTAGTAAGAAAATAACGATGATACGATTGCAATCAACTTAATATTATTGATGTATGTGTGGTGTAATGTACAAACGAAATCTACGTATACGATGTACACGCCCTATTTTGTTAATATATGCAAATTAAATGCACGTTTTAAGGCATCCGATATATACAAGTTTTAGCGGAGTCTACATAAACAACACTGATTATATGCACGGAAATTGGTATCCGATATTAACGATGTATAGAATTATATATATACGAACATAATTTAATGCACGATTAATATCTATGAATTAGGAATATAAGCAAAGGACTACATATTTGTTTAGTTTATTTAGCTCATTTAGTGACTAAAGATAGATTGAGTATTTATAGAGCGATTCCAAATATCAATCAACCATATTTAATTTCTCTGTTATATAATTCGATGTTCTATTTCGGATATTGATTGCATGAATAGCATGAGGTTGTTGTTTTGTAGTAGGCAATTGCATATACACGAATTACAAACTGCAATAGGAAATAATTCATTTGAGAATATTTGATGCATTTAATTGGCAAAATGATATATATTATTTATATTTTTGTACTTGAAAGCCTTGTATGAACAATGACTTATAATCTGTTCAATTTCTTTGTCATATTTGTTCATACAGTTTCACGGAGCAAGTTGACGGAACGATAGTTGACAGAAATAAATACTTTAATAGTCAACCCTATTTCGACGTTTTAACGACTGTCTCTTCACCTAAAGCAGCAAAATATCGCTCGGCTAAAACTGGACAGGTCGATTTAGATGTCCTAGCAATGGTAACATCTCTGCCTTGTCGAAACTGATCAGTTTTTGAAGATGATAAGTGTAGAACTAGCCGATCATGATGAAAAGTGCAGTCCTTCCTCCTTAGCCTGCTGAGATCGTCGAAGCGTAGGAATCCAGCGTAAGAAATGAAACAAACAATATGCGGAGGTCAGATAAAGATGCGGTGAGCTGACCGTGCGATGTGAGAAGCTGGGACAGGATATCTGGCGTGACGGGCTCCTTGCGGCAAACAGGGGAAGAGTGAATCCGATTATACCCCTGCACTGCTGTTTTTAACATAGGGTTCTCTGTAGGTGAAGGAAAACCCGCAAGATTGTGAATCCATTTCACTGACGCGACAAGGGAATCTGCTGCGGTCTTAGCTCCATTAGCGGAAGACCGGTGAGAAAGATACAGACATAGATGATAGGCTCGGACTGGAAAAACGGGCACTTGCGGTTTGGAGCTCGCCCACTGGACCCATTTGTCCCAACATGACTCGTATTTGGTTGTATTCGATGGAGCTTTGGCAGACATGAGTAGCGAAGTACATCAGCAGCTAGGCTGCGTAGGAGCGGATCGGAGATCGCTTAGCAGTCCATATTTCTAAAAGTTAGCTCACAAAGCAAAAAATGGATCAAATCAATAAGAAAAGCATTCGAAAAAACGGCAAATATGTAAGATGTAACAAGCAAGGCGATAAATTTCAAGAATCTAAATACTTATACTGAATAAAAAGCTACGTAAAGCTTTACTATTTCACCTAAAAGCATTAAATAACTCAATTTATGAATAGAAAGGATGCAAGGCGCTCAGTACCTGATGACTAGTGTACGAGACACTAGTACACGAGGCCACGAAAAACCCCCATATTAGTTCATGGAGGAAACGTGGTTGCGTCCAAGGATACTGAGCGAGGGCGCACTCCCTTGCTCCTAAATACTAAAAATAGAGGCTTAACGGGGGGGGGGGGGAACCAAAAGAGGGGGGGGGGGAATAGAGCTAATAATGCTCAACCGAGAATGAATAAAGAATGCGTGTTAGCGCAACAAGAAATCTCGAAAATCGCAGTTACGTAACGAACACAAAAGGAAACACCTTGCGTTCGATACCGAAAAGAAATTCCACTTTCTTCCTCGTGTTACGACGTCAGAAAGTTAATTTCTTTTCTTTATCTACCTCAGGGTAAGACAAATACTGAAAAATAACAAACGATGACAAAAGATTGAACATGGTTGGTCAGAGCTGAGCAATGATTATTAGTCATCGAGAAACGCAAAAGAAAGCATTAGTGATTACAGATAAAGTAAACCATTACCAGTTACTTAAATTGGGTATTAAAACCAAAACGCAATTACAATGTAAGCAGAGCTGCTCATCCCATCATAGGCACCCAATGCGGCCTGTACACCTAAAGTACAAAAAGATAAAGGCACACAAATCGGCCTGAATAGCACAAACTAATATGGGCACGCAAATCGGCCTGAATAGTACAAACTAAATATGGGCACACAAATCGGCCTGTGTCGTATATAAAAAGGAATACGAAGCGCGCACAAATTGGCCTTATCATGCAAAAGGGCTGAATAGCAGCAAAGGAACAAACGTAGGCACGCAAATCGGCCTGTATGTACAAAAAGAGGAAAATCAGCACTCAAATCGGCTTGTAGTATAGCGCAAAACAAAACAAAAAATAGAAGCCAACATTCGCTTCAGACACAAAGTGGACAATAACCCAAGTCGGAAGAACAAAAACCTCTTTTCGAGGTCCTCTGAGAGCGCATAAAATCGTAACGTAAAGCTAGGGTAAAAAATGATGGTTGCTCGCAGAATATATCGTCTTTGTGCAAGGAGGAGGGAGTAAACGAAGCATTTAGTAACCTCCAATCGTGTATGTGAGCATCAAAATGGATGCCATCGGGGCAAATGAGAGGCCAGAAATGTGAAGTAGGCCAACGCGGAACTATCAGCGTGCCTACACCGCTACAAGAAGCCAAGCGCTTAATTACTTGAATAATGAACGATACTGGCGGGCAGAGGTAATTGTTGTCAAATTCCCAATTTTGACAAAACGCGTCGACGGCGGAAACACCCCAGCAAAAAAATCTCGCATTAAAATTGGAGAGTTTGGCATTGTGGGGGGAGGCGAACCTATCGACTGTATGTGGCCCCCACAAATTATCTACCTGCGAGAAAGAATGATGTCGATAGACCAGTCGTCATAATCGCAATATTTACTGATCTTGTCTGCTAAAATATTTTCTCGCCTGGGCAACCATTCCGGTGAAAGAATAATGTTGTGTAACTGACAAGAGAAAACATCAAGCGCGATACAATGAAGATCGGATTTAACGCTGCCGCAGTTAATAATCCGAGGCACGTTAGAATTATCGGTGAACCACTTGATTTTTTGGCTAAAACAATGTTCTGAAAATGCCTTGAGTGAGCGATAAACGGCGGCCAATTCGCGCCAAGTGGAACTCTGGCGTTTCTCCGAAGGTGACCATGAACCATGAACGCGCAAATGTGAATGACCTCGGACATGAGCACCAAACCCAAGATCGCTAGCGTCAGAAAATATTTGCATGGTCGGTACAAGACGATATGAAAAAGCAAATCCGTTAAGCGCAAAAATATTGGCTGACCAAAAAACGAGTTCTTTGAGCACAGAGTTGGAAATGAATATCAAATCGGACCACAAGGACCGAGATTCAATTGCGCGATAAGTCGCACGCGTCATCAATCTCACTGGGCCGAGAGCAAGGCTCATTGAAATGACGTGTCCGGCGAAAGAGGCCAACATTCTGACTGGGACCGGAGCATTAGCCTTAGAAAATGAGATAAGCTCATCAATGGTCTGACATAAAATATTCAGTTTCGACTGAGGAACAAAAAAAGAGCAAGATGGCGAATCAATGATGAATCCCAAATACAGAATTATACTAGAAGGGTCCCAAGCACACTTTGATTCGTTAGGAACAAAACCGCAGCGCCGGATAGTTTGCCTAACTACTGCCAAATTTCCTATTGCGGATTCAACAGAATGTGAAATGATGAGGCCGTCATCGATGTACATGTACGCAATAATACCGCGTGACCGCCAGTGGTACACCAGTGGCCTTGTCAATTTAGTGAACAAATAACAGGCGCTATAAAAGGAAGTACACCGAAAACGTAATAACGTAATACAGAATCAGAATGAGTCCAAGAAAATCCTAAAAATTGCCGGTGGGGGGGGGGGGGGGGGGGGGAATATATCGACATGGTGATAACCGGACTTTAAATCAAATGAAAAATAAATCTGCTCGGAACTGAGCACTTGGGCAATGTGAGTAAGATCTTCGTATTTGAACTTCGATTGAACAATAAACTGATTAGTATGACGTAAATCTAATACTAAGCGTAACTTTTTGCCTTCAGCAACGGTTAAAGGGTTACAACAATAAGGGCGTTGCTTTACTTCCACTGCACATCTGTTTCGTATCAATTCAGAGATCTGGGTTATCCAAACTGGATTTATTGTTCTTACTATAAAATGTAGGGGGAACTTTATCAAAAGGAATTTTATAACCATACTCGATTGTATCACAAACAAACTTGGAAGCTTTTAATTCCCTTTTCCAGAATGCTAAACATTCCCTCAATTTACCTTGCACGCCTGAAGGCGGATCGAGAGAAAAGGCAGGGTGAACATTAGGAGGGCTTGGATAGCTGGTGCTGGTTGACGGCACTTCTGGCTGCGCGTAGAGAGGGGCAGTTAGGGCGAACGTGTCCGGCGATGCCACACTGGAAGCAGACGCGGGTATCGGAACGGTAGGGGTTGAAGCGACGAAAAGCTCCAGACATACTGCGAGGAGGTACAGAAGACCTGGGTGTCCGGAAAGGGGGCTGCATCTTTGACTTTTTAGTTGTTGTTTCGGCCTTCTTGGCGGCTGCCGCCTTCTCCGCCTAAAATTAATCGTATATGAAAAAAATTAATGTTGCATAAAGAAATAAACTGATATAAGGACGTAGTCGACAATTGATACAAAATTTATATGAAAAAATCTACATGCTTTTATCGAAATTAAAATGTGTTCTGGAACGAAAAGCATATTACCTTTCTGAGAAGTTTTTCATCATCGGAATTTTCCGCGAGGTCGTCTGCGACGTACTCTTTGACCGTGGCCCAGCCCAAAGGAGAACGGTCTGCCAGGCGAATCAGTTTCTGCCTCTGTGTAAGCAGGGAGGATGCCTCGAGTAGATGCTCCTTTGCGGCTTCGATTCCGATATCCTCCAAGGAAACTAGAGCGTCGTCAATGCACTGAAGAACTTTCTGTGCGTGGACGTATTGCTGCTTGTTTCCTTCGCTCTTGAAGGAAGGAGAGCTCTCGAGCTTGTCAGATCTCCGGAAGGAGGAGTCCACCTTATGTTGGAGAGTTTGAATAGCCTGTAAAATGTCATGGGGACGCTAGGCCGGGCGTGGTCTCCTCCACATTCATGCCGCTGTCCTGGGGAGAAAATTGCACTGACAAAGCCTCTGGTATCGAAACGTGCGCGAGCTAATAATGCTCAACCGAGAATGAATAAAGAATGCGTGTTAGCGCAACAAGATATCTCGAAAATCGCAGTTACGTAACGAACACAAAAGGAAACACCTTGCGTTCGATACCGAAAAGAAATTCCATATTACCCGTGTACTCGGTCACAAATACAGACCATCCACTGAATATATCCCGTATTCCATGAGTGAGGTCATATGTCGCTGTTGTTGCTTTTATGCTTTGCATTGTTTTTTATATTTGTGCGCATGCCCTAAATCCATCACTGAATATTTCCCGTATTCCGTGATGACGTTATAATCACAGCTGAGCGCATCCATGCATGGGCTTGGTCTTGTTGCATGCAGACAACAAACGTGGCTGACAGCCGGCGATTTCAACATCACTCGAGGGAAGAAATCAATGAGAAGAATGTATGTTTCATGAAATATGTTTTCATCGTAATTTTACCACTGAGAATACACTACAGAATTGTTGTCCATCTACACTTAAAAAGATAAATTTGTTACCCCCTGCTTAATTGTTCTCAAGAAATACGGGAAATATCTAATAGACGGCCTGACCTCACGGAATAATTATGGCACCAGACCGTAGATATTTGCCCGTATTTCGTGAACAAGCAGGGTAACTAATAATACTACATTGTACTCATATCATCAGTTTCTTTGATAACGCTGTCATTATTAACACCAGTTTCACTTTAAGTTGCTTTGTCTTTGTTAACTCTTACTGTGCCAAGGGTTTATCTCTCTTCAATTTTTTTTTCCAAAATGTGATCAATGCTTTTCAAATGTCTGATGCACTTCATAAACTATCTATTATTTCACAAAATATTGTGTACAAAAACTTGTAAGAAATTTATTACCATTTCTTATTATACCAAACATTATTACTTTACCCAACTTTATGTATAAGAATAATTGAAAATTACATTTGATTTTCTTTTATGTCCATTATTAATTTGGTTTCTCATTTGTTTACTATTGTTAAATGTTGAAATAAGGCAATATCTTTTTAAAAATCTGCAATTTTCTCTGAAAATTTCTATAGTAGCATATAATTATAATCATATATTTAGAATGCTTGATTTATGCTCAAAATATACATTGACAACCATATACCTTTCCTGTGGTCAAGACATTGGTGAAAGAAAATGACAAGTCTATCTGTCACATATACTGAAAGAGTTAAAGTATATTCATTTAAAAATACTAAAGCGAACACCCCCCTCCTCCCCCCCCCCCCCCAAAAAAAAGGTATGGTGTTGCACCCGCGTTGCTAAATGTAGCACTTAAAGTTCTCTTTTTGCGCGCAGAATAAATGGATGCTAAAAACAAGTGCTGAGTCACAGGCCAGTGAATGAGCACCTGAAGAGATATGGCAAGTTTCCATATCATTCGCAAGTAGTTTGGAGAAAACATTTTTTTTAAAGGTTTTTGTCGATTATGAATAAATTTAATCATACATTGTCTCGGTCAATTATTAAAATTCGGTCTATAAACAAAAGATAAAAATGATTCAGACATTGGTCAAAGAGTTTGTAATAATTGTTAATTTACTACATCCTACACTGTAAAAAATAACTGTAGATTAACAGGTTTTTTGACTTGTAACTGTAGATTAACAGGTTTTTTGACTTGTAAAATTACAAGTTTTCTGTTAATACGGTATTAGCAATTTTCCTGCCATTTCACAAGAAAAAAAACCTATTAACAGAAAAAAGGCGAAAACTTGTAATTTTACAAGTCAAAAAAACCTGTTAATCTACAGTTATTTTTTACAGTGTATGATTTACTAACTAATAATAATAATAATAATACATTTATAAAGCGCAGTAACTATCCAACAATTTGTATATATACTCCGCTGCATGAGCTCCTGATATGCTTGCTATTAATTGAATAGATATGCTTTGAGTTTAAATTTAAACATATTCACAGATGGGGATTTTCTGACTTCCAATGGCAAGTTATTCCAATGTTTAGGGGTTGCATATTAAGCAAATGAGCGATCACCCATTGTTACTTTGTATTTATGAATGGAATTTGGAGAAGCAGAGTATCTTGGGAACTGCGCAGGTTTCGACTATGTTGATTGGCTCTGAGATTCAGCAATTCTCTGATGTACATAGGAGCTTGACTCTTTTTTAATCATCATGAATACCAATTGTACATACATGTGTATACGAATCACATGTCATGTGCACCGTAGGTGCTAGTAAAATGCGCCTCGCTGCCCAAATATGAGGTGATGTTTGCCCGAGTATCGGCACTTACAAAATCCTTGTACGTCTATGCTTAATTGCTTCCGGGCAGTTTCTTTCACAATGTTATCGCATCTCCAGAAAGCTAAGAGGTAACCTAATGACAATGAAGGAGTTGTCCAACTACAGCATCACATATTTTAGGTGGATGGTTTCTGCTTCAACTTGCATAGACATTTTTTTGTTATTATTTTTATTTTTTGGGTTTAATTGTGAATGTTCTTTTTTTTCTAATTCGGCTGAATATAAAATAGGTTGGACGAAAGGGTTAAGACATGGAAAGTAACAAAGCGACAATTTTATCCTCAAGAAGGAAACAGGACGAAGATATATGCATGCCTTATTTTCCTTTATTTACCAAACCCTATCTCTCTTCTAATGTTTCTTCTTCAGATGGAGTCATGCTAACATTTCTGGCATGTCAGTGACATTAATTTTAGTTCCCCTTTCCCGGACTCTTTCTCTCCCTCTCACCGCATCTCCCTTTCTCTACCCCTCTCTCTCTCCCTCTCATACACACACTCACCTACCATGAAAGAGCAGTGAGTCGTTTGAGTAAAAACTAGTTTTAAACAGTTTTGGTCAAAGGAGAGTACAAAGTATTAGTAGCCAAACTGAACCTGATTCCTGGATCAAAGGAAACAGTATCCAGAGATCTAGGATGTTTTAGCAGCTGTATATATGAGATACTAATTATTAATTCAGATTTGAAATTATGATACATTCATAGAGATTCATTGATTCAGTAGGTTATCGCAATGGATTGTTTTCTACAAATAAAGCAATTATAAATTAAGGGACAATTGGTTTTAACATGTTTATATATGATTCATTTACAGTTATCAAATATAAAATGAAAATGGAACTGTGGCGGATCGATACTATGATTTTTGTTCGGAATGTAATGGAGGGTGCACGGTTTGAGCATTTTGTTTTGTACAACTGCTAATCGGAACCTGTTACATGAGAATATTTCATAAGTCCACATTAACAGAATCAATGAATAATACCAATTGTATCTTATTTTGTACGACTATTTATATTTCCATGTAGGCTGTATAGTGAAGGCGGGATAGTGCAAAGTATGATTTTTAAGAATTCATTAATACAAGAACAAAGATAGATATGCACTGGCATTTACACCCGGGGATGATCTAATAAGTATTTCTTGTATACACGTAGTTATTTATGGGAAGTAAAACATTACATTGATAGTAACCTACGAATCTTTGAATTCTAAGATTTTCTTGCATGTGGCGAAACTACCAGCCAAGTTGAGAAAACGTTTATTTTTTCCCTATACAAATTTCCTATAGAACGTTTGTAACGCATCAAGCATATCTGTTTTGTCATCATGTTACCAATGTCCTATGATAATTTGTACAGGCTGATTATGTAAGTACTTCATAAAGTAGTGTTGCCCCATAATTCTTGCAGCACTTATACATGTAGGCTTAAAATGGAAACATAATGATAATCGCGCGTGTTAAGAGTTAAAAATACTAAAAATACTAGTTTTAGTTGATTCAATAATTGACATAAATTGTAATAGATTTAGTGATATAATCTTGGACACGGGGTAATTACTGACGAAAATCGGAAACTGGAATGATTATATTGGGCAAGAGCCGTTTGCCCGTGAATTATAAATAAATGCTTAAAAAAGAAATAAATCTTTTTCTCTCTTTTTTTTCTGCGTTGTAAACATTATTTTGAATTACTACTGTCTTTTTTATGTGTGTGGACTCCTTTTAAACGAACCGCGGTTGAAAAGGCAGTCCACGCCATATGTGGAAAAAGAATATTGTGCCTATACGACGATACCCACATCCATATTTTTCAAATTATTCGTCGAAACATAAAATGTTATTTTCTTCAATCATCCTTTGCTCATTCAATACCCATCACGTTTACATAACTGCCTGATTATACTGTTGACTACAGTTTATACATAAAGAGATCTTTTCTCCAAACAACCCTTGTGCTTTAATATTCAGTAGACACCACGTGTATATTTATTACATTCGGACTATACTATTGACTACATTTCATACATTCAAAGTACTTTTCTCCAATCAACTCATTTGCTTATTCAATAGTTCAACAGTTCATACATTGGAAATAGCATTTCTTTAATCAGCCCTTGTGCTTATTCATTAGACATCACTTTATTTGAACATCCAGACTATGCTATTGACTGCAGTTCATACATTATAAGTGCTTTTCTTCAATCCATGTGTTCATTGAATAGACATCACATAAACAAAACAATCTCACTGTACTATTGACTTCATTTGTTGTTTAAACTTGCTGCAAGGAATATCAATTCTATAACTTTCACCGCCTATATACATGCATAATTGAAACAACAGTGTCATAAAAGGCTCATTATTACATAATAATCACAATATAACTACAATTGCATTAAACTACATACCTAAAATACAATTTAATTAACTTATTCAATAACTACACAGTACCACATTGTATTCGGGAACACAATTCAAAGGTTTACAGTGAACGGCAATATACGTAAATAATTATGAAAATGGCTGTCATTTCTAAAGGCCAGCGAATAACAATATACCATATAACCATATAAGTTCAGGAAACCTTTTTTTAACCCTTTGCAAGGTATCACCAATCCACTTTAGGTTTATCAAGTACTTTTCAGCATGATATAGTAACAATATATGAAATTTCGGGATCAAAAGCCAATTAAAAGTATTAAAAAAAGCTCTAACGGCTGCATTTCTCATCTCATGTAACATGAAAACTATTCAGCAATATTTGCTGACCTCATGGGTTTCTATTTCATTTTCAGAATTATGAACCTTCGGACACGACATGTCATTGATTTAACACACATCCTTCCCACTCACCCACACACACGTCCACCTCTTGTGTCCAATCTGCACTATAAGAACGTGTAGTTGCAATTTACTGCCTGAATATTTGAATTCCGTTTCATATTTGTAAGAAATATTTCTATTATGTTCTTGCTGCTAAAAATAATTTAGAATGATTTCTATTAACCCGTTCAATGGCTACTGATGAGTAACAATAAATAAGAGACAAAGTATGCTAATATTTCCCTCTCTGCTTAAAGAAAATGCATCGTTTAAAGTAATTTACTTAAATTATTTCATATTCTCAAATAATGGACTTCCTTGAGTATTAGAAAATAAATGCCAAGAAAACGGGGAAACTAAAAAGTTTGTAATAATATTTTCCATTTCTCAACATTCGCCAGATATATTAGATCTCTCAATCGTTATACCATAGCATTAAGCAAGATTTCAACATCATTCAACATGGCAATGTATTCAGTCGCATAGTCAACATACATATTCGTGGCCAAATGTAGCAAAACCATTCAGATAGTAGTGGAAAAGGGATTGTGCACGCTCACACTATGAGCATAATGGACAAAGAGAGTGGACAAACCAATCAACCCCTCATCTCATTCTACCTTTCACAATGGTTCTGGCAGTCAAAAGGGGTGAAACAGGTGAATATGCACGTGACACCTGTTCAACAATATTTTTTGCATAACATTGAAGGGATGTTGTTGTAGCTTCATGGTAGAACAAGGGGTTGTTTATTTTGTCCACTCTCTTTGTCCATCATGTTCATAGTGTCAATGTCTTTAATGCCTGCAAAGTGAAATCATAAATTATGTAATTTTCATCCTCAGTTAAATTCTAAAAATATATTTACTCCATTTTTAGGCAGTTCAAATACAATTTTTTCCAAACAAATGGAAATATCCTACATAGACTAATCATCACTTCACATGAACCACTATGATATTGTTACTGTATATCTACATTGTCAACAAATAAATATTCGTAGCATTACTAATGCAGTGTGCAACACATAACAGTTCAAGAAATAATATCTTTATTTCTGCTATTAACTTTACGCACATGTAACATGATTTATCACTTATTATCCGATTATATTAAACAGACAATGATTCAATTATTAAAAAAAAACATTTAAAATGAGTTATTGAAATACATGTATATAATTATGTTCATCTTCATCCCTCTTTCATCTTCAGCGTAACATTTAACATTACGCACAGGTAAACTGAAATACTATATTATTCCCCATAAAGAACTTTCATCCTTCATATGTATCACTGTTTAAATATGTTAAGCATTTTTCTTTTATGCATATAGTCACAACACACACAGGGAAAACAATTCCTTAAATTGTAAGTTTCATTTCTAAATATATTTTCTTGAAAGTTTAAATATTCAATAAATTTAAACGGAACATGTTAAAAAATAGTAATGAGTAACGAAAAACAACATATTCGTCAGTCTACAAGTTTCACAATCAAACACCACATCAAACTTTGAACGATATTTTTTTTTCTATTTTTTTTAAGATCATGAATAAAGATGCACATAATTAAATCCGCCAATCAGACTCACATCAAGATTGCCGTTTATGAATGCCGTAGATTGATATTAGTAATAATTTTTAAAAATCCGTTCTTTATGACACAACATATTTACGCGCTTTCCAAGGGACTTTGGAAATAATTAAAAAGGCTAATAGCTCCTCCGACAACAATAATCGCGCACACGACATGCAAGGAAAACATCGTGCTAGATACCAATTTACTACACCTGGGCCGAGAGTGGCAAATGTAGATTAATGCCTTTCAGTCGAATGTGCGAACCACTTACGACACCTCCAATGAAGGTGTGGTCGTACTCCCTAGGTTACTCATAATTTGATGACGAACTCGACACACCGTGTTGATTCTATGTCGGGCATACTGGGGCTGGAGCGACTCGAATCATTCTTAATCCAGGCTTAGCTGCACTTGCCTGGAAAAAAGGAAGATATATGATAGATAGTAACAAAACATTTTTTTTTAAAGATTTCAAAGATAATGAAGAAAGAAATAAAAAATATAAGATGATATAAAATAAAGGAAGCATATGGTGCATATCAAAATCCTAGTTTTCAATTAATTTATATGATTTAACAAAAAATCAACATTATTTCAGATTAATCGAATCCCAATGAACTTTTATCGTTATAAAACAATAAAACTTTTTGAGCCATTTTAGATAAAAGAAAATACATTTATTGTACCGATCTAAACCAATTATCATGACTGTGGAAAATGTATCAGGCGGTTGACTCCCTCATACTTCAGCTAAGCTGACGCATCTGTGAGTTTCAGTTTCAGCTTATTGTTTCATATTTCACATTTACAATGTGTTTTTACAATATAAATGGTACAAACAATATACTTGTTATAAACAAGATAAATGGTACAAACAAAAATGAAATATATTGTCAGAGAAAATAAAAGAAGGTGATTACCTCATATATTTATACGTTTGCAGTATTAATTAAAAACACTGGGCTAGAATAAAAGTGGAATATTGAGGAGCCTAAGGAGAAACCTACACTTGTGAGTGATAGGCTCAAAATAGCAATAAATTTGATAATAGTCTTTAAAAGTAGTTGGAACGAGCAATGCATGATACAGCAATGTGAGTAAACAAATAAAATTATTGTGTCGCAGTAATCAAAATCACATTCCAAGAAACAGTATTGGGTGGTTTAGTCACTTTCATTAGAGCAATAATATAACTATTCATATTCTTATGGTTAATAAGTATTTCCTCGTTTCCTGTACGCCATGGCAATTTGTGAAGCATATACCGAAGTGCTGAATGATTTATAGCATTATTCTCAATTTTTACCGATGGCTTAACGCAACGCATTACTTAAGAAAAGACAAATAAAACAGCAACCACGTATTCACCAATGTAACGGGGTTATGATGTCAGCATTTTCCTATAAATAAATAGAACATTTTATCAATATGCAGAAAAAAGCCATCTCCCAGCACGCAGCGACGTGCCACGAACACCCGCCCGCAACGAGCTATACTGCACCCCAGAAGTCAGAACAATGGCTACTGAGGCGCAGCAACTCGCTGCAGGCGAGTGAAGTGGCCCGTCCCCTGCCACTCAGAGAAAACTCAGAAAAGGCATACAATCATAATAAACTATACAGGTGTGGTACGCAAATGGAAAATGGAAAATGCCCTATTAACTCTCCATTTAGGAGAGGAAGTTTTAATTTCCGTTTAAATATAAACAATGAGGTGGAATCAATCATTTCAGTTGGGAGTTCATTTAAATACTTCGGACCTGAACATGTAACACTTTTCTTTGCAAATATTGTTCGACTTCGTGGCAAATGGAAAGAGTAACTTTGACGTGTGGGTATGGGTCGATAGCGTTGTTTTGGTTTTTTTTTTACAAACAGTGTAGAAACGAGCGCAGGTAATTCATTTATATATAACTGATACGTGAATATCCCTAAGTTTTACACAAAAATATCTGAGATTAGTAAGAGCCTATTCTTTAAAAACCAATTGGCTAGTATGAGAGAGAAATCCAGCGTTATTAATATTTCTTATGGCCCGTTTCTGAAGGGTGATTATCTTGTCAAGTTTGGTTCCGTTCCCTCAGGCAAGAATTCCGTAATTGAGATATGGTAAGATTAGAGTGGTATACAAGGATAACAAAATTTTGGGAGGGAACTCGTGTTTGAGTTTATTTATATACGTTTATTTATATAAGTAATTGATATAATTACCTTCCATGATAAGTCACTGTTAATGTAGATAAAGGAAATTTTGTGGAATCGACTTGGCTTATATTAGATTTGTATTTTTCCTTCTAGGGATTCCATAGAATTAATGAATAACATAATGAGTTTTTTAACATTCAAAGAGGGTTTGTTATCATTTATCCAGGCTTGGACCAGTTTCAGTTCATCATTTACATTTTGAAGGAGGATTGGGGTTGCAATGTGAACAGAAAATATTTTGGGTTGTCTGCGAAGAGAATAAATGGCAGAATTTCAGATTAATTTTGTAAGTCATTTTATGTATATAATAAATAACAAGGAACCTAATAAGGAACCTTGAGGAACACCACAAGATATTGATCGTTGATAAGAATCTTTACCATTTATACTAACGAATTGTTTTTGTCAGTGATCATTCCTGTACCACTCCAAGGCCTCCCTCAAATCCCATAATGGGATCATTTCTGCAATAAAATATGATTGAACTAAGTGTAGCAGGCCTAGGAGAAGTCCAAGACAATTCCGACAGTATGTGACATGTTCTCAATGGCATGAACTACTTTATCTAACAACGTAAGTATTGCATGTGTTGTGGAATGTTTCTGTCTAAAGCCAAATTGATTATCAGAGAGAATATTGAAATCAATTTTCATTGTTCGTGAATGAATAGTGCGCATTCAATGTACTTTTAAACATTATAATTAAGTCACGCAATCATCAGGTTCATCATACTAATTGGAGAAAGATGAAAGAAGAGTAAGACTAAAGAGTATTTACTTCAGCTGTTGACAGTGTAGGAGCACGACTGTCCGAAGCACGGCTGTCACGAGCTTTGCGAATATTTTCTCTGATGGCGTTTCGAACCTGTGATAAAAAAGCACGATTGTTAAATCTTCTCTACGAACAAATGTTATTTGACAAATCTATACCGAATAATTAATGCACATTACATGAATTAGTCTATCTTGCCGAACTATTCCGAGGCGAACGTAACCATTTTTACACAGATTTATCGAAGAACGTGGAGAATTCGCATTTTAGATGATTTTTCTTGCAAAATAGAAGGGAGGTAGAGGGATCATTATTCAAAACTGTTTGTTTATTGCAGGACTATTTCCTGGAAGTTACAAAAGCCAAGATCAAACGATATTCGTATCTCTTGAAATCATACATCTTCGAGCAACCTAAAAATTAAGGGGAAATAAAGCAGCAGTGTATTCGTGGTAATGCATTATGCAACCTCACTATCATTCGTCTTCTATTATAATACTCTTTTTTTATGTTGGTACAGAGAAAATACCCGAAAATACTTTTCTTATTGTAGCTAACAACGATTTTATAACATACCTCTGAATTGAGAAAGCAGTAGAATAGTGCGACAAAAAACCCCTGCGGGGATAAAAGGAAACAAAGAAATTACCAAAACACGCACCATATTGTGCCAAAATCATGAGAATCTATAAAGTTACAACAAAACAAAAGAAAACCAACAAACCGACAAACTAAATTGTGGTTATTTAGCCCATGTCCAATAAAAGACAGGCTTGTCTTCTTTTACCCCCCCCCCCCCCCGCGCCATTTAAAAAAAGGTAATATCATCGCTGCTCTGTAGAGCACGCCGAAAGCCCCCTTTTTTAGACAAGAACGTTGTTAACCTATGAAAATAATACAAATCATTTATGCTAATCAAAAGTTAGCATGGAGATTAGACTATACCTGAAGGGTATTTAGCAGGTTGTAGGTGTACTCCAGTGCCTTCACGTGAGGAAATGATACGACTAAAGGAGTCAGTAACCAAGGGATACCAAGCAATGGGAAGAGCAACACAGTACTCCGAAGACCGGCTCTGAAAAGTGAGAAAGAGTGTTTATGTCATTTTTTTGTTTCTTTAAGCGATAAGAATCAATGTGTTGATATTGGGGTTGAAGCTTACAGTACGTTAATTTGCCATTAGGATAATATGGAATGATCAATGAGCTATCAAGCAAATATCTTATAATCTTTATAAACACAGGATATTAATTTATATTTCCCATAAATAATTAATTAAATAAATAATTACTTTCCAGTTTTTGCCAACAAAGAAGAATTTCCAGAATAATTTACTTGATTTGCTTGATCTTATCGTTGTCCAGTTGACCTCGAGATGCCGACACAACTGTCTTTACGACCATCAGAAGAATAACCGCATTGACCTATAGAACATGAGATATTGATTGTTTAAATCATCTTGCTGCAAATAAATTAAATTTTAAATAAAATTGCATCATACTAGATCCAAGGCAAGTCAACAGTGTTAAAATATGATATTTAGGAATTGTACAATATTTAAAATTCTTCTTATATGGCAAGGAACCACATAGTAATGGGTATTTTACAATAAATGTATCATAATGAAGATCAAAAACACATCTAGGCCTATATTTTTTTAAATAGCCTCTTTACACACTGATCAAAAGGGTTCAAATTTTGCAACTTAAGTAGGTACAATAGCAGAATACCGATGGTATGCAAAGTGAACCTCTCTTCCATAATGTACAATTACACAACAGATATACAAAAGACAATGAAATATTCTAAAACTCAAGGAAATTACCATAATCGTCAGGTTATTAGGGAGGTCGAAGTATGCAACCTTTCAAGGTTTTCAACAGGAAAATTTACATAATAATACAAGTTGCTTACGATTACGATTGCAGTAGCAGGGCCTGTGAATGCCCAGATCGTCCCATCTCTTGGATTCAGCCAGCAACTGGAATTTGAATTATTTTAAAGATAAAGATAAATCGAATGTTAATATTTCCTTTTTAGAAGTTTACTTTGATTTACCTATAACCGCTACTCTACTATATTTTGGAATGTCAATTTCAAGAGCAATAATACAAGTTTCCCTGCCCATTTTCGCCACCATTTTATTCAATATTAAAAACAAAATGTTTTTTTAATTTTGTTCCAGAAACTGGGAATGTGCGAATGCTTGTTTCAATTTCGTCGTTGGTAGAACAATTTTGAAAAGTGTCATTCAGTTTCGTGCTTTGTGATATAAATATAAAGGCCCATAAAACACTTGACGAACAGGCCCCTAGAAGGCCCAGGATGCTGAGGAGTTAAAACGAGACCCTAAAACGCTAAGGAACTTTTTTTTCTTTTCATTTTTATTCTTTCTTTTTTTGCTCACAGCACCGCCAGTAACAAAGTCGTTCCCAGGGGCTTGTTTACGAATTTGAATGACAAAATAATGAATGTGTTTGATAAAATGACGAATTGGATCCTAGCATTACTAACTCGCTTAGTGGCAGAGACGAATTTCAGTGAAAATTTACGAATTCGAATGCTTTATTTTAATATTTAATTGACAAAAACGAATATGAATGACGATTTGACGAAATGGAACTTAGGATTTGAACGCAGTAAGCATCTCCGGACGAAATGGCATTGAAAATTGATGAAATTGAATGAAGAGGTGACGAAAATGGGCGGGAAAGTCTATATTACAACGCAAATGATTTGCAGGGAAAATCAAATACTAAAGAGTAAAATTATATAAATTACTCACCTTCGTTCATAGCCATAGCCTTGATGCTTCACTCCACCAGTTATAATGAGTATCACTGCTGGAAGGCCTTTGGGACAAGGAAAAAAACATAGCAATTTTTTACACACATGGCGGATACGATAACTTGGATTAAAAAGGCTGAACTCAATAAAACAATTTTTTTGAATTCAAGATATGTAATGTTATATTAAAACTTTATACATTAATATTTCTTTGTTGGTGTCTATATTGATATCTAAGGTTTTAATGCGAGTGTCATCTACTGAGGAGTCATAACTTGAGCTTACCCCATCCTATGATGACATAAACCCAAGTTCGAGGATTACCAGAGTCAAAGACCTGGATTATCTGACGGTAGAGATGTACGCCCTCTACGAGCATCCAAAACATCACTGCAAGGTAGAAGTAGTGTAGGATGAAGGAATATGCCTTGCATGCAGGCTATAGAAGAGGTTCAAACAAACATATAAAATATACATGAGACAAAGCCTTACTTACAAGAAGTTAAAGGTGGGTCTAGATATAAAAGTGTTGTATGAATACTAGTAAAAAGAATAAAAATATCTAACTTGCCAATTAACCCACCCCCTTACTGACATGGACTGTCAGTATTATGATTGCCTAGAAGAGACAAGGAGGAAGTAGGCAGACACGAAGCTAATTGAAATTTTCAGAGAAGAACACTTTACCTCAATTTCAATCGGCTTGATACCGGAAAAGAAGGTGATAGTGGCAAACAAAATGGCGACCATCAGATTGACGTGAATTATTACACGGTCGGCTGTCAACGAACGTCTGTGTATACGACAGTGAAAGTTAGAAGCGAAGGTTATTATTTAGTTGCTGTTACCAATTTAAAAAACGCACACCCACACGCACCAACACGCGCACCCACACACGTGAATGCACTTATATACATATAGTTGTTTTTATTTTAAGAGCGAGGCTTTTTTCTTCTTTTGGTTCATTATTCGTCACGTAAGTTTACTCTCGCCGGATTAATTAACTATTCCAACATGCTGTGATGCTGAGTTTTTCAGATTTATGAAAGACTAGAACAGTGTCCCCTTCATAAGAATTATGTTAACAAGTTACTTTTGCTTAAACTTTAGTGGTGTATATTGTTAATGAATAATTCAAAATCGATTGGCAGCATAATTCAACAGTATATTGATATTGTCAGATCTAACCACTGAATTTGATGTGTCTGACGATAAGTACAATTCTGCTGAGTAGTTAAATGTTCACGAGAAGAGATTACACAATGACATTGAATTTAGAGATTAAATTGATGTAATCTTTATTATTGTATCAAATTTCTTTCTTCCATATAGATATCAATAATCAATATCACATGTAAAATGATCATTTACATAATCATGGTGAGAGTCAAATAATACATCTTTTGAATTCCAGACTTGTAATTAGTGGTTTATCATACCCTGAGGGGTTTTCCAGGTTAAATTCCGAAATATTGAAATATTTTGAAAAGAAAAGAAAATCCACTTGCCTTATCAGCAAGTTAATGATATCTTATCTATATAACCACTAGTAAGGGAATTCCTTTACTAACATTCCATTATTCGCATCATTTATGAAATCATTAACATGAGCTCTCAAAAGACTAACAATTTATGATAAACAGCATGGACTCGTATCACTACACATAACTACAATGCCCGGGACTAAACGAAACATCACAACTTAGAGCCATAACTGAAAATGTCTGTGACTTAATTGCTAGCATATTGGTTTGTAGAACAAGATGGGCTGCCCATACTTATCGCAACTGTTCACGAGTTCATTGGGTATGATCGACTTCGTCTCCGGGGTGCGATATCCTGATGAACAACTGTGACGTTGATGATGCCATGGCCATGCCCATGTCGTTTCTGCAAAATAGCCGACTATCGCGATGTAGACTGGCCTCTGAGTCGCTAGTAGGCTACAATACTGAAGACCAAGGCTCGATGTCTCTGGTCGTATACTCACTACTGAGTTGACAACCGTCAGCGGAGGAGGAAGAGCAAAAACAAGAGCCCAGCTCATCCATGTAGACAGATAATCTCGTAATTAGGGGTGAGTTGCGAGGAGCCTTCTCCCGGCCTGAATGCCTGGAAACATGAAGATGTCGCGAGATTTGCAGCGCATCCTAGTTTTTCCAAACTACTCCTCTCACAAGTACAGGATGGTCCTGTCTTGACAAAATCTTGTGGGCAACTGACTCCACCCAAACTCATGCATACACTCATGCACACATTCCTAGCTAAAGCACCAAGGTCTCTTACACATGGAAAACATTGTTTTCTATTCATGGAGTGCACCCTAGCTTGTCCTAATAGAATTCCTGTCCCCTACTTAGTGCAAGTATGTCCCTGGTTAAACAGCTGCTAGGGCTGAATTCCAGTCACATTGTGACAGATTTCCCCCTTCTTCGAGAAATTAACTATAATTTTAATTTCGATATATGTGTATATATGAAACTGGAGTGGTTTTCTCCATTTATGCAAGAAAAAGGTGTATTAATATAGGTTAAAGTTATTAGTAAATATTAAATTCAGTACTTTCTAAATTAAACTCATGATCATGCAGAGTACTTCAAGGATCTGGAATCCTGCTGAGGTAATCCGCACCTACATTTTCACTACTTTTGATTGCAGTGATGGAGAATCGATATGGCTGTAGGGCTAATGCCCATCTCAAGATTCTCCCGTTTGCAACTTTTGATTTTGCAATGCATTTCAACGGCTGGTGGTCTGTTTCAAGCTGAAAGTGCTTTCCAAACAAGTAAGGCTCAAATTTTTGAATGCTCCACACTACTGCAAGACATTCTCGCTCCATTACGGCATACCGCTGTTCTCTGGGTAGTAGCTTCCTGCTTGCATATGCAACTGGGAATCTCCTTCCATCATGATCTTGTAGGAGTATAGCCCCTAAACCTACATCTGATGCATCTGTCCTCAGAATGAATGGTTGACTTAAGTCTGGTAGATGGAGGATAGGTTCCTGAGCTAACTTCTGTTTCAGTGCATTGAATGCCATCTCCTCGGCTGTATCCCATTTTACCTGGGGTGGCTCACCTTTTCTTGTTTTGTCTGTCAATGGAGCAGCCAGTGCGGCGAAATTTGGGACAAATCGCCTGTAGTAGCCTACTAGTCCGAGAAATGAACGCAGCTGTTTCTTGGTCTTGGGTCGGGGTGCTTCTTGGATTGCTTCCACTTTAGATTGGACTGGTCTCAGTTTTCCATTCCCAATGCGATGCCCAAGAAATTCGACGTCTAGACAGCCAATGACACATTTCGTCGGTCTCACTTTCAGATTGGCTAACCTCAGTCGTTCAAACACCTTCTTGAGAGTAACAACATGTTCTTCAAAGCTGGCTGTGTGGATAAGAATATCATCAATAAAATTATCCACCTTGTCAATCCCACGAAGTAGGTCACGCATTATTCGGCTAAAACTTGCCGGGGCGTTTACTAAGCCAAAAGGCATGGCCTTAAACTGATACAAGCCATCTGGAGTTATGAAGGCTGTAAGTGGTTTGGCTTCATCCGTTAACGGTACTTGCCAGTAACCCTTGGTCAAGTCAATTTTGGAGAAATACTTGTCTCTGGCTAATTTGCTGAAGATTTCTTCTTGATCTGGGATTGGTTCTGCATCTGACACCGTTACCTGATTGAGTTTTCGGTAATCACAGCAAAATCTGACTGAACCGTCTTTCTTGCGTACCATAACTACTGGTGATGCATAGGGCGAGGAGGAGATTTCAACAATGTCCAGGTCGATCATCTTCTGTACCTCTTTCTTTACTTCCTCCCGTAAAGCATGGGGAAGTGGATATGGTCTGCTCTTAACGGGTTCCTTGTCAGTCAAACTGATGTGATGTTTCCCAAGGCTGGTACATCCAGGCAAATCAGTCATGATGTCTTCATATTCATGAAGGAGAGCATCGATCTGATCTCGCTGATCATGGTTTAAGTGTGGGCTCACCTGTACATCGCTTATCGTCTCTGATTGGGTGAGGGATGGAAGCTGAAGAAGGTCCTTGCGCACAACAGGCTTCACGCCATCCTCTGTTTCATCCTCTTCCATGGCATCATCAACTACTGATGTGCAAGCCACATCTAAGACTCCAGCATGCTCTTCCCTTCTGAAGAATTTTTTTAGTAGATTGGCGTGGAAAGTCTTTGTCTTTCCATCGATGTCAAGTCTGTAATCCATCTGTCCTACCTTTCCTACAACCTTAAATGGGCCTCTCCACTGCATCAACAACTTATTGTTGTCTGTGGGTAAGAGTAGAAGGACTTCGTCACCGACCTCAAACTTCCTCCTTTTTGCTTTCTTGTTGTATTGTTTCCGGTATTTTTCCGCTGCCTTGCTGAGGTTCTCCTGAGCTACCTTGCAAGTCGCTTCAAGCCGATCTTTGAGATCTAAGACGTACTGGTAAGTTGTCTTAGTATCAGCCTCCATAGCACCTCCTGTCCAGAGCTCCTGAAGAATGGCTAACGGACCACGAACTACTCGGCCATATAACAATTCAAAAGGCGAGAATCCGGTACTTTCTTGAACTGCTTCTCTGTATGCGAAGAGGAGTGGGTTGAGATATCGGTCCCAATCTTTTGGACGTTCCTCACACATCTTTCGCAACATTGATTTCAAAGTACCATTAAATCTTTCAACCAACCCGTTACATGCTGGGTGATAAGGGGTGGTTGTCATCTGACGAATAGAGAGAAGTCTACTTACTTCTTTCATCAACTCTGAGGTAAATTGACCTCCTCTGTCTGTCAGAACTTCCCCTGGAACACCAACTCTTGAGTAGATATCTACCAAGGCTTCTGCCACTGTCTGAGTGTCAATCCTTCGGAGTGCTACCGCCTCTGGATATCTCGTCGCATAGTCCACCACAGTCAGGATAAACCTATTCCCTTTACTTGTGGCTGGTTCAATTGGTCCAATCAAGTCCATCGCTATGCGTCGAAAAGGCTCATCGATCAGAGGGGTTGATCCGAGAGGAACTTTACTCACTTTTCCTTTGGGTATTGTTCTCTGACATGGTCCACATGACCGGCAGTGACGAACAACATCAGCGTGCATTCCCGGCCAAAAGAAATGCATGAGAATTTTCTCACTGGTCTTTTTGACACCTAGATGACCACCTAGAATTGATTCATGCGCTAGTTTCAACACTTGCTGTCTAAACCTAGCAGGCACCACAATCTGCAAACAGGTGTCTGTTCCTGGTTGTGAATCTACATACTCTCTATAAAGTATACCCTTCTTGTAGAAGAAACAAGAAGTATTCCCCTGACGACTTGTTTTCTTCTCTCCTGACTCAGCGAATTTGCGGGATGATGTCAATGATGCATCCTCAGCCTGTGCTTGGATTAAGTCCTCGACTGTCACAGTATCGTTGAATGGCTTAGGAACGTGGAGGGGTGGCATGGCCCGTGTCGCTCGCCTCTTTTGTCCTCGTGTTTCCACTGCATTCCCATGATCAATCCGTGGTGTCCAGTCAGGGTCAGGGTCATCTGATTTCCTGACACCAGTCACTTGTCCAAGAACTAGGTCATAAACTGGATTCTTGACACAGAGAGCTTCCACTTCACCTGTATAGTATGGTGTATCAATATGTAATTTAGCAACTTGAAATGATCTTACAGTTCTATCAATGAGAAGACAAATCTTCTGTTCTTTGCAAAGTTGTTCTTCTCTCACCAAGTCCCGTCGAACCACCACTGTGGAGCAACCTGTATCTCGAAGTACATTCACTAAAGAACCATTCAGAATGCCCTTGCATACTGGCATACCATCTGGGTGCTTGCCACATGCTGCTGCTGAAAGTAATGGCAAGATGTCTCCTCCCGCCAACTTGACACCCATTCCATCTTCTGTAAGATTGCGCTCTATAACTGTCGATGTGTCAACAATGAGACACATACCTTCATGGTTTTCTGTAGAGGGGGGTTCCTTCACCCTCGTCGATCCCGACTTAATGTCATCTGCTCTCAGCTCAGCTGGTTCGCTCAGAGGTCCGACAACACTCATGCTTGCTCCTTTTTCCTGTCTCTTCTTCAGTGGGCAGTTCCAAGAAAGATGTCCTACTTTTTTGCAAGAGTAGCACGCCTTGTCTTTCTTCGGGCTGGCTTCCGGAACAGGCTTGCTGTTGTGAGATCCAGAACCCTTTGAACTGCTCGCTGCGGATTGCTGGGCTCCTGTAGACTGTCTATCTTTCATTCTCCTTATCCGTGGATCTGAATGAGCGTCTCTGTACTGATCTGCAAGAACTAACAGATTCTGCAAACTTGAAGGTTGACGTTCTTTTATGAACATTAACAACTCTTTACTGCATGTATCAAACACTTGCTCCTGTAGTACAAGACTTTTAATTCCCTCTAAACTGTTACTATATGGACTAAGTTCTAACCATCTATCTAAGTATTTTTCTATCCTACATGCAAATTGGATGTATGATTCCCCATGTTGAATCCTAGCATGCCTAAACTTTAATCTGTATCCTTCCTCTGTTAAATCATAACCCTTAAGTAAGGCTGTCTTAACTGTAGCATAATCCCTAGCCTGTGCAGTAGTTAGTCGAGAAATAATCTGGAGAGCTTTCCCAGTCAATAGGGCAGACAAAGCTAGCGCCCATTCCTCATTATCCCATCCCACACTAGATGCATGTCTCTCAAATCGACACAAGTAACTATCGATATCGTCCTTCCCATCTTGGTAAGGTGGGAGAGGGGGAATACTAATCTTAGGTGCTGCTCGCAAGTTACCTATCGAATCATTCTCCCTTTTAAGCTGTTCCAGCCTAATTTGCTGAACAAGTAACTGTGCTTCCATAGTCTTAGTTTCACTCTCAGCTGCTCTAGCTGCTGCTCTCTCATCTCTCGCTTCCTTTACACATTCATCCACATATGCTTTCAGTTCACTCCCACTTAAGCCAAAGGCTTTTCCTTGTTCAAGAAATCTATCCCTTTCCATGCTGACATTAAATAGCGCACTTACCAATATCTAATCTGGTTGTGGCAAAAGCTAATGTCCCGAGGCATAGGCCGTAGAGAAGACTCCTCGAAACTCCAAGTAGTACTGCTAACTACAACATAGGAAAGATTATGCGAAAATGATTAGTCATTACATGAACATCAGAACAAATAACTACCAATTATAACTGCACTTATCAAATGAAGGTCCCTTCGTGGTCGCCAATTTGTCAGATCTAACCACTGAATTTGATGTGTCTGACGATAAGTACAATTCTGCTTGAGTAGTTAAATGTTCACGAGAAGAGATTACACAATGACATTGAATTTAGAGATTAAATTGATGTAATCTTTATTATTGTATCAAATTTCTTTCTTCCATATAGATATCAATAATCAATATCACATGTAAAATGATCATTTACATAATCATGGTGAGAGTCAAATAATACATCTTTTGAATTCCAGACTTGTAATTAGTGGTTTATCATACCCTGAGGGGTTTTCCAGGTTAAATTCCGAAATATTGAAATATTTTGAAAAGAAAAGAAAATCCACTTGCCTTATCAGCAAGTTAATGATATCTTATCTATATAACCACTAGTAAGGGAATTCCTTTACTAACATTCCATTATTCGCATCATTTATGAAATCATTAACATGAGCTCTCAAAAGACTAACAATTTATGATAAACAGCATGGACTCGTATCACTACACATAACTACAATGCCCGGGACTAAACGAAACATCACAACTTAGAGCCATAACTGAAAATGTCTGTGACTTAATTGCTAGCATATTGGTTTGTAGAACAAGATGGGCTGCCCATACTTATCGCAACTGTTCACGAGTTCATTGGGTATGATCGACTTCGTCTCCGGGGTGCGATATCCTGATGAACTACTGTGACGTTGATGATGCCATGGCCATGCCCATGTCGTTTCTGCAAAATAGCCGACTATCGCGATGTAGACTGGCCTCTGAGTCGCTAGTAGGCTACAATACTGAAGACCAAGGCTCGATGTCTCTGGTCGTATACTCACTACTGAGTTGACAACCGTCAGCGGAGGAGGAAGAGCAAAAACAAGAGCCCAGCTCATCCATGTAGACAGATAATCTCGTAATTAGGGGTGAGTTGCGAGGAGCCTTCTCCCGGCCTGAATGCCTGGAAACATGAAGATGTCGCGAGATTTGCAGCGCATCCTAGTTTTTCCAAACTACTCCTCTCACAAGTACAGGATGGTCCTGTCTTGACAAAATCTTGTGGGCAACTGACTCCACCCAAACTCATGCACACATTCCTAGCTAAAGCACCAAGGTCTCTTACACATGGAAAACATTGTTTTCTATTCATGGAGTGCACCCTAGCTTGTCCTAATAGAATTCCTGTCCCCTACTTAGTGCAAGTATGTCCCTGGTTAAACAGCTGCTAGGGCTGAATTCCAGTCACATTGTGACAGATATAAATCTACTAGAGGTTAAATTTCACTGCAGTGCAACAGTAATGGTGAAAAATAGTTATAGACATGTTACATGGAGCTAGAAAACTATGGATAATACCTCAATGAGGCACTGGGTGAACACCAGTGTTTGTGAGTAGGACGAGACACCAAATTATGAGTTCGGGACTTTCACATTAGGCCTACATACATTCAAAACTCACCTTCCGTGGCACAATAGGTTTGAGATATTATAATTAATCAATTTTCGATCATGATTATTTGGTTCAAATTTAAAGTAGGCTTTGTACATGGATTTTTTTTCAATAAAACTAATAATTATTTTTAAATTTGTTTTAGAACTTTATCGTATTGTGGTGGATTTTTTATGAAGTCGTCCAAGGGCTTTACTGTCAATTGATTTTTTAATTGCAAAATTGAATGTATAAACTCTTATACTCGCTTGAAACGTGGATTTTCTAAATAATCTAAAACGTACAGGATTAACAAAATCTTTTACGTGATAGATTTCTTTTCATACTGTAACCTGAGGATTAAAAATATAATCAGACTAATGACAATTGCTGCGACGGATATTCCGAGACCAATCCAAGTTAGCATATCACTGATGATATCTTCCTCCTGAAAAAAAAACAATATTCAAGAAAACAGTATTAGTTCTCAGGGTATATTGAAATTAATATTTTACCTAGAAAAAAACAACAATGAACCTCATACTATACCAAATTGCTTTTTGACAATTTTTCGCAAGTCATTTGTGTTATGAATTCCAATAATTAATTAGCACGGAAACAAGACTTTCTGGTAGAGAGATGTGGAGCAGAAGTAAATGCTATTACAAATGTGTGCCGCGAGGATCATTGTGTCTATCACTCATTTCATTGAAAAAAACAAAATTGCTTTATAAAAAGCGATCATGAACATGTTGCCTGAAAATAATATATAATTATATAAGTGGGCCCTTTTGATGGATAAGATCTTTAATCTAGAATGTTGTACATGTATACAATGCCGTTTCGAATAGTATATTTTTGAATGTGCTTTTATTGAAATGAATAAATAACAAATGCAAATAAAATGTATTCCATGAATTACCTGGAAAATAGTTTTAGCCAAACTAAAAATAGAACAAATCGATTCCATCTTACCAGATCACTCGGCACCAAGCTCACCAAAATGGCAAAGCTGGTCATGTGATCGCAATAGCATGACGTCATATTTACGTTGTCTGAATACATTTCTCGACAGCCTGTTGAATTCCAGTTTCTGAGATAAATTTTAGATAAACACATATGACAAAATATACATGTATTATTCTTTGATCGAAAATTAGTTACAGATTGTAGCGAACATTTAATACATTACTTGTTTAATGGAATTCAATACTAGATGGGAATCAAGAGTAAAAGAACCATGCATATTAATGTGGTATATTCCGCCTAGCAAGAGAGAGAGAGAGAGAGTATGTGTAAATTTAAGTAGAGACCGTTATAGTTTTAGGATGACATGCAGTCTTTTAGTGTATACATATTCATATTTCTACAACAGAACAATTTAATTTTCTTTTCTAAAAATAAATAAAGTGTTCTTACTGTTTTCCGAAACGAAAACAAAATCTAGTTAAAAGTAAATTCATTGAAATTGCAAAGCAACGGAAGAAGCGCGCAAAGGTATGGTATATGATATTATCTTCATTTTTTTAATTACGAGTAAAACATTTTTATCAGATATCCACATTGTATTGCCCTAGCTATATCACATATAACTGATAAAAACTGGTCCCTGAAATCCTGGTACACGCTCGGTAGGAACGGTAGATAGAGTGTAGGCCTACCAATAAAAAGGATGAACAAATAAAAATTTCGAATCAAATTCAATTTTACAATATGTGTATCTGTGAGAACACGGTTGTATCGTTGGCATGGTAATACCTGTCGTTTTGATTCCAGAAGCTACAAGTCGGTGAGTAGAAATTTTGACCGATCATCTGCATTGTAGTGGAAAGAAGGATATATAATATTGATAATACCATTAAAGTTCCTTTATAGTTACCTGAGTCAATCAACATAAAATTTTTAAAAACTCTCTTTTTATTTTGTGATATAGTACAAAAGAAGAAGTTTTCCAACGTAATAAAAATGATCATATCTCATTTAATCTTTTGTCTTTATATTAATAGTAATATTCATAGTCTTATTAAAATATAAAATTAATGAAAAACAAGCATTATCACATTATCTTCATTTTTAATTCATTTGGAGCAGCTAAGTAAGTTTTTAAAACTATAATAATAATAATATTCCGTTCTTGTATAGCGCATAACTCGTTATGATACATACGTCTCTATGCGCTTCCAAAGGGTTTGGATATTATTACCCTGGCTTTAGCTCCGGCAGCCGTAATCAGCGCTAGTGCATTTCAAGGAATAAATCCTGCCAGGTACCCATTTACTACACCTGGGTGGAGAGTGGCAAATGTGGATTAATGTCTTGCCAAAAGACACTAGTGCCGGTCTGAGATTCGAACACTCAAACCTTGGATTGAGAGTCAAGTGAATGAACCACTATACCACGACACCTCCACTATCTTCAGCTCTTACTCCATTGCGTCTCCACCATATTCCTGTTTGAAGAAAATGTGTATGATTGAATGAAGAAAACTTTCAGCCTGCACTGCTTCCTTCTCGTTAGCTCAGAAAAGGAAAATGAGACAGGTTATTAGGCTAAAGTGGAATGTAGGAAGGGTAACTGGGAATAAATGTGACCCTCCACCACAAAACGACCAATAAGTCGCAATGGGAGTTTTAGAGTAAACAGCTGAAAAAGGTGGTTTGGGGTGGAAATTTATATTTTAACTTTTTTGTATTTTCTGAAAGTTCATATATTAATCTATCATCTGACAAAATTTCAGGTTAAAATACCTTGTTGAAATATGTTTTTACTCTCATTCAAAATGACCATGTTTTCCTGGATATTCAAACTCTGTGTGTCAACTTGCCGGAATTGTACCTTCACATCGCTTTTCTGTATAGCTTAAAAACTATGCACTGTCTGATATTCTAAATCTAAAGAAAGATAGAAATATATCTATTCTGAAGGTATGGAAAGTTTCAACCCAATCCAATTAGTACTTCACAGTGTATGCTAGGGAGTTTTGACTCAACCTTTTGTGCGACAAACAATAGGACACAGATTAGGCGCTCTTAAATGGTCACTCTTCTTTAGAGCCCGTTTTCTCTATTGTTTTGGTCATTAGCCTGTATGACACGTTGACATTCTCTTTGTAATTTACAAGGGTTTGCTTAGTCCATACAAGACAAGTTATATATCATTATAAAGCTTAGAATCTAAGCTTTCAAACTGTGTTGAAATTTTAAAAACGCAAATTTCCGACTTATTGGTCGTTCTGTGGTGGATGGTCACAAATGTTATTTAGAAAAAATATAATGTTCTATATTAAACATGTTTTATGCTTCACGTATTTGGATAGTTTCAAGATCTTTAACTGGAACTCACCGTTGAGTGTCTGAGGATAAAGATAAAGGGCGCTGACACCAGCTCTTGGCCAATGAAAACAAATACAGTGAGGACGTCACTTGCAACACGAAGATTGACATCATTTTTGACGTAGGTGGCGTTGTTGACTGTGTTGTTATTAAAGAGCTCGGCAAGACGTGAAGATGCAGAAATGCCGATAGTCACAAGTTGGTCGCTTTCATCTATACAGACACAATGCAATGTCAATTACAAACTTCAAAATCCTTTTACGGTTAGGCAAATTATCTTGGTCGCTATTTTTTGATTGGTTTTGTTTGTTTTGTTTTGTTTCTTTTTCAACTTCATATACATGTATATATACTTATTGGTGTATCTTTATTTTATAAGCAAGTTTATTTTCACAAGAACATTATTTGGTGTGTTGCAGTGGTATACATTTATTTTACTGTTTTCACACACATTGAGTTCATCGCTGAGTTAAATATGCCTTTTCTTTCATTTTTGTTCATTCGTTTCTGTGGGTATGTGTGTGTGAGTGTATGTGATTAGTTGTTAGTGTTTGTTTTTATTTTGTTCTTGTTTTTTTAGAGGGAACCGGCAAGTTGTAATGGTATCACCACCGCCATTAACATTAAATTAATTCGCCTTTCAAATTAAATCGTGTGGGGATATGCGTGTGGACGGGAGTGGAATGATGGGTGAGAGTGCGGGGAAGTGTACATCTGTTTGATGAATTAACAATGTGCAGATGTGTAAAATCTTTAGTCACGCATAATTAAAAGCTCTTTACCCTTCTCAAATGCAATAGCGGGTTTATGCAGCATAGCCGGCTCATAACCCATTTATAAACCCCCCAAAGTGTCACCATTTTCAAAAGAGCATCTAAAAAATATGTGATCACCTTATTTTATTTTCTTCCTTGTAAAGAGATTTACAAGTAAACTATCATCAAAAACTGTTTCGAGGATCCTTTCATATTTTTTCTTCTTTGTTATTTCCATTTTTCTGCTCTTCAATATAAATCAGTATCCAAAAATGGTGATGAAATTATTTTTTCATCACCTTTTAACCAGTTTTTCGGAATTGTGTCCCCCTTTTTAACGAAATTATGGATCCGCCCCTGTCATAATACATTATTTTCATGACCCTTACCGTTGGATTGGTCATTCCTTTCACAAAAGTAGACTGAGGGCAAAAAGAATTCGTTCCCATTGTCGGTGTGTGACCATTCCGTAGAACACATATCTTCGACTCCAGATCGATGTATATAGATATCTACAGTAAAACGAAGAGGTTGATTATCCGAAGAGAAAATGATACCAAAGGGAAAGAGACATAGGGTGATAGAAAGAGAGGGTGATAGAAAGAAAGGAAATAGATAGAAAATTATATTAACCAAATAGAAGGGAAGGAACCGAAAGCAGTGATAAAAGAAAAGAAAAAAAGTTAGTAACGGATAGTTAATATGAAATAACCGAGTCGACACCCCGCCCAATTATGTAGTTCAGAGAAATATAAAAATGAAGATGGTTGTGTGTGTGTTGTAGTGTGTGTGTGCTTGTGTGTGTGTGTGTGTTAGAGAGAGAGGGGAGAGAGAGAGGGAGAGGGGGAGGGATCAAGGGATGAAACATAAGTCTATATAATATGTATATGCGCATTATTAAAAAAATTGATGCTACGCACAACAGCCGACCATTTGATTTCTATTTTTTGCATTATCATACAAAGAAAAGGCGTACATGGTACAAGGTGTTCTTGATTTGTATAATATATACTGTATATGTAAACATTTCGGTATACGTTTATTGTATAAAGCGTTCAAATGTTAAACTTACCACTGAATGTGATTGATTGTCCTTTACTTAGATTCATTCCTATTTCAAGGACGCTTTCCTTCAAAATCTCAGGGTTGAAAATAATTTCCAGATCCTCCTTAAGAAAAAAAATGGATTAGTAACATCATAATTATCACAACATCTATGGAAACTGAAATACGATTCAAGGAAAGATGAAAGGACCTCCTAACACATCCACCCCCCCCCCCCCCCCCCCCCCCGATCTATGGCCATGTTAATTCGCATTTTATCCATGAAGCACGTCCGGTGCTCCCAACCCCATGGTGGCAATGCATATTATATGTCTGGACGCACTATACGCCACTTTTTTGTACATGTCCCCAAATGGATGAGCTATGGGCATGATAAGGCGTAGATATCTGGGGGATGTTATAGGGGGCAATGTTTAGTCAGATGTACTGTATAAAAATGAAGTAATCCCCGGCAGAGAGATGTTACCTTAGCAAAGAGTGTGGATGAAGTTATCACACCAGGTATAGAAGAAGTTGATGTTTGCGTTGCCATTGCAGTTACATCTGAAAGAGAACTCACTGATGCGGTCAAGGTGTGGTCGGATGAGGGCAAAAAAGAGACGAGAGACGGAAAAGTCGTTTCCAACGGTACATGCGTGGTCGTTTGAATGGTTGGTGAGTCTGTGGTATCGGAAAGAGAACTCACTGATGCGCTCAAGGTGTGGTCGGATGAGGGCAAAGAAGAGGCGAGAGACGGAGAAGTCGTTTCCAACGGTACATGCGTGGTCGTTTGAATGGTTGGTGAGTATGTGGTATCGGAAAGAGAACTCACTGATGCGCTCAAGGTGTGGTCGGATGAGGGCAAAGAAGAGGCGAGAGACGGAGAAGTCGTTTCCAACGGTACATGCGTGGTCGTTTGAATGGTTGGTGAGTCTGTGGTATCGGAAAGAGAACTCACTGATGCGCTCAAGGTGTGGTCGGATGAGGGCAAAGAGGAGGCGAGAGACGGAGAAGTCGTTTCTAACGATATACTCGAAGTGATTAGGGTAGTTGATGAGTCTAAGAATCCCATGTCTTGAGAGCAGTAAGATGTTATTTTTGATCCATCTAATGGTTTCGTGAGCGTAGTGGCATGGCTACTAGAACGAAATGCCATGCAAGTAGGACTTCTGTAATAGTTCGCATTAAAAAATCCGTCGAATGGTGTTACTCCGAAATAATGTTCTGAGTTCACTAAAGAGCGAAATATAATAAAGGACACCGTTAGATCAAAGGAACAAGACACTTATGTGAACGTGGTTATTTTTTTTCCAACGAAATTGGGGGGGGGGGGGGTGCAAATTACTCAAGTCCCCAATTGCCATGATTGGCGTCATCCCAGACGTTGCAAAATTATGGCGGGGAAGACGTGGGGTAAATTGATGCATGGGACACTATATACACCAAGTGATAGGTGTGATGGAGGATCCCCTTTCCAACCTTGTTTCGACAGTATATACATGTATATTTCATTTGCATGGAAATGAGCCTAGATGGATGGATCCCTGACCTAGCGCACGCATATCGTATGTAACCTCGTCTGCCTTGATATTAATTAAACAGATGGAATCTTTCAAGTACTCAGAAGAACTCATAGTTAAAAGCGAGTCAGAAATACGTTAAAATTTGCCTAGTCCTAGAACAGGAAGCGTAAACATGCACTCAGCCGACTGAAAACAGTGGAATCATCATTACAAAGTTTCGATCAAGTGTCGCTTTAAATCATTAAATGATTTCATTTAAATACCTGTATATAGAATATAATTCTTTACCTGAAAGACCGGACGCTTTATTTAAATTCAAATTAGCAAATTAAACCAACATTTTATAACAGCAATAATAATAATAATAATAATAGCTGTTTCTCATAATAGCGTCTTACCAGTTACAATGAAACCGACCAAAGCGCTTACAGTATTATTACCCCGGTCACTGGATTCAATTGCGATTCTGCACATGACATTGCACATTCTCCACTCCTTGGGGAGCATTGCAGCCAGTCGCCTGTTTCCAAGCGCACACATGCTAATCCAACAACAATGACGTTCGCATCCTTCCGGATACCCATTTAACACCTGGGTGGAGAAGAGCATTGCATTGTAGATAACATGCCTTGCTCAAGAGCATAAGTGCCGTGCCGGGGTTCGAACCCACGACGACCTTTGCATTCCCAGTCAAGTGACTAACCCACTCGACTATGACACCTCTACAATGAGGAAACAATTGTACATATATTTGTGCGTGTCTTTATCATAATGTAACATGTAGTCAAACTTCAGCCATGGCTATACAAAATTATGGCACATAAAGATTTAACTCACAAACCAAAATCTACGGTTTTATCGATGTATTTACAACACTCTTAATTAGGTGGTCTGTCGTAGACAGATCACCTTCTAATTTCGTCAGAATTGCCTTTCTTTATTTCTTTATTAGGTGGTCTGTCATGGAAATTTGTCAGAATGTTCTTTATTATTCTTATTTTTATTTTTCTCCCTCTTTTTTATGGACACGAATCCTAAAAATCTGTTCCGCCCTTTTTTCGAAGAAAAGAAAAGCGAAGAAAAAAATCCAAAGTGACATCAGAATAGTGATGTTTAGGTTAATTTTTTTTTAATTTCCAAACCAACTGGCTTAGATAGGGGAGGGGCCCACAAAGGGTCACGTGAAAGGGGAAAGCAGAAAGAATGTAAAGACAATAATTATGTGAGATGATAGAGTTTCCAGTCAAATCAGTATGAAGGAATATAATCAGATATGCAGAAAAAGCCCTCTCCGAGCACCCAGCGACGGACCACACCCGGCGGCAATGAGCCACTGCACCTCATAAGTAAGAACACACATCACACACACACACGTTTACATGGCTTTACTTCCGAGGACAACTATTGTTCCTCTATTGTTACTTGTCCTCGGACAGTCGACGGAATAAAGCACAAATTCATTGTTCGACGTTCGAGGACTATTGTCCGGCTTCCGAGGACCATTGTTGTCATGATTTATTTTTTTTCTTCTCTGTCCGAAAATGTCCTCGGACATAATGCTAAACAAACGCACACACAACCACGTTGTTGGTACGTGTGGCAAGCTATTATCATTATTATTCCAGCGTTTTTAAACTGAAAATCATAATTGCATGTTTAAAAAAAAATATTCTCTTATTGCATGTCAGCTACTACATGTGTGGCATAACCATTTAGGAGAAGTTTCAAATTTCAATTTTTAACAATGAGGTGGATTCAGTGATTTCAATTGGGAAATCATTCCCTTACTTTGGACCTGAAAATGTAACATTTTTCTTTGCAAATATTGTTCGAGTTCGTGGCAAATGGAAATAGACGGAATGGTTTTTTTAACATTTAGAAACCCCATCGACCATATGGGCCGGGAATAAGGGGACAGATGATTCCATCTATCAGGGGAGGGGGGAAATAGTTTTGCCCCCTACCCCCTTCGTCTTATGACAATAATCATATTTGTCATCAGCTGGCAAGTGTTCTAAAAGGTTTCAGCATTCCCAAACATACATTTAATCACATGTATAATATACGCTCCCTTAAATAGAAGCAGTGTATTTTCTATCAGTGACGCAAAAAGGTTAAGGGGGCAGATTATTTTCCTCTAATAAGGGAGGAGGCGAATTTGTTGTCCCCCCCCCCCTCCCCACCATAATATTGCAGTTTTATAGTAACATGCAATCGTCTAAATTTTATTCTTTGTTGTAACCGATTTTGTCCCCTCAGTGGGACCCCTCGTAAAATGAGAAATCAGCTTTCTTTACTTTAGAATACAAAGTTGCAACATTCTAAAATAAAAAATAAAACTCGCTAGGTCGCTACGCTCCCCTACAGATTAAGGGATGCATTTTGGAGACTTATTGGACTAATTTACAAACCCTGTCTACCACAAGGCCCCAATGAGGGGGGATGCTTCTCCCTCCAGAAGAGGGGGCAAAGTTATTTTCATGTTATCCTCACAAGACACAAATCTAATATGACATCAACCATTTTCCAGTTTAAAATGCATAGAAAGGATTTATTGTCGTCTAAAACACGCAGTTTAAACGTTGAAAAAAAAAAATTCTCACTCAATCAATTGCTATACGCTCCCTCCCATTTCAATAGATGCGGTGTTATTATCATTGCACTGTAAGTACCCAGTCTACGTCAAGACCCCGGATGTGTGGCCCGGATGCTTTCTTCTATCATGTCTATGAAGGGATAGGGGCACACACGTCCCCTCGCAACAACAATATATATATTATAAGTGACTATTTTGCAGTATAATAGATACATTTTCTAGCGCTCTAAATCCCGAATTTCCAGCATTACAAAATCTAAAATTTCTCACTCGCTCGCTAGCTCCCTCGCATTGTAATAGATGCAGTGTTTCTTAACATTGAACAAACCATGTCTATCGATATCGCCGCCTCCTCTCATAAAATGTAATGATCTACCATTATGACCAATAAACTTCTAGTGCTCTAAAATGTAAAGTTTAAATGTTCCATGATCTGTACGAGCGAGTTGCCCGAATATGTAATTTCTATACTTTTTCACTACAAAAGCGAAAACGTGCCTACTATCAATCTCATGTAAATCATAATTCTGAAGTAGGCTGTGATTTGCCTTGCAAAATTCCAACATGACCGGAGCATTTTTTCGCCAGCTCTCTCACCTAATAACAAAATAATTTTAAAGTCATATGATACTGCAGAAACAGTTCCGTTATAAAAATTCTGGGTTTTTGTTTAAATTGAATATGCAGTGTCATTTACTTTTTTAAAAATGCTCTAGAAAGCTATGTTCCAATATTTCCTAAGCTTGTGCATAACCCCTTCATAACCCTCCCATAGCGATGCTCAATCTCTAACCTCTCATGTCACCCTGCCATCAGGGTCACGTAAATGATCACGTAATGAGGGATGATGCGAAATAATGGATGGTAATGGTGCTTAAACAATTGGATGTTTGTTTTTGTTTTTGTTTGTTTTGTTTGTATTGTTTCTTTGTTGTTGTTGCTGTTGTTGTTGTTGTTTTTTTTTTTTTTGTTTTTTGTTTTGTTTTTTTTTTTTGGAGGGGGGGGGGGGGGGGGGGGTTAATGTCAAAACCCCGAAATACTACATAATGTATATCAAAAGGAGAAAATATGTTCGTTCCATGGGGGTATAAACAGGTAGTATTATTTTGCAGGAGATGAGCCCCCTTATCCGTTTGAGGTGCCAACCCCCCCCCCCCCCCAAAAAAAAAAAAAACAAAAAACAAAAAACAAAAAACAAAAAACAAAAAAAACAAGCAAACAAACAAAGTAAAAACAAACAAACAAACAAAAACAAAACAAACCAAAAAAAAGCTGGAACCTTTCAAGCGCGCCTTTATTAAACAGTCCGCTGCATGATTGAGTAGAGAAGTTAAACAAAATCTCACACTGTTATATGTGAATATTAAAATATATATGTGACCCGCCGCCTCAAAACCTACAATAAGTCGCACGGACCACAACGTAGCAAACAGCCCAAAATAGTAAATTTGCTTGGATCAGTCGATTTTCTGTTTTTGATAGAAATGGGTAGTTTCATTATCATTCTATCATGTCTCAAGTTTGTGAGTCGTAATTCGACTTAGAAATATGTTTTGGGGGCATTTTAAAATGACTCCTTTTTTTCACCTGTCGAGCTAATGAATGTTTGGAGAGCTTTTGTAATACTTTCATTCAGTTCCAAATTACTACTTTACCTCCAAAGGTATTAAATTGATTTTTGGAGTGAGTAATGAATAGGTCCTCCTGGAGCAGCTTGCCAAAATTCAGCCTAATCTGATAATCCCTTCATACCAGTTGCTACGGCAATTTGAATACCCAGTTTTACTTGGGCGCACACAGAGAGCGAAGTTTTAGCACTCTTTTGTTCCGAACTTAAATGGCCATTTTCTCTGAATAGGAGTTATTGATTGCTGGTTACCTACTGATTCTAAATTTGATATTTAAAGGTGTTATCATGGAGTAAACTAGGCAAGTGATATACCATTGGAAAGCTGACAATCTCTACTTTCAGAAAATGTATAAAACAAACAAAATAATTTTGGCGACTTATTGTAGGTTTTGAGGCGTCGGGTCACATATATGCTTAAGCTATGCAAAAAATATTTTATTTTTTATTTAATTTTTTTTTTTTTTTCTCTACAGAGACATAGATTCAATATATACTAAATAACCCGATATGTATGTACAAGGTAGTATTGAGTGGAGAAGTTATCAAAAAGGATACAAGTCATCAAGGTATACAATTATATGTAAGCTATCAACAGGTGGTCAATTCAAACAATCTATGCTATGATTATATGAATGCATTCATTACCTGTGTATTCTACAGACACTACTGCATCGATGTAGATGAAATAAGGTGGATAGGAGCCTGCTGCAGCCCCCAAGCAGTACTGAGTAGAGTAGTTAGCTAGTAGGATATAGGCCAGACTCTGACAGGTGTAGTTGTTACAGTGAACAATGCTGTTAGCTGCTTCCGTGGCATTCACAGTGTGTGTATCACTGCCTAACGCCTCATTAGAGGGATCAATCAAGGAGGTGACCGTCACGTTAGCATGGGTGACCTGGATGGTGTCTAGTGAGCCGTCAGGACAGGCTGGGAATGACGGGTGGCATGGGTGAGGATGAGTCTCTTTATAGGAGATCAAACATGATACAAAGTAACACAATAGTAACGCGATTGGAAAGTTTTTCGAAAAAAATTAAATTAAGGCAATTTCAATATCCTTGTCCATCGCCTACTGGTATGCGCGGTCATTACAATAATGCATTACGTAATCCGAACATGATTTCAATAGGATAAGCTACAGGGTATTGAAATTGCACTTCAGTTGATTTGTGTTTTCCAAAGGTATTTGCGATCGTGTTTATTAGACATTCATATTTGGTTTAGGATATGTTTTTAGAATATGGAAAGAAATCGTGTCTAGTGAACCGGCTGGACAGCCTGGGAATATTGGGTCGCATTGCAAGTGTGAGAAATCTACGTAGCAGATCAAACGGATACAGATGATGCTACTGTATCATAAAACGATGTCTATTGCGTTCATTCATTCACCATTCATAATATACTGCCTGATGTTATACAATATTTTCATTAGCATAAGAAAGATTATGGGCAGGCCTATATTATGATACACAATGGAAACAAGAATAAAGTGGTTTCGGCAAAGTTAGCGGTGAAAGAGTTTATGTAGATTATGCAGATATCATATTATTCGTACGATTCTCCCTAAAATCTGAAACATTTTGTGGAATAGATTACTTTCAAAAAGGATACTGTAGAAATGAATTAATTAGATTATTTATCTATGAGTTTATCAGACATAAACGAATCTCCCCTTTTCTTTCTCTTATTTACCGTATTCTGTAATGTCATTTATAGATTCTTGCCAAGCACGGCTTATTCTGAATTTATAGCCCTGGATTCTACATTTCCATTAAGAAAATTTCAAGTAAGCTTTGATGAAAGTTGAACAGGATGAAACTGTTGTTATCACATGGAACCAAAATCCCAACTTTTTTTTCTTTAAAGTAAGTTATAGGGTTTGTATTTTGGTATATGCAAGCTCTCTTGGTGGTAAAATTTGTCTGCAAATGGTTTGCATGGTTTACACTTGGTTTTAATTAACACAAAGATTCTGACTTATAAATATTCAAATGTCAAACATTACCAGATTCAGAAGGGATAGATAATGTCAAAATAAAAGGAGAAGAAAAAAATTAGCTATTTTCTTTCTTTTTTACCACTTGGAATGGCATTGAATGTTATTTTTATAAGACATCAGAAGCCTTAAACCTAAAAGAGCCAGAGGTGGCATCCACCCCCCCCCCCCCCCACACGTTTGCCGCGATATGTGCGAGAATTTTGTTTTTAATTTTTTTTTTTTGCGCTGCGAGCTTTCAGGAATTTATTGCCTACAGTCATACACATCCTTTTATACCAAATTTATAAAATTTTGACCAACGGATAAAGCGCGTCCAAAATGATAATTTCTCTATGTGTATTATGCACAGTGCATAATTTTCTAACCGCAAATATGTAAATAATCAATTAGCGATAATCAAAAAACCGTTTGAGATACTTGTGTGCCAAGTTGCAGAAATGTTCATCACTCCATGGCCGAGATCCCAGGGGGTGGATTCCACCCCCCCCCCCCCCCCCAGCTGAGAGAGCGCCAAATTAACCCGGCCGTTTTAAGGCTATATAATATTTGTGTTTTGCCATTCCTAAGAAACACTGACCACGTGATAATACATTTTATTGATCAGTTTAATACAGGGTATTAAGAAGATAATCTTTCATGATAAGTTCCCTATTAATTTGAAGTGGTTTTGAGAATGATTGCATGTTGATGATTCAGTTGATTTTTTTTTTTTCATGTTGTTGCTTTATAGCCTCCGTCAGAATGTTTGCCTCATTGCACCACCGATTGCACCACCGATTGCACCAACGATATAAACAGGTAAAACAGACACTCAGTAGGACTTGTGGACCTCTTGCCTCCCATGTTTTGAAATTCCAAACGATGATTTTGATATAAACTGGGAAGTCAATCACTTACCTAGTCTTAGTTGGTAACACTGCCGCTCTCCACTTGTGCAAGGTAAAAGCTGAAACCGCGAATACATGCAAGAGTGAAGTATATGAAAACAAAGACAAAACATGATTACAATTTAAAATAAAATAAAGAATTATACACGTATTAAACACTTCTGCGAGCACAATGGGAATATTCATGAAGATAAGCAATAATAAATTTTCAGCATAAGACCTTCGTCCTGTTTCCTTCTTGATAGTTAAATAGACGATAAAATTGTAGCTTTAATTGTTAGTCAAAATGTCTAAAACCTTTGATACAACCATTTTTATATACAACCGGCTTCATAACAAATTAACCGTCATAACCAAATAAAGTATGTCTATGTAAATGGAAACAAAAGAAAAAAATTGTGGGATGATGTAGTAGGACAACTCTTCCATTTGTCTTTGGGTATTATTAACCAATAAAAGTTACCTCTTAATAGCAATAGCAAGTGTTATTGTGGGAGATGGAAAGAGATTTTTCCTTTTAAGTAGTATTGGTAATGATGTTTTTTGTTTTCCCTTCCACAGAGTTCTTTATTTAAGAAAAGCAAATTCAAAATAATACAGATAACTAGGGGCGGATCCAGGATTTAGTATAAGGGGGTGGGGGCACACAAATGCAGGTTTGTCAACTTTTGGAAAAGGTAGAAAGGTAGGAACGAAAATGATAATGATGATAATAAAGTAATTTGAATGTGCATAATAAAAAGTTCTGTATACGCTTTACAGAGTAAATACATAGCTAATATAACCCTTTTAATCATAATCTGATAGTGACATACATAATATATTATACATTATGATTCAATAAATACTAGTAGTATGATTTAAAATGAAGCAATGAATAGCACATTCATAAGCTATTTGATTCACATCTTACAGTGATATCAGAGACGGCGATCCGGGGGGGGGGGGGCAGGGGGCAGAGTGCCCCCCCCCCATTTTTTTTCAAGTACCCCAAAAGTGCCCTTTTTATTTCTGAAAAAATGCCCCTTTCTCTGATAAGTACCCTCTTTACTAATAAAAGTGCCCCTTTTATTTTCTAGTAAGTGCCATTTCCCCTTCTGTTAAGCGCCCTTTTTCTCCTGATAAATGCCTCTTTTCAATTCTGATAATTGCCTCCTTATCTCTCTAATAAGTGCCCTTTTTTCCTTCTTCCTTCTGATAGGTATCCCTTTTTATTTCTAATAAGCGCCTTTTCTCCTTTGATAAGTGCGGTTTAACTTCTGATATGTGCCCCTTTTCCCTTCTAATAAGTTCCCACTTTCCTTTCTGATATGTGCCCCTTTAAGTGCCCCTCAATACTGCTGATAAGTGCCCCTTTCCTTATCTAATATGTGCCCTTTTCCTCTTCTCCTAAGTGCCCCATTCCACTTCTCCTAAGTGCCCCTTACCACCTCTGATATGCGCCCTTTTGATAAATGCCCTCTTTTACATATATTTTCCAGTTTCTTACAAAAAGGGCCATATTTATAGCTTCAAAGAATCGGTGCGACTAATAGTAACAAGTACCAATACTACTAAAACTACAATGTAAGACAGTGGAGCTGGAGGCAAGAGGGGCATGATGCCTATCCCCCCCCCCCCCCCTACACCCGTAGCGAAGGATTTCCCATGCCGCTCGCTCGAATGTTCCCATGATTTACACCAAGTAAGGCAATATTTTCTGAGAATTTCGCCAAAACTCGCTCGCTACGCTCGCTAGCTCTTATAATACATAATGAAATCAAGCATATCTCATAAATAATGTTGATATCGATGTAATCTTTTTTTTAAAAACTAGAGCACTCGGAGGGGGGGGGGGGGGGGGGGGGGAGGGGACCAGTCCGAGTACATGTTTACCCCGAACCCGTCACCCATCCCCCATTTAAATCAATGTTGTGACTGAAATGGATAAAGTGGCAATTTAGGACCTGGGGTATCACTGCTGACAAAAATGACCTTTTTGTACTTTTGAAATTTTTTAGTTGTTTTGAAATTGAAGGTGATCCGACAAAAAATGCAGCCGGTAGAGCGCTCACAAGACAGTCTTTACCATTTCTTTAAAAGATATATGGTCACCATGGCAACGATGACTCCACCCACACCAAAAACAATAGGCGTCTTCATCTTACCGTAATGCACCTCCATGCGAAATTTGAAGGTGATCTGACAAAAACTGCATCCGGTAGAGCGCTCACAAGAAAATCTTTACCATTTCTTTAAAAATATTGTTACCATGGCAACAAAGTCAACTCCGCCCACACCAAAAACAATAGGCGTCTTCATCTTACCATAATGCACCTCCATGCGAAATATGAAGATGATCCGATAAGAACTGCAGCCGGTAGAGCGCTCACAAGCAAATCTTTACCATTTCTTTAAAAAATATGGTTACCATGGCAACAATGTTGACTCCGCCCATCATTAAACAAAGGAGATGACTCTGGAGATAAATGCATTGTAGGGGAATCACGACCTGAGTTGAATTGTTATAATCATGGACTGAATACTCCAGGCGATGATTCGGTTTTAAATGAAATGATAAAGAACAGTAGCAAAGCAATGATCTCATTACTAACAAAGTTGTTCAACTTCATACTAGATTGTGGTAAAGTTCCTACGGACTGGACAATAGGTATCCTTTGTCCGATATATAAAAAGAAGGGCTCGGTGAAAGAACCAGATAATTATCGCCCCATTACATTACTAAGCTGTTTAGGTAAACTATTCACATCTATTTTAAATGACCGAATCTCTTACTATGTTGATATTTGTAACTTGATGGGTGAAGAACAGGCAGGATTCCGAGAGGATTATTGTACTCTTGATCATATATTTGTTCTCTATTGTCTAATAGATATTTATTTATCTCAAAAGAAGAGAATATACTGTGCATTCATTGATTATAAGAAAGCTTTTGACTCTGTAAAAAGACACTTATTGTGGTCAAAAATGCTCAAGTATAACATTAATGGCAAAATTCTCAAAGTGATTCAGAATATGTATGATAGCGCAAAATCTTATGTTATGTATAATGGACAAAGGTCCGAGCTCTTTGAGTGTAATATAGGAGTAAGACAAGGAGATAATCTATCCCCTCTACTGTTTGCAATCTTTATTAATGATTTTGAAACAACATTGAGAGAAAATTGCAATGGTGTTAAACTACTTCCGAGTGACCTTAAGGAAAAACTCCTTGAGAATAATGTATATGTATATCTTAACTTATTTACTTTATTATACGCTGATGACAGCATTGTTTTAGCAGAATCTGAAATGATCTCCAATACGCATTAAATGTCGTCGAAAAATACTGTAACGATTGGTCGTTGAATATAAATGTACAAAAAACTAAAATAGTCGTGTTCTCTCGTGGTAAAATCCGAAATACACCCATCATTAGTTTCAAAAATCAACAACTAGCAGTTGTAGATGAGTATACATATCTTGGTACAGTTCTCAATTATAACAATCGGTTTTCCAAAGCCAGAAACAAACAAATAACCCAAGCACAAAAGGCATTGTTTAGTTTACGAGCAAAATCAAACAAATTGAATTTACCAGTCGATATTGAATTAGAATTATTTGAAAAATTAGTACTTCCAATTTTGTTGTATGGAAGTGAGCTGTGGGGGCTTGACAGTAGTCTACAAGATGTTGAGAAGTTTCAAACTGGTTATTATAAACGTCTGCTTCATGTGAGTAAATTTACGGCAAACTGCATGACCTATGGAGAACTCGGCAAACACAGTATTAAGAAACTAATTGAGTGCAGGATGGTAAACTTTTGGATGAGAATAATCCTAAGCAAATCATCGAAATTGTCCCATACTGTATATGATATTCTGAAAATAATGTTTGATCTGGATATTTATCAAAACCCATGGCTAATAAAAGTTAGGAATACATTGGATAAATTAGGTTTATCTTACCTTTGGTTAGATAATCATTCAATAGATCCACGATGGTTCAAAGCAACAATTAAAACACGTCTAGACGATATATATTCTCAAAATTGGCATGCTGAAATGTTTTGTAATTCGCTGTGCTTAAACTATCGCATATTCAAAGAAAATTGTCACTGTGAAATATCTCTTCTAAAATTGCCTTTCAAATATAGGATTACTTTAACGAAATTCCGCTGTGGAAACCACCGTCTACCAGTAGTATCTGGAAGATATGCAGGTATTGAACGATCACAAAGAACTTGCAATATCTGTGATACAACAAAGCTAGGTGATGAATTCCATTACTTGTTTGAGTGCCCTGCATTTCTTAAAGAAAGAAACAAGTATATTGATGATTGCTATAAAAGCCGTCCAAATGCAATAAAAATGTACAAATTATTCAATTCTCCCAAAATTTCAACATTAATAAACTTATCAAAATTTTGTAGCATCATAATGAATAAGTTCAAACAATAAAGGACAACGTATTCTAATAACATTTGGGAAGATGAATGTATGTATATATTACTGTTGGAAATTTATTTCCTGTGCCAAAATTTAGTATCAAAAATTCTCCTTTCACTTTCACTTCCTATCATTGTTAATATTTTCCCTTTAATCGGTGCCTTTGCCATTGCAATTCCAGCTATTCAATCCAAGTCGATGTATCTATCCGCCTGATCATTTCTTTGCACTTTTTTGTTTTTTTTTGTTTTGTTGTTGTTGTTTTGTTTACAGTTATATTTGTTTTCATTTATTTAAGTAATTTATGTAATCATTTATTTATCACTATAATATGATTAGTGATAATTATTATTATTATTATTATTATTATTATTACTATTATTCGTATTATCATCATTATTATTATTATTATCATTTTCTTTTTTTATTATTAATATCATTATTACTATAATTATCATTATTATAATTAGGCCTACTATTATAATAATAATTATTATTATTGTTGTTGTTATCATCACCATCATTATTATTATTTGATGTATGTATATATGTTATCTATTTATCTATTCGTTATTTTCTTCTCTCTCGTTCTCTTTCCTTTTCTTTTTCTTTTTCATCAATTTGCACACTTTATGTAATATTTATATTTCTTATCTCATTATTCTGTAAATAACTTATTGTAAATACCTTGTAAATACACTAACTTTATTGTGAAATGATATTGTATATGTTACGTTCTATGATTAGTGTCCCCAATACCCAAACGAGGGTGACATGGGTCCAATAAAATCATTGTCATTGTCATTGTCATTGTCATTGTCATTGTCACCAAAAACAATAGGCGTCTTCATCTTACCATTATGCACCTCCATACGAAATTTGAAGGTGATCCGACAAGAACTGCAGCCGGTAGAGCGCTCACAAGGAAATCTTTACCATTTCTTTTAAAAATATGGTTACCATGGCAACAATGTCGTCTCCGCCCACACCAAAAACAATAGGCGTCGTCATCTTACCATTATGCACCTCCATACGAAATTTGAAGGTGATCCGACAAGAACTGCAGCCGGTAGAGCGCTCACAAGGAAATCTTTACCATTTCTTTTAAAAATATGGTTACCATGGCAACAATATCGTCTCCGCCCACACCAAAAACAATAGGCATCGTCATCTTACCATAATGCACCTCCATGCGAAATTTGAAGATGATCCGACAAAAATTGCAGCCAGTAGAGCGCTCACAAGAACATCTCTGCGGCGGACGCGGCGCGACGATGCCAAAACCATAGTATCCCCGAACTCTAGTTCGGGGGATACAATTACAGGGTTAATGGACGAATTAAAATATCATTCGACATTCCTCCAAATTATTTTGCTGTTATCATTTTCATTATGTCGCTGTATATAATGCACAAATAAAGGACTTCAGCGTTTAGAGAAAAGTTTTATAATGTTCCGTCGCTCGCTTCGCTCGCTCGCACATGGATCATCAGATCGTCACACAAAACTTCTAATTTGGGAAGCTGAACAGTGTCCAAAACCACAATCAAGAGGAAGAAGACGATGCTTGATCATGTTAATTGGACTATAGGGTAATACCAATGTCACAAAATGTCCCTTTTTCGCTTTATGTTCACTACTTGTAGGTGCCCCTATTTCCCCCCAAAGTGCCCCTTTTTTGCTGGTGTCACCAAATTTGAAAGACGCTCCGCCGCCCCTGAGTCATACCCATTTATACAGAGGTCCTGTCTGGGAGTATTTCCCGGGCAATACTGGACCTAGGTGTGAATAGCATCGAGGATAAAACACTCGATTTATACATATTTATCATATTTCAGAAGATTCAAAATTATGAAGGTTCGTCATTCCGAAAGTTCGTTTATCCAAAGGTTCATAATAATGGTTCATAATTCCAAAAAATTAAATAGGGTCCACAATTTCGATAAAAAAGAGAGGTCATAATTCCGAAAATTTAATCTTTTTTCGGAATATTACGAATATTCGGAATATTGAACCCTATTTCAAATTTTGGAATTATGAACCTTCCCATAAACGAACTTTTGGAATGACGAATCTTCGGAATAATGATCCCCTGGAGTAATACAACCTGACAACAAATGTTGGGAATTATGAACCGTAGTTTACTTTCGGAATTATAAACCCCTGGTATGGAAATTGTGTGTTTTACTTACCCTCGGAATGATAAATGTTCGGAAAATAAGTACCCCCGCCCCCAACACTCAGGTAGCCTGAGGTAAGCCAGGAAAGAATCCACCCCAGACCGTCCAGGGTAGAGCTGGCGTATAACCCAGGTAGGCTGGGGTATCGCCTTGGTAAGATTGTGATATGAATGGTGGCAGACAAAGCTAACCGTTCAGATATTAAGTAAAGCAGGAAAGACAGAAAAGAAGGCGAGAGAAGGGTATAAATAGATGTACTGAAATATAGCATGAGAAGAAAAAAGAAAGCAGACATATAAAAACATGAGGAAAGAATGAACAGAAGATCAGAGAAGAAAAACCAAGAGATACACCAGGAAAGAAAGGTCAGAAGATGATAGAATAAATAGGGTAGGAAGAACATTGTCAAATAAATAAATAAGGAAAGACACGGAAGAAAATGAAAGAAGAAAAAACAAAGAAATATATAAAACAGTCAGACCCAACTTCGGAAAACCGAGCACATGTATATACTCCGAAAACGGCGTATGAATATAGAGCCCTCATCGTTCAGTGCGAGGCAGTGTGTACAAAAAGCATGGGGAAAATCTTGCAAGGTCAACCTGCCAACGATTATATATATGCGTGTCAATTACCTTCAAAATCCGTGAACCCTGATAGCAGAAAGTGTTAAAAAATGACGTGATATCGTGGTTTTAGTCTTTTTTTACGTCCTGTAATTACGTCAATTAGACGACAACTTGCACCAACGCAAGACGTCAAGAGGACGTCTTATTTTGACGTCATCTCTACGTCTTGTACACTGTAAAAACTAAAGTGCTACTTTTAGGGGCATGTATAGTGACTGCACCTGAAATGCTGTTTATAGCACTTGTAGTGTGCTAATTTACCAGCAAAAAAAAAAAAATGTGACCGTGGCGAGCCTCGAACCAGGTTCCGCTGATTGAGAGGCGCTGACGTTACCGATGGACTAACGAATACTTCTTGATATCCAGTTTAGTCATGGGAGTCAAGTAGATAACATGAACTATGTGGTGTCGTAAATTCACTATGTAATTACGATCTGCTCTAAATCGTACAATGTGAGTTAGTCTAGCGGTAATGCCAGCAATTCTCGATCAGCGGACCCTGGTTCGAAGCTCGCCCAAATCATTTTTTATGAATGTTTAGCAGTTTAAGGAGCCGGTCCAGCTCCCGTGAAAGTGCTGAAATAGCACGCTGTGTGCATTCAATAGCACTCTGAGTGCAGTCCCTATGCATGCCCTCAAAAAGTGCTATATACAGCACTTCAGTTTTTAAAGTGTACAGATGACGTCAAAATAAGACGTCCTCTTGACGTCTTGCGTTGGTGCAAGTTGTCGTCTTATTGACGTAATTACAGGACGTAAAAAAGACGAAAACCACGACGTAAATATCACGTAATTTTTACCACTTTCTGCAATCAGGGAATGTTTCGCCAAATGAAATGACTTTCAAATGACAAACACTTCAAATAAATATATACGCAGCATTATTTTTGAAAATTATATTATCCACAGCAGGTCGACATTGCAGGATTTTCCCCATGCCTTTTGTACACACTGTCTCGCAGTGAACGATGAGGGCTCTATATTCATCTTGCTCTATACGCCGTTTTCGGGGCATAAACCTGTGTTCGGTTTTCCAAAGTTGGGTCTGACTGTAAAAGGGGCATGTTTAATCCATTCAAACAAAAATTAACCATGGTGATGACATTTCATAAATCACGTGATTAAAGGTAAACCTATCCATATCGCGCTAAATCATTAATGTCAATGGAATTAAGAAATTATAAAGAAAATGAGACCACTTTTAAATGTTTATACACAGTCTTTTTATCTCTTAGAGGCAAATTAAGCCCTTGTCAAAATGTACGCAACCAATGCACCTCTCTAGTCTACGCTTACATAACTTGTTTTACTCAATCGGACGTCTTTTAATATCGGGGTTTTGAAAATGGTCTCCAAACATGCCAAAATTAACGGAGGAAGAATCCAAACAGGAAAATAAGAATAAAATGCGAATCAACAAATGATAAGGAGATGCACAAACACAAGAGGTAGATATGCACGCTGAAGCGATGAGGGGTCCCTGGTTACCATAGAAAAAAACTTTTCTTTTCAAAGAGTGTCGCGCCCTGTTTACCTGTCAACCGCTGGTGTGATTTCTCTCTCTCTCTCTCTCTCTCTCTTTCTCTTTCTCCCTCTCTCTTTCTCTCTCTCTCTATCCTCTTTCTCTATCCTTTTATCTATTACACGTCAATATATCCTCAATATCGCTAGTAATAGGTCAGTAAAGTGAGTTGGCAAATCTGCATTTGTGTGCCCCCCCCCCCCTTATACTAAATCCTGGATAGGCCCCTGAGTAAAGTAAGTAGGCATTCGCTACTAACAACAGCGATTATATCGCCAGAAGTGGTAGTCGTCGTTATCGTCGTCTTGGTAGTAGAAGTATTAGTAGTAGTAGTCATAATGTGTTCGAAAACTACTTCATCACAATAACAGACATGACAAAAAGATCGAAAACAGAAGCGACCTTGTATACCTGTCTTGGGTCACTTTCATCAGGTTGAGCTTCTAATTATGTAACTAATAAAGACCATTTGACTTCTTTTGTCATGTACGAGACTATCGAGTAATTGCCCTCTGAAAAGGAATGAAATCCATAATTGTTAACCTGCCAAAAGGGTATTTTCGTTATCACGTAGGTGTGTAGTACAAAATAAACAGATATTATTTATCTTCTCCACGGTGATCATTAAGAGAGTTATTAAGCTTATCTGCCTAACGAAATGAATTGGAAAGGTTTATTGAATGGCAGATTGATATGCAATTATTAAAATTGTCCCCATTTTGGTACTGCCGTGCGATATCTAAAACGACTATAATTATTCCCTAAATTGATTAAATTTAATTTCCATTAATAAAAAGGAAAAGTGTGGGAGAAATTTATTTTAATACGTACGTAATTTTATCAAAGCATGCTACACACTCACACACACGCCAATAGCCGAAATACATCCTCGATTTTTTTTTTTCTGTGCGCGTGTTGGTTGTGTGGTGTGTTTATTGCTTGATATGTAGGAACGATGAACAACTTTGAGTAACCTGGTAACTTTTATTTATGAGGTAACGACAGGAGTTTAAATTGAGGAGCATTATTACAATCTCTCAACTTCTCTATATATTGAAAGTTAACAAATAACGAACATATACTATCTTCCATTCTTTCTTCCCCTCCTTCGTTCTTAATTCCCCTTCGGTTTTTTTTTCTTCTTCTTTTTAACCATAGTTTTATCTCTTTTTCATATATTTTCACTTTCACACACAAACACAAATAGACAAACAACCTCTCTGTTCGACCCCTCTCCTATATCTTGTCTCTTTCATCTCACCTCTCACTCCCTTTCTCTCGTCCTTTATTTACCCACCCGCCTATATCTCTTTTTGTGGTTCTTCTTCCACTGGAGTCATGCTAACAGTTCTGGACGTTTCTTCTTTTTGTTTTTGTTTTTTTGTTGTTTTTTTTTTTGTTACGTGAGACCCATACAAGCTAGCTATGCACGCATGAAGTCTTGCAGATATTTTGCTGTTTATAAAAGTTATACAGTTATGTTAAATGTGGGTGTTCTAATTTTCTTCTTTTCAGTCAAAAATTTATACATCTTATACAAATTAATTAAAAACACCCATTCGATTTTTGTTTCCTTTATAGATCATTAATGGTTATAATAACTTCTTCTTTAATTATAACTTTTCTATCTTTTGAATCAGTATTGTAACCTGCTGATCAATTATATTACATCAAACCAGATATATCAAATGTATCGACAACCATTTGCAAACTACATAAATGTAGTTTAGATTATAACAATTATGACATACTTGACTTGACTCAAAGACGTTTGAGGGTACTCCAATTATGCTACTCCATTATAATTTGTTTTAAGTTCCCCCTTTCCACAGGCTTCTTTATTTACAAAAAACAGATCCAACGAATACAAATAATCATATACCTCAGTAGTCAGGATAGTGCAATAAAACTAAACAATGGCCTAACGATGAACATCACTGCCCAAACTTAAGGTCAGAGAAAACATAACAAAATTTCCTTTTCGATATGTATGATATAAGCAACACATAAAGAATTGATGATCATTTCATGATGTCACGCTGCGAACATTCTCAAATAATCTTCTGAATTTAGACCATATCTTCGGTAATTTCTTTTCTTTGAGATTCGTTTGATATTATGTGTTTTCACACTTCGTTATAACACTTTACAACTAATATCATTTTCTCAAATGAAGGTAATTAATTTTGAAATCTGGCATTAAATATTTCCCTTCGCACAACCATCACATCAGAATACAAATTAATGCATTGTTATTGAGACCGCAAAATCCAAACAACTCATTTTAATTTCTAAGCATTACCTTTCCCCCAGTTTTACGGAGTACCCAGTACTCAATTTAAGACGGTATTACATTAGAACACTGACAGAAGCAAAACACACTCAAAAAAATATTTTGATATTTTTTGTAATTAAGGCAAGACGGTTGCCTTAATTTTATTAAGTTTTTTTTAAAGGTGGTATTTTGAGTTTCAAATACTGTCTGAATGTTTGTTTCTACAACTCAGAATAACTGGCTCCAGTAACTTAATTCTCTTGAAGAATATAACTTTTTTAACTTTTGAGTTTTTACTATGTGAAAGAAATTTGTTTAAGGAACTGAATTTTAATGAATGAAAGATAATGGCATCGACTTTTAAGTTATAAAATTTAGTAAATTTTTGTTAAGTATACTTAAATTTGATTCATGTTTTTGCCGAATTTACTTAATAATTTTTAAGCAAGATAACTGCCTTAAAAATTATCAACAGTGATAAAGCTGTTTACACGCAACTTAATTGAAAAGAATAAAAACAATACTTCCTAATTTTAAGTCACAGCAATTTGTAAATATATGTTCAATCTACTTTAAAATTTAACTTATTTTGAAAAAAAATAATAATCGACGTTGCTCTATTATTTCAATTGTTGAACGCCAAACAAGGTAGCAGCAACTCCCATCTTTTAACGTCTTTTGTTATGACGCGGCCGAGGTTCGAACCCACGATCTCCCGATTGTGAGGCGGACGCTGTACTGACTGAGCCAACACATCGGCACATTACTTGTTATGACATTTTGCAGCTGTATTAACGATTTAAAATAATTTTGTAACTCTGAACAGCAACAGTGCATTCTTTAAGCAAAATTAAATTGTGTTTTTTCAAGAAATATGGGTAATATATACTTGTTCGTCGTAAATTATGTGTGTATTAGTTACCTAGCTAATATAAATGTCCAATTTACGGTACCAATTTGCTGACATGGCTTAATTGGTTCTAGGACAATTACCCCCTGGGCAATCACCCCCGGAAAATTACCCCCCAGAAAACTACCCCCAAGGACAATTACCCCCTGTAAAATTACCCCGGAAAAAACTCCCCACGGACAATCACCCCACCCCCTGGGACAATTACCCCCCGGAAAATAACCCCCCCCCCCCCCCCCCCACGGACAACCACCCCCCGAGGACAATTACCCCCTGGAAAATTACCCCCCCCCCCCCCGGAAAATTACCCCCAAAGGACAACCACCCCCGAGGACAATTACCCCCTCGAAAATTACCCCCCGGAAAACTACCAAGGACAATTACCCCTGAAAATTCCCCCCCCCCCCCCCCCCGGCAACTACCCCTAGAAAGAAAGTCACTAATTTTTAAAAAAAAATTTTAATTAAAAAAAAAAAAAAAAATTTTAAATCATCTTCCTGCACGCCCATTGAAAATCTTGCTCAAGAGCTACAAAATCAAATGAAATTAATGTACCAGAAAGCAGATTATTTTCTTTATTTTTAACCACCGTACATACTAATAAGTCTTAAAGGTAAATTTCATTCTGAAATAATTACTGAACCAGAAAGCATAATATCTTACTTCAATATGAAATGGATCATGAGATAGATCATGAAATAGATCATACAAAGGCAAATACATGATCAGTTGATTAGCAAAATTACAGAGGATGCATAAATGGTGAAAACTTACACCCTTTTTTCTTTGTTGGGTCCCCTTTTCTTTTGGCGACAGGATATAGCGCCTATACTCGCTCATAGATCTGGGCGTAACCTATTATTAAATTTCCTATATAGAAATTTAATCAGAGGTTTAAATTATCTTTAGAACACTGTGATGATTCCTGCCTTTGTTAAATTCACCCAAGGGTTAATGAGAAGTTTAATTTTACTTTTTAGAATGGGGGAGGTAGCTCCATCGATAACAGACATCCTTGCTTTAATTCTCGATGAATTTACAATTATGTTATTTGTTGTGTTATGATTATGTCATTACGCACTTTCATATTAATATTTTATTTTTCCTTTTATTTTCCTTGTTATACATATATTATATATTTATTACACAAGCTCTGCTTCTCAGTAGATCCTTCCATTTTTACGGTTTACAGCAAATAATTCGATACATTCCTCCTTAGTTGAAATGATGATTTGCAAAATGCATTAAAGCAATGTCACTGAGTTTTGTGATTATTTGTCATAATTTTTGAAATATTGATTGTTCTGTTATAAATGAAAATAAAACTGAAAACTGACCACTATTTATGATGTTAAAGTTATTCACTTTTAAGGCGGAAAATTGTTGGTGATTGGCAAGTAAATTAACATGGAGTGTGATAGATAATGTAAATAGTTTAATGTCCTTGTTATACGTAGATTTATCTTCGAAACATTTTTAATTTCATTACTTTTTTAATTAAACGTATGGTGACAATAGAGATTTTCAATACATTGACATTAGTCAAGCGTAAACATAACAAATCAACTTTTTAAAACAGTTAAAGTAGCAGTCCTTTGCTTCGAGAATTCATGAAAGTCAAACTTCTAAAAGGTCAGGGGGCCAGTAATTTTATGGGGGAATTATCCGAGGAGTGGGGTTATTGCCCTCGGGGTGGTTATCCTTGGGGGGTTATTTTCCGGGGGTAATTGTCCTCGGGGGTGGTTAATCTTGGGATAATTTTACGGGGGAATTTTCTGGGGAGTAATTTTCCGGGGGTAATTGTCCTCGGGGGTGGTTGTCCTTGGGGTAATTTTCTGGGGGTGATTGTACTTTGGGGTAATTTTTCGGGGGTTAATTGTCCTTGGGGGGTAATTTTCCGGGTTAATTGTCCTTGGGGTGGGGGTAATTATCCGGGGGGTAATTGCCCTAGGTGGTGGTTGTCCTTGGCGGGTAGTTTTCCGGGGGGTAATATACCGGGGGGTAATTGTCCTTGGCGGGTAGTTTTCCGGGGGTAATTTTCCGGGGGATGATTTTCCAGGGGGTAATTGTCCGGACACGGGCTTAATTGTTTCTGTTTACATAATTATATTGATATTTTGTGAGTAGCATTTTATTCGAAATAATGAGTTAGAGCAACAAAAACTTACATTTAAGTAATATGATCAAAGTTGTCTTCACTTACTGTTTACTAGTTTGAACGTTTTTACCAACTTAATTCCAGCGGAAATTTTTTTGCTTCGAAAATTCGTGAAAAGTCAAACTTCTATAAGGTCAGGGGGCCAGTAATTTTATGGGGGAATTATCCGGGGAGTGGGGTTATTGCCCTCGGGGTGGTTATCCTTGGGGGGTAATTTTCCGGGGGGTAATTGTCCTCGGGGGTGGTTAATCTTAGGGATAATTTTCCGGGGGGGGGAATTTTCTGGGGAGTAATTTTCCGGGGGTAATTGTCCTCGGGGGTGGTTGTCCTTGGGGTAAATTTTTCGGGGGGGGGGGGATAATTACCCGGGGGTAATTGTCCTCGGGGGTGATTGTCCTTTGGGGTAATTTTCCGGGGGTTAATTGTCCTTGGGGGGTAATTTTCCGGGGGTTAATTGTCCTTGGGGTGGGGGTAATTATCCGGGGGTTAATTGCCCTCGGGGGTGGTTGTCCTTGGGGGTAATTGTCCTCGGGGGTGGTTGTCCTTTGGGGATTAATTTTCCGGGGGGGGGGGGGGTAATTGCCCTCGGGGGTGGTTGTCCTGATCAAGTAATTTTCCGGGGGGTAATATACCGGGGGGGGGGGGGGGTAATTGTCCTTGGCGGGTAGTTTTCCGGGGGGTAATTGTCCTCGGGGTGGTTGTCCTTGGGGGTAATTTTCCGGGGGGGGGGGGGGATAATCACCCGGGGGTAATTGTCCTCGGGGGTGATTGTCCTTTGGGGTAATTTTCCGGGGGTTAATTGTCCTTGGGGTGGGGGTAATTATCCGGGGGGTAATTGCCCTCGGGGGTGGTTGTCCTTGGGGGTTATTGTCCTTGGGGGTGGTTGTCCTTTGGGGATTAATTTTCCGGGGGGGGGGGGTAATTGCCCTCGGGGGTGGTTGTCCATGGGGGGTAATTTCCCGGGGGTAATTTTCCGGGGGGTAATTGTCCTCCGGGGTGATTGTCCTCGGGGGGTGGTTGTCCTTGGGGGGTAATATACCGGGGGGTAATTGTCCTTGGCGGGTAGTTTTCCGGGGGTAATATACCGGGGTAATTGTCCTTGGCGGTTAGTTTTCCGGGGGTAATTTTCCGGGGATGATTTTCAAGGGGTAATTGTCCGGACACGGGCTTAATTGTTTCTGTTTACATAATTATATTGATATTTTGTGAGTAGCATTTTATTCGAAATAATGAATTAGAACAACAAAAACTTACATTTAAGTAATATAAATTAATATGATCAAAGTTATCTTCACTTACTGTTTACTAGTTTGAACGTTTTTACAAACTTAATTCCAGCCGAATTGTTTTTTACTCCATACAGTTGATAAGATTCACATAAATTCAGTGATAATTACTTGTTGATATTTGTAATAATTTTTCAAATATTTACTTAGCATATACTTCAAATATTAAGAATGTCAACTGATGTGAAGCATATAAACTTTACTTACATTTCGCCTTTTTATCACAACTCAAAATTCCCAAATTCTTGTGTTAATATGGCTAAAATAAATAAGTAAAACTTACTTCACATCAATTTGAGTGACTGACACAAAAGTATTATGAATAGGGCCAACAAGCACGTAGTTTTACGTAATATGAAACGGGAAATTTTAGTTTAATTTACTGGACGAAATGTTAATTTCTTGCACTTTCATGATAGTTTCTTAACTTTTGTTACAAAAAATGCATTTTTATCTGCTACCACTCCAAATTTTAGCAATGAATCTCTCATAATTATATAATATTCTGTTTAAAATTGTTAAATGTTTAATTTAATAGTATACACGTAGAATCACGCTATCAAAGCACAGACGGCCCACAAGCTTTAAGTTGTGTATTTTCTACATTTCATATAGTTTTTCCAACTTTATAATTCATAATTGAGGTAAACAGTAAAGGTTAATAAGGACGAAAAAAAGATGTACAAAGAGAACAAGACATACTGCGTTTTAACCACTTTGTACAACAAACAGTCAAGTCTCAAAAGGTCACATTTTATTCACTTTAAATTCTGCTATTTGCGGTAAATAGTAAATCTTATGTAAGATTTTTTTTTTTAAATAAAATATACATAGGTAAAGAGAAATACTGTTTGTTAGTGTTAAACCACTTTAGTGTGTTGAAGCACAAAGCAGAAAAAATCTAAAAACGTCACATAAGTTTAGGAGGATCTTTCGTAGCATAAGATTTTTGAAAATTGCGATGCTAAAATGAAGCCTCCAAATGACGCATCTTTCCCGAAAGTAAACTTTACTTTCAGCCCCTAGCCCCCACCCTTCCCAAACATCGTAAGACTGTGTTTGTGGTCAACCAAACTCGAATGGAAGGTTGTTTGGTATCGTGTCCAAGGGTATCTTCATGTTTTAGAGTGCAAATCTTGTCTATCGCTTGAATGCAGGTCTCATGTTATTTCACTAATGGCCTAAATTGCTTTCTCGTATACAAGACAATACTGGTAGGTATTGTTTTAGGTTAAATTTTAAGGCACTGGCAGATATTTTTCTATTACCCATTTTTCTATTACTCCTTTCCTTTTTAATGCGGAAAGGAGAGGAAGGTATGGACATAATAATAATAATAATACTAATATTAATAATAATGATGATAATAATGATAAATAATAATGAAAATAATACCTGCATCAATATGGCGCTTTTCCTGTAAGTAACTAATCAAAGCGCTTTACAATATACTATTTACCCCAGACATGTACAAGCTATGATTCCTATAATCCAGTAGCTGCGCGTGTTAGAGTGTGACTCGTGTCTATCACTTGAAATAAGGTCTCATCATATATGATCGGACAGTTAGCCTTAATTAGTTTTTGACCACACTTAATCGGTTATTAGGCACATATTTATCATAGCAACGGTAACTAATAAACATATTTTCAATTCTATTTAATGACATTTATTTCCAATTTATCAGTATAAAGTGCACAAAGTAATAAATTAACAGAATAATGCATGTATTTTCAACAAACTTATGACAAACTATACATTCAAGTACATGGTTGGAGGACACACCTCTGAAAGCAAAAGCTTGGAGCCAGGATGCCCTAAGTACATAATACATAAATGTACATAATGAACATATAAAAAGGAAATAACTACATACAAAAAAGAGATAACTTTCCTAGACCGCTGAGCTTGATTGGAGGGAAAAGAAAGAAGGGACAAAAAAGATTGGAAAAGAAGGGAAAAAGAGAGGGGGAGAATGGAGATGCAACATAAAATGAGTACGGAAAAGAAACATTTTCACAAGAAAGAGAGAGGAGAAAGGGAGAGGATAGACCCAACCCAACATTTGAATATCAATAAAAATAAGGTTATACTATACTGTACCATCTGACATCACACTTACGATTAGAATAATCATCTGCATGGCAATAGCACGTACTACCGAAGTATTCCCCTTCACATCTCCCAATGTTACCACTGTTATAGGGAGAAGCCGTCCTTCGTAACCAATTTTGTGACCGATTCTCTTATTTAGCTAATACCAAATCGTCAAATTAAGAACGCTTTAACTTGTTTGATAAGAAGTGAATTTGTAATTGTTTATATGATATTAATGATACATATGGTCAGTTTTCCAAAAAAACTTTTTAGATATGGAGAAACACGTAATTTGAAGAAATTCATATTATTTGCAGAAAACAAATGTAAATAATGACATTTTTGGCCCGGAATAATTGTATTGTAATTCATCACCAAACCAATTAAATGTGGTATCATGCTGTAGAAAATCTAATACCCTTCAGTAAGATGATACATACATGATAAAATGGGGTTCTATTCGAAAATTATCTTCAAATTTGTTCATTACGAGTTACACATGGCGGCCATTTTGAAAATACTAAATAGCCGCTAGGCTGTTGATTTGTGCAAATGCGAACATCAACTTTTGAATTCACTATGCTCTAACGATTCTAAAAATATATAGAGGGTTCCCACAAGCAGCCATGCTGGAGTACATAACAATAGAAACCTGTGCATCAGACTATAAAAAGCCACTGTTGTCATGATCTAGTGCACAGGTTGTTATTGTTATGTACTCACGCATGGCTGCTTGTGGGAACCGTCTATAGTTGTGCAAATCTCAAAAAATTGTAACGAAGGCCCATTTTGTTACGTGAACTAGATTGGATCCGAAACTTGTCTTGGTATTTCCAAATAGTTGAGTTATTTTCTTTGAAAAAATGAAATTATTTTTTTCATCCTGCTAAGGAGTTATATCTTTATCACGTTAGCGTCTGTAATAAACTAAACTAATATCAAGTAGGCCTATCTTATGTAGTGTGAAAAATATAGATTATCTTTTCTCCGCTTTTTGAAAATATGAAATATGTATTAAAAAGGTGCTATCATCATTACTGCTAAACGATATCTAAACCACATTCCTCAGCGTATTAATCATGTTAATTGAATAAATCAATTATTGATTCATGTATACTCCGAAAACTTCGCAATGGATAGCTTCGACCACTAAACAGGTTTTCACATTAACTCTTTCGGTGCCGATGTCACATATTATGTGACAGACAGACTTGTCATTTCCATTCACCAGTTGCTTCACCACAGGAAAGATATGTGGTGGTCAATATATATCAAAATTGTAAGCATAAATCAAGCATTCTTAAATATATGATTATAATTATATATGCTACCATAGAAATTTTCAGAGAAAATTGCAGATTTTTAAAAAGATATTTGTTTAAACATTAAGCAATAGTAAACAAATGAGAAACCCAAAAATAATGGACAAAAAAGTAACTAAAATGAGAACAATTCTTATGCATAAAGTTGGGTAAAGTAATAATGTTGGGGATCAAAAGAAATTGTAATAGGTTTCCTCCAAGCTAAACCCCTTGGCACAGTAAGAGTTAAAAAGGAAAAGAGAGGGTTGATTATCATTTGATACATAGATACAGCACAGACACGCAATACATCTCACATTCTCTCTCTCTCTCTCTCTCTGACTCTTTCTGATCCGTGTTATGCCCATATATCTCTATCCCTCTTTTTCTTTCTTTCTCTTTTTGTCTCTTTTTTTTTTTGCTCTTTACTCCCCCCTCTCTCTCTCGTTCTCTATATCTGTGTCTAACCCTGTCCTTAGGCTCACAGAAAAAATATACTTATTACTTATTGATAAAGACAGTCGTCACTTTTCAACATTATTTCAATAACCCCCAAAAATACATTTTAATTCTAACATTAATTTTAACATGATAAAAACGATAAGAAATGTCATTGAACATGTTGAGTGTCATAAATTCTATCTGGCTGCATTTTGTCACATTGACAGGTTTCCTATTAATTCGTGTATGTTAGAGTGTCACTTTTGTCAGAAAGGAGGTTTTTAGAATTTCACCCATAAGATTTAACCACTAAAAGTTACTTGGACCATTTAAGTCATTGACAGAAAGTTTGTCAGCCGTCGGGTTAAGCCTCAGATCACCCAAAAGTTGGGTCGATTGCACCCCATCTCCCCAAGCAACAGACTTTGTCAGTAGAAAGTAGTATGACTGGACATTACACAACACCAAAAATGATGGGGTGTCAGACAGCACCTAAAGATTGGGGGAAATTTCCCCGGGGACCAAATTATGTCCGGAAGTAGAGCTATGGATGTACATTACAAAAATATAAAAACAGACACAATTCATCGGGAAGGGGCTGCCATGCAATACATTTTCCACAATTTGATAACTTATTATTGAAATGACTAATTGACACAAAAATTGCACCTCAAGAAAATCATTATACTCAAGACTATATGTAAATTTGAATTTAAATTTGATTTATCATAATCAGATGGTAAGAAAACGGTTTTCCTTTACATACAGAGCATTTTGAAGGGCAAAGCGTTTTCAAAGGGAACTTTGGGGTTTTCATTTCAGGGGGTCTGACATCCCCCTTCCCGATGGACTATTTTGTCAGTTTTTATATTTTTGGATCAATGTACATCCATATCTCTTCCTGATGACGAAATTCTGTCCCTTGGCTTCAGGGGGGAAAATTTACCCCCAACTTTTAGGGGCTGTCTGACACCCCATTCCGACAGAAATTTGTCATTTTTTGTTGGTGTTTTGTAATGTCCAGTTATACTACTTCCTACTGACAAAGTTTGGTGCATGGGGGAGATTGGGGTAAAATCGATACGAATTCGGGGTCTCTTTGGGGGACGGGGGGGGGGGGGGGGTAAACCCGACGTTTACGTTCAGGCTGACATCTTTTTGTCAATGACTTAGACGTCTAAGTAAGTTTAAGGGGTCAAATCTTATGGATAAAATGGAGTGACTATTTCGGGACAGGCTCCTGGCCCATACCTTTACCAACACGAATTTGCAAAACGATTTAATTTGCTGCAGTAATACATATAAAAGCAAATATCAACCCATAGCTTGAATCCGTATTTCAAATGCCAGTTACCATAAAGCCTGAAAAACAGGGAAACCGAAGATTATTAGTATATTACTCAGAAGCTCTGTTTTATTTCCTTTTTAATAAATGTATACATAATTGTAAATCTCAATTTATCTTTTCATAAGAGACCAAATATATAGGGAAATGTAAATGAAAGAAATGAAACGGAATGAAATATGCTGACAAAATTTGAAGAAAAAATGTGTATTACTAACAAAAATAAGCAAATTGTATACAAATAATTGAATCTACTGATGCGGCTAATTGCACAATCATGAATGAAAACCTCAAAAAATTCTATCCCCTTTTGAAATGTGCGCAAATCTAGTAGTATCTGATGTTTACCCCCCCCCCCCCCCCCCCACAAAAAAAAAAGGAATTATATTAACAATAATTATGATTCGCATATACAGTACACGCACTAAATGATTCCACTGATTGGCATTAGCCAGCAGCAAAACCATGTCATGGAAATGTTGTATGCCCATTCACCAAATGTCCCTCCAAGCCCCCATCCCCATCCCCCCCCCCCCCGCCCCTCCACCAGTAGAGGAAGGGTTAATCTGGATTCATCACAATACCAGGAATCATCATGATCATTAACAAAGCTTTCAAAAAGATGGATTTCTGTGAAATAATGTCTCGTTTTTGGCGTTTCGGGTTTCACACAACAGAAACATTTCACAAAAAGAATGGTCCTCACATATGCTCCTTGTTAGCATGACAGTGTTGATAAAGATGCTGGCAATGGTATGACTAACTTACATTATATATTTTTGTTTATCATTCCTTTTTTGTTTATAAAAGTGTGCATTGATCCTTTCTTGTAATATGATTAATTTGTTCGTGTTCATGGCAAACTAAAATATACGCCCTTCTATTAACCTTTATCATGTTTGATATAAAGTAAATGCAGTACCTTTAATTTTCATAATATGTTTTTAAACAAGTATCCATATTTACTTACCAGAAGAAGAACTCCAAACAAGGCAAGGGGCATGTTTATTGCAGCCAAACGTAAATCCACCATAGTGATGATTTCTCATAAGCCCCTACGGTATCACCACCATTAATAGATAGAGCGACCAATCCAAACCGTTCATACACTCACTTTTTTTTTCTTCAAGGTACAAAGGATGTAAGTGTCTACCTAAAATTATTTCTCAAAGTATAATCACACCTTGCTCTTTTCTACTCTGTGTTTACTGAACTCATCCTCAGCTTTAGAAATCCTCTACATTTCGTGGGTTTAAAACTGATCTCCAAATTTGGCGTAGGAACAAACCCGAGCAGCAGAAGGTGAAAAAGAAATATGGACGAGCAATGATAAATGTGGTCTTCATCCGCTGCTAGAATAGCTTTGCTTTCAAAATAATGATCACCATGATCACTTCACGAGAAGTATGGATCATTTCGGTTTGATAGTGAGAAGCACAGGGGTTTAATTGATGCACTGTGAAACGATTTGGGACTTCGTCACCATAGTTACCAAAGTCACAATTTTTTTCCTAGCAGACCGCGCCTGTCATGCGCTGATGTGGTTCCTGATCAACAGATTATTTTTCCTTAAATATTTAAAATACAATTTTAAATGACAGTCTTTGTCCCGTATTCTCTCTCTCTCTCTTCCCCATCAGCGTCGCTAGAACATTTCTCTCTCTCTCTTTCTCTCTTCCCCATGAGCGTCGCTAGAATATTTTGCATCGGGAGGGGGTGAGGGTGTGACAACCAACACATCCTAATCCCTCCCCTGACCCCCCCCCCCCCCCCCCCCCCCCCCACCATTGTAATAAAAGTCAATCGCAGATGTAGAGATCTTGTTCATACGGGCCCATTTGTTACTTTTTTAAAAGAACTTTCGGAGGGAAATTGTACAGCAGTTACATACAGAAGTTACATAATTACTCGCTGCCCAAAAGTAAATCAATATGTGGATATTCTAGCACCTCGCTGCCCAGATATTAAGTGGTGGTTGCCCGAATAACGAACGGAAATTTGAAAATCCTGGGGGGGGGGCTGAAATTCAATGCCGAAGGGGACGGATTTTGCCCGAATATTACCTTTTCAGTTTTTCTTTTTCTTTTTCTTCCTTATTTTCTCTTTTAGTTTTCCTTTCCTTTCCTTTTTTGTTCTTTGATCTTTCCTTTTATCTTTCCTCCTCCCTTTTCCCTTTTCCCACCTCCTTTTTTTGTTGCCGACAAAGGTGGCCCATTCGCCGACAGCAATTTTTCTCCTGTCCATCACTTTATTCCCATTCTTCCAGAGGTAGAGGTGTTGTGGTCTAGTGGATAAGTTCCGGACTGTCATCCACAAGGTACGGGGTTCGAATACCTGCCGAAGCACGAGCGAGATACTTTGGAAGCGCGTAGAGATGTAGTATGCACTGGCATTTCCACCTGGGGATGATCTAATAAGTATTTCTTGTATACACGTAGTTATTTATGGGAAGTAAAACATTACATTGATAGTAACCTACGAATCTTTGAATTCTAAGATTTTCTTGCATGTGGCGAAACTACCAGCCAAGTTGAGAAAACGTTTAATTTTTCCCTGTACAAATTTCCTATAGAACGGTTGTAACGCATCAAGCATATCTGTTTTGTCATCATGTTACCAATGTCCTATGATAATTTGTACAGGCTGATTATGTAAGTACTTCATAAAGTAGTGTTGCCCCATAATTCTTGCAGCACTTATACATGCAGGCTTAAAATGGAAACATAATGATAATCGCGTGTTAAGAGTTAAAAATACCAAAAATACTAGTTTTAGTTGATTCAATAATTGACATAAATTGTTATAGATTTAGTAATATAATCTTGGACACGGGATAATCACGGACGAAAATCGGAAACTGGACAGTTAATATTGGGCAAGAAACTACTGAATACTGAATGTTCTAACTCCCATAGGTTTAATACAGAAGCCACTTGGTTCCCGTAGTCAGTGGGTTGAGAGAAGCAAAAGCATGTTACATTGTTATTGGAAAACAGCATACTATCTTTGATTTAAATCGAATAGGGGTATACGGGGAAAAAACTAAAACTGTGTTATGGGAAGTGTTGTCCTTTTTTGAAATAATATTGAAAGGATACGATTGTCTTCACCAAGATAAGGTTTCGCAATTGAGGATCATTCTACCCGCTCTTTCCTCCTAAAGATTGTCAAGGTTAATCATATTTGACGGTCGAAGCTATCAAGTGTTTTTTAAGACATTGGGCTTATACCTAAACTGACACGATACAGGTTTACACAGGAGCTTTTTCGGTCTTTTTGTAGTTGTGACGAATAAGTCTGCGTACATACTACTACTACTAATAATAATGATAATAATAATTATAGTAATAATAATACAACTACTACTGCTACTACTTCTATTGCTACACTAATAAGTACTATCCTATACCACATCTAACAATGTAATCCCTATTGCTATTAGGGAATACCGTTAAACTTTTTCATCAAACTAGTCATTTGTCGCTCCCGTCATTAATTGGTTAATAACCAATGGAACGCATCAACGAAGCCATATGCAGAAGACTTCTACAGTTGAGTATAAAAAAGAGTCGTGTATGCGTAGAGTAGAGACTTGCATGGGTTGAGTACATTTTGACAAGGGAATTTAGGCGGACATGCGGAGAAGGGCTACTCAATATGCCTCTAGGAGAGAAAAGGGCTGTTTAAACATTAAAATTCGAAGATTTTCTTCATAATTCTTTCATTCCATCGACATTAATGATCTAGCGGAATTCGGACGGTTTTACCGCAATAGATTTATGAAAACTTATCACCATGCTTGATTTATGTTTGATGCGACAAAACACGCCCGTTGCCCTGTTTGGAGTCCTTTTTCTGGTGAGTAAATATGAATGAATTTAATTTATTCAATATGAAAAGCAAAACGCAGCAATTATCAAAACAAAATCATAGTACAAAATTGTAACATTGCACGAAAGGAAGTGTATCATAATCTAAAGGTGTAAATACGAAAGAATATTACAATTTTTTATCGTTTAGTGATCATGAAATCTGTAATCTCATTGGTCAATCATGTCCTTGATAAAATTCCGTATTACCCGTGTACTCGGTTACAAATACAGACCATCCACTGAATATATCCCGTATTCCATGAATGAGGTCATATGTCTCTGTTGTTGTTTTATGTTTTGCATTATTTTTTTATATTTGTACGCATGCCCTAAATCCATCACTGAATATTTCCCGTATTCCATGATGACGTTATAATCACAGCTGAGCGCATCCATGTATGCGCTTGGTCTTTTTGCATGCAGACAACAAACGTGGCTGACAGCCGGCGATTTCAACATCACTCGAGGGAATTATGTTTTCATCGTAACTTTACCACTGAGATTACACTACAGAATTGTTGTCGATTTACACTTAAAAAGATAACATCATTACCCCTGCTTAATTGTTCTCACGAAATACGGGAAATAGACGGTCTGATGTACATTCGGCCTCCGGCCTCATTGAATATGGCACCAGACCATAGGTATTTGCCCGTATTTCGTGAACCTAATAATACTACATTGTATTCAGAGTATCATCAGTTTCTTTGATAACGCTGTCATGATTAACACCAGTTTCACTTAAGTTGTTTTGTGTTTGTCAACTGTTACTGTGTCAAGGGTTTATCTCTCTCCAAATATTTCCAAAATGCGATCAATGCTTGCTTTTCAAATGTCTGCACTTCATAAACCATAAATTATTTCACAAAAACTTGTAAAAAATTTATTACCATTTCTTATGATACCAAACATTATTACTTTACCCAACTTTATGCATAAGATTTTTAAGAATAATTGAAAATTACATTTGAGTTTCTTTTATGTCCATTACTTTTGGTTTCTCATTTGTTTACTATTGTTAAAATGTTGAAATAAGGCAATATCTTTTTAAAAATCTGCAATTTTCTCTGAAAATTTCTATGGTAGCATATAATTATAATCATATATTTAGAATGCTTGATTTATGGTCAAAATCGTGATATACATTGACCACCATATACCTTTCATGTGGTCAAGAAATTGTTGAATGAAAATGACAAGTCTATCTGTCACATATACGTGCCATTGGCACTGAAAGAGTTAAAGCTTACATGTTATTGTCTGAAACGTGAAAACCCTCCAAAGCAGTTTGGCATGGCGAAATCTTATAGGAGTTTAGCTTATTTATTCTCAGATAAGCTTTAAACCAATATTTTAATACAATGCAGATGTATATTCATTTAAAAATTCTGAAGCGAACAACCCCCCCCCCCCAAAAAAAAAAAAAAAAAAAAAAAAAAAGGGTATGGAGTTGAACCCGCGGTGCTAAATGTAGCACTTAAAGTTCTCTTTTTGACAAAAGCCTTTGTGGGGCGCGCAGAATAAATGGATGCTTAAAACATGTGCTGGGTCACAGGCCAGTGAATGAGCACCTGAAGAGATATGGCAAGTTTCCATATCATTCGCATGTAGTTGGAGAAGACATACATTTTTTGTAGGTTTCGCTGCCGAATATGAGGTGATGTTTGCCATATCGACACTTACAAAATCATTGTACGTCTATCCTTAATTGCTTCCTGGCAGTTTCTTACACAAAGTTATCGCATCTCCAGAACGCAACTTTAACTTTAAGAGGTAACCTAATGACAATGAAGGAGTTGTTCAACTACAACATCACACATTTTAGGTGGATGGTTTCTGCTTCAACTTGCATAGACATTTTTTTGTATTATTATTTTTATTTTGGGGGTTTAATTGTGAGAGTTCTTTTTTTTTTCTATTTCGGCTGAATATAAAATAGGTTGGACGAAAGGGTTAAGACATGGACAGTTAGAAAGCGACAATTTTATCCCCTTTTTAAGTATCAAGAAGGAAACAGGACGAAGATATATGCATGCTTTATTTTCCTTTATTTACCAAACCCTATCTCTCTTCTAATGTTTCTTCTTCAGATGGAGTCATGCTAACATTTCTGGCATGTCAAAGACATTAATAGTTCCGCACTCTCTCTCTCTATCTCTCTCTCCCTCTCACCGCATCTCTCTTTCTCCACCCCCCCCCACTCTCTCTTTCCCATGCACACACCCACCTACCATGAAACCTACCATGAGTAGTGAGTCGTTTGAGTAAAAACTAGTTTTAAACGGTTTTGTCAAAGGACAGTACCAATTAAGTGTTAGTTTATTGTTGGACATAAAGCCAAACTGAACCTGATTCCTCGGTCAAAAGAAACAGTATCCAGAGATGTAGGATGTTTTAGCAACTGTATATATGAGATACTAATTATTAATTCTGATTTGAAATTATTATGAACACGATAAAAACTACTTTCGAAAAACAAACTCAAAACAATTTCAATAGCCCTGTCTATCACCTTTAGAAATGTGCGAACATTACAATGGTGTATTACATAATCCGAACCTGATTTCTATGGGCAGTACAAAAGGCCTTTGGAATTGCCCTTGAGTTTATTTTTCGAAAGTAGTTCTTATCGTGTTTATGATACATTCATAGAGATTCATTGATTCAGTAGGAAATCCAATGGATTGTTGTCTACAAATAAAGCAATTATAAATTAAGGGATAATTGGTTTTAACATGTTTATTTATGATTCATTTACAATTATCAGAAAATTCCTAAGATAAAATGAAAATGGAGCTGTGGCGGATCGATACTATGATTTTTGTACGGAATGTAATGGAGGGTGGGGAGGTGTGAGTGCGGTTTAAGCATTGCCTCACACACCTAATTGGATTTTGTTTTGTACAACTGCTAATGGGAACCTGTTACATGAGCATATTTCATCAGTCCACATTAATAGAATCAATGAATAATACCAATTGTATCTTATTTTTGATGACTATTTATATTTCCATGTAGGCTTTATAGTGAAGGCAGGATAGTGCCAGTTATGATTTTTAAGAATTCATAAATACAAAAACAAACATAGTTATGCACTGGCATTTACACCCGGGGGTGATCTAATAAGTATTTCTTGTATACACGTAGTTATTTATGGGAAGTAAAACATTACATTGATAGTAACCTACGAATCTTTGAATTCTAAGATTTTCTTGCATGTGGCGAAACTACCAGCCAAGTTGAGAAAACGTTTAATTTTACTCTGTACAAATTTCCTATAGAACGTTTGTAACGCATCAAGCATATCTGTTTTGTCATCATGTTACCAATGTCCTATGATAATTTGTACAGGCTGATTATGTAAGTACTTCATAAAGTAGTGTTGCCCCATAATTCTTGCAGCACTTATACATGCAGGCTTAAAATGGAAACATAATGATAATCGCGTGTTAAGAGTTAAAAATACTAAAAATACAAGTTTTAGTTGATTCAATAATTGACATAAATTGTTATAGATTTAGTGATATAATCTTGGACACGGGGTAACCACGGACGAAAATCGGAAACTGGACAGTTAATATTGGGCAAGAGACGTTTGCCCGTGAATTATAAATAAATGCATAAAAAAGAAATAAATCTTTTTCTCTCTTTTTTTCTGTGTTGTAAACATTAGTTTGAATTACTACTGTCTTTTTTATGTGTGTGGACTCCTTTTAAACGAACCGCAGTTGAAAAGGCAGTCCACGCCATTATGTGGAAAAAGAATATTGCGCCTACGACGATACCCACACCCATATTTTTCAAATTAATCTTCCAAACATAAAATGTTATTTTCTTCAATCATCCTTTGCTCATTCAATACCCATCACGTTTACATAACTGCCTGACTATACTGTTGACTACAGTTCATACACTCAAAGTGCTTTTCTTCAATCAACCCTTGTGCTTATTCAATATAAACCACGTTTATAGTACATTCTGACTATACTATTGACTACAGTTCATACACTCAAAGTGCTTTTCTTCCATCAGCCCTTGTGCTTATTCAATAGACACCACGTGTATATTTGTTACATTCGGACTATACTATTGACTACAGTTCATACATTCAAAGTACTTTTCTTCAATCAACCCATGTGCTTATTCAAAAGACACCACGTTTATATTACATTCTGACTATATAATATAGGTCTACTATTAATTGACTACAGTTCATACATTGGAAATTGCATTTCTTTAATCAGCCCTTGTGCTTATTCATTAGACATCAATTTATTTGAACATCCTGACTATACTATTGACTACAGTTCATACACTCAAAGTACATTTCTTCAATCAGCCTTGTGCTTATTCATTAGACATCACTTTATTTGAACATCCTGACTATACTATTGACTACAGTTCATACATTGGAAATTGCATTTCTTTAATCAGCCCTTGTACTTATTCATTAGACATCACTTTATTTGAACATCCTGACTATATTATTGACAACAGTTCCTACATTTCTTTAATCAGCCCTTGTGCTTATTCATTAGACATCACTTTATTTGAACATCCTGACTATACTATTGACTACAGTTCATACATTCAAAGTGCATTTCTTCAATCAGCCCTTGTGCTTATTCATTAGACATCACTTTATTTGAACATCCTGACTATACTATTGACTACAGTTCATACATTGGAAATTGCATTTCTTTAATCAGCCCTTGTACTTATTAATTAGATATCACTTTATTTGAACATCCTGACTATACTATTGACTACAGTTCATACACTCAAAGTGCATTTCTTCCATCAGCCCTTGTGCTTATTCAATAGACACCACGTGTATATTTGTTACATTTGGACTATACTATTGACCACAGTTGATACATTCAAAGTACTTTTCTTCAATCAACCCATGTGCTTATTCAAAAGACACCACGTTTATATTACATTCTGACTAGGGCCTATAGGCCTACAATTGACTACAGTTCATACCTTGAAAATTGCATTTCTTGAATCAGCCCTTGTGCTTATTCATTAAACATCACTTTATTTGAACATCCTGACTATACTATTGACTACAGTTCATACACTCAAAGTGCATTTCTTTAATCAGCCCTTGTGCCTATTCATTAGGCATCACTTTATCTAAACATCCTGACTATACAGTCACTCATACATTATAAGTGCTTTTCTTCAATCAACCCATGTGTTCATTGAATAGACATGGCATAAACAAATCAATCTCACTGTACTATTGACTTCATTTGTTGTTTAAACATCCCTTAAACATGCCGCATGCATACCAATTCTATAACTTTCACCGGCTATATGCATGCATAATCGAAACAACAATGTCATAAAAGGCTTATTATTACATAATAATAATCACAATATAATTATAATTGCATTAAACTACATACCTAAAATACAATTTAATTAACTTATTCAATAACTACCTAGTTACACATTGTATTCGGGAACACAATTCAAACGTTTACAGTGAACGGCAATATACGTAAATAATTATGAAAATGGCTGTCATATCTAAAGGCCATTGAATGACAATATACCATATAACAATATAAGTTCAGAAAACCTTTTTGATTTAACCATTTGCAAGCTATCACCAATCCACTTTAGGTTTATCAAGTACTTTTCAGCATGATATAGTAACAATATATGAAATTTCGGGATCAAAAGCCAATTAAAAGTATTAAAAAAAGCTCTAACGGCTGCATTTTTCATCTCATGTAACATGAAAACTATTCAGCAATATTTGCTGACCTCATGGGTTTCTATTTCATTTTCAGAATTATGAACCTTCGGACACGACATGTCATTGATTTAACACACATCCTTCCCACTCACCCAAACACACGTCCACCTCTTGTGTCCAATCTGCACTATAAGAACGTGTAGTTGCAATTTACTGCCTGAATATTTGAATTCCGGATCTGTCATGTAATTCTCTGAGTTTCATATTTGTAAGAAATATTTCTATTATGTTCTTGCTGCTAAAAATAATTTAGAATGATTTCTATTAACCCGTTCAATGGCTACTGATGAGTAACAATAAATAAGAGACAAAGTATGCTAATATTTCCCTCTCTGCTTAAAGAAAATGCATCGTTTAAAGTAATTTACTTAAATTATTTCATATTCTCAAATAATGGACTTCCTTGAGTATTAGAAAATAAATGCCAAGAAAACGGGGAAACTAAAAAGTTTGTAATAATATTTTCCATTTCTCAACATTCGCCAGATATATTAGATCTCTCAATCGTTATACCATAGCATTAAGCAAGATTTCAGCATCATTCAACATGGCAATGTATTCAGTCGCATAGTCAACATACATATTCGTGGCCAAATGTAGCAAAACCATTCAGATAGTAGTGGAAAAGGGATTGTGCACGCTCACACTATGAGCATAATGGACAAAGAGAGTGGACAAACCAATCAACCCCTCATTCTACCTTTCACAATGGTTCTGGCAGTCAAAAGGGGTGAAACAGGTGAATATGCACGTGACACCTGTTCAACAATATTTTTTGCATAACATTGAAGGGATGTTGTTGTAGTTTCATGGTAGAACAAGGGGTTGTTTATTTTGTCCACTCTCTTTGTCCATCATGTTCATAGTGTCAATGTCTTTAATGCCTGCAAAGTGAAATCATAAATTATGTAATTTTCACCCTCAGTTAAATTCTAAAAATAGATTTACTCCATTTTTAGGCAGTTCAGATACAAATTTTTCCAAACAAATGGAAATATCCTACGTAGATTAATCATCACTTTACATGAACCACTATGATATTGTTACTGTATATCTACATTGTCAACAAATAAATATTCGTAGCATTACTAATGCAGTGTGCAACACATAACAGTTCAAGAAATAATATCTTTATTTTCTGCTATTAACTTTACGCACATGTAACATGATTTATCACTTATTGCTGATATTATCCGATTAAATTAAACAGACAGTTATTAAAAAAACATTTAAAATTAGTTATTGAAATACATGTATATAATTATGTTCATATCTTCATACCTCTTTCATCTTCAGCGTAACATTTAACATTACGCACAGGTAAACTGAAATACTATATTCACAATAAAGAACTTTCATCCTTCATATGTATAACTTTTTTTTTTCTTTTATGCATATAGTCACAACACACACAGGGAAAGAAATTCCTTAAATTGCAAGTTTCATTTCTAAATATATTTTCTTGAAAGTTTAAATATTCAATAAATCTAAACGAAACATGTTTTCAAAAATAGTAATGAACACCTCCCATTTCCACGAAAAACAACACATTCGTCAGTCTACAAGTTTCACAATCAAACATCATATCAAACTTTGAACGATATTTTTTTTTCAATTTTTTTTTGGTCATGAATAGAGATGCACATAATTAAACCCGTCAAAGATTGCCATTCATGAATACCGTAGATTGATATTAGTAATAATTTTTAAAAATCCGTTCTTTATGACACAACATATTTACGCGCTTTCCAAAGGACTTTGAAAATAATTAAAAAGGCTAAGAGCTCCTCCGACAACAATCATCGCGCGCACGACATGCAAGGAAAACATCGTATTAAATACCAATTTACTACACCTGGGCCGAGAGTGGCAAATGTAGATTAATGCCTTTCAGTCAAATGTGCGAACCACTTAATTACGACACCTCCAATGAAGATGTGGTCGTACTCCCTAGGTTACTCATACTTTGATGACGAACTCGACACACCGTGTTGATTCTATGTCGGGCATACTGGGGCTGGAGCGACTCGAATCATTCTTAATCCAGGCGTAGCTGCACTTGCCTGGAAAAAAGAAAGATACATGATAGATAGTAACAAAACATTTTTAAAAATAAAGATTACAAAGATAATGAAGAATGAAAGAAAAATATAAGATATAAAATCAAGGAAGCATGGTACATATGAAAACCTAGTTTTCAATTAATTTATATGATTTAAGAAAAAAATCAACATAATTTCAGATTAATCGAATCCCAAAGATCTTTTATCGTTATAAAAAACAATAAAACTTTTTTTATTTCATTTCATTTAACAGAAGCCATTTTAGAAAACGAAGATACAACATTTATTGTACAGATCTTACACAATTCTCATGGTTGTGGAAAATGTATCAGGCGGTTGACTCCCGCATACTTCACCTAAGCTGACGCATCTGTGAGTTTCAGTTTTAGTTTCAGTTTATCGTTTCATATTTCACATTTACAATGTGTTTTTACAGTATAAATGGTAGAAACAATAAACTTGTTATAAACAAGATAAATAGTACAAACAAACATGACATATATTGTCATTGTCAGAGAAAATAATAGAAGGTGAGTACCTCATATCTATACGTTTGCAGGCAATATTAATTGAAAAGACTGGGCTAAGTGAAATTAAGGAGAAACCTACGCTTGTGAGTTATAGGCTCAAAAGAGTTTTAATATTTATAATAGTTTTTAAAAATAGTGGGAACGAGCAATGCATGATACAGCAATATGAGTATACAAATGAAATTATTGTGTCGCAATAATCAAAATCGCATCCAAGAAATAGTATTGGATGGTTTAGTCACTTTCATTACAGCAATAATATAGCAATTCACATTTTTAGGGTAAATAAGTATTTCCTCATTTCCTGTACGCCGTGGCAATTTCTGAAGCATATACCGAAGTGCTGACATGATATATAGCATTATTCTCAATTTTTACCGATGGCTTAATGCAACGCACTACTTAAGAGAAAAGACAAATAAAGCAGAAACCACGTATGCAACAGTGTAACAGGATTATGATGTCAGCATTTTAGTATAATAAATAGAAAGTTTTATCGATATGCAGAAAAAGGCAATCTTCCAGCACGCAGCGACGTGCCACCACAATCGCCCGCAACGAGCTATACTGCACCCCAGAATTCAGAACAATGGCTACTGAGGCGCAGCAACTCGCTGCAGGCGAGTGAATTGGCCCGTCCCCTGCCATTCAGAGAAAACTCAGAAAAGGCATACAATCATAATAAACTATATAGGTGTGTAAACGAAGAAGCTTGACTGGAGAGGAATTTTTAATGGGGAGGAATTTTTAATTTGTAAACAAATCTTTAGGCATTTTACTCCCAGTGTTAAAGATCGTATGCTCGATCTGTAATGAAAAAGACAAGTCAGAAAAAAAAAAAAAAAAAAAATTGGAACCAGCGGGATTCGAACCTGTCATCTACTGCTTGGCGGGCAGCGACTTAACCACCAGGCTATTCTGGTTCACGGCCTAGTCACGATGAAACTAGAATCAAATACCCAAAGATCCTCTTCTTTCTGACTCATTAATATTCATTTTTAACGGTCCGCCGTAGACAATGGTTAGTAAACGAAGAAGCTTGACTGGGGAGGAATTTTTAATTTGTAAACAAATCTTTAGGCATTTTACTCCCAGTGTTAAAGATCATTACAGATCGAGCATACGATCTTTAACACTGGGAGTAAAATGCCTAAAGATTTGTTTACAAATTAAAAATATATAGGTGTGGTACGAAAATGGAAAATGGCCTATTAATTCTCCATTTAGGAAATGAAGTTTTAATTTCCGTTTAAATAATTATAAACAATGAGGTGGAATTTTCAGTTGGAAGTTCATTCCAATATTCTGGACCTGAACATGTAACAGTTTTCCTTGCAAATATTGTTCGACTTCGTGGCAAATGGAAAGAGTAACTTTGACGTGTGGGTATGGGTGGATAGCGTTGTTTTTTGTTTTTTGGGTTCTTTTTACAAAAAGTGCAGAAAGGAGCGCAGGTAATTCATTTATTTATAACTGATACGTGAATATCCCTAAGTTGTACACAAAAATATCTGAGATTAGTAAGAGCCTATTCTTTAAAAACCAATTGGCTAGTATGAGAGAGAAATCCAGCGTTATTAATATTTCTTATGGCCCGTTTCTGAAGGGTGAGTATCTTGTCAAGTTTGGTTCCATTCCCTCAGGCAAGAATTCCGTAATTGAGATATGGTAACATTAGAGTGGTATACAAAGATAACAAAATTTTGGGAGGGAACTCGTGTTTGAGTTTATTTATATAAGTTTATTTATATAAGTAATTGATATAATTACCTTCCATGATAAATCACTGTTAATGTAGATAAAGGAAATTTTGTGGAATAGACTTGGCTGAAATTAGATTTGTATTTTTCCTTGTAGGGATTCCATAGAATTAATGAATAACATAATGAGTTTTTTTAACATTCAAAGAGGGTTTGTTATCATTTATCCAGGCTTGGACCAGTTTCAGTTCATCATTTACATTTTGAAGGAGGATTGGGGTTGCAATGTGAACAGAAAATATTTTGGGTTGTCTACGAAGAGAATAAATGGCAGAATTTCAGATGAATTTTGTAATAAGGAACCTTGAGGAACACCACAAGATATTGATCGTTGATAAGAATCTTTACCATTTATATTAACGAATTGTTTTTATCCGTGATCATTCCTGTACCACTCCAAGGCCTCCCTCGAATCCCATAATGGGATCATTTCTGCAATAAAATATTACGATTGAACTAAGTGTAGCAGGCCTTGGAGAAGTCCAAGACAATTCCGACAGTATGTGACATGTTCTCAATGGCATGAGCTACTTTATCTAACAACGTAAGTATTGCATGTCTTGTGGAATGTTTCTGTCTAAAGCCAAATTGATTATCAAAGACAATACTGAAATCAATTTTCATTGTTCGTGAATGAATAGTGCGCATTCAATGTACTTTTAAGCATTATAACTAAGTCACACAATCATCAGGTTCAGCATACTAATTGGAGAAAGATGAAGAAGAGTATAGACTAAAGAGTATTTACTGCAGCTGTTGACAGTGTAGGAGCACGACTGTCCGAAGCACGGCTGTCACGAGCTTTGCGAATATTTTCTCTGATGGCGTTTCGAACCTGTGATAAGAAATAGCACGATTATTAAATCTTCTCTACGAACAAATGTTATTTGACAAATCTATACCGAATATAATACATATTACATGACTTCGTCTATCTTGCCGAACTATTCAGAGGCGAACGTTACCATTTTTACACAGATCTATCGAAGACCGTGGAGAATTCGCATTTTAGAAGATTTTTTTGAAGCAAAATAGAAGGGAGGTAGAGGGATAATTATTCAAAACCTTTTTTGTTTATTGCAGGACTACTTCCTCGAAGTTACAAAAGCCGTGATCAAACGATATTCGTATCTCTCGAAATCAAAAAATTAAGGGGAAATAAAGCAGCAGTGTATTCATGGTATTGATGGGCGTATGAACAATGCATTAGGCAACCTCACTATCATTCGTCTTCTATTATAATACTCTTTTTTATGTTGGTAAAGAGCAAATACCCACTGAAAGTTTTCTTAGTGTAGCTATTAGCTAACGAAGATTTTATAACATACCTCTGAATTGAGAAAGCAGTAGAATAGTGCGACAAAAAAACCCTGCGTGGATAAAATGAAACAAAGAAATTACCAACACACGCACTATATTGTGCCAAAATTATGAGGATCTATAAAGTTACAACAAAACAAAAGAAAACCAACAAACCTACAAACTTAATTGCGGTTATTTAGCCCATGTCCAATAAAAGACAGGCTTGTCTTCTTTTCACCCCCCCCCCCCCCCCCCCCCAATTTCCACAAAAGGGTGACATCATCGCTGCTCTGCAGAGCACGCCGAATGCGAGAACGTTATTAACCTATGAAAATACAAATCATTTATGCTAAAAATCATGAATTGGATTTTGATAACTAATCAAAAGTTAGCATGGAGATTAGACTATACCTGAAGGGTATTTAGCAGGTTGTAGGTGTACTCCAGTGCCTTCACGTGAGGAAATGATACGACTAAAGGAGTCAGTAACCAAGGGATACCAAGCAATGGGAGGAGCAAAACAATACTCCGAAGACCAGCTCTGAAAAGTGAGAAAGAATGTTTGTCATTATTTTATTTCTTTGAGCGATAAGAATCAATGTGTTGATATTGGGTTTGAAGCTTACAGTACGTTAATTTGCCATTAGGATAATATGGAATGATCAATGAGCTATCAAGCAACTATCTTATAATCTTTATAAACACAGGATATTAAATTATATTTCCCATAAAAGTTTGATAATGCGTTTCCAGTGTTTGCCAACAAAGAAGAATTTCCAGAGCAATTTACTTGATTTGCTTGATCTTATCGTTGTCCAGTTGACCTCGAGATGCCGACACAACTGTCTTTACGACCATCAGAAGAATAACCGCATTGACCTAGAACATGAGAAATTGATGTGATTTTAAATCATCTTGCTGCAAATAAAATAAATTTGAAATAAGATTGCATCATACTAGATCCAAGGCAAGTCAACAGTGTTAAAATATGATATTTAGGAATTGTACAATATTTAAAATTCTTCTTATATGGCAAGGAACCACGTAGTAATGGGTATTTTACAATAAATGTATCATAATCAAGATCAAAAACACGTCTAGGCCTATTTTGTTTTGAAATAGCCTCTTTACACACTTATCAAGAAGGGTTCAAATTTTGCAACTTAAAGGAGAATTACGCTCAAAAATAAAGTCGATAGTGTTCAAAGGTGTTATTTATTTATGTAGAGGTGTCGTGGTCTAGTGGATACCTTGCCTTTGGCAAGACATTCATCTACATTTGCCACTCTCAACCCAGGTGAAGTAAATGAGTACCCGGTAGGAAGAAATTCCTTGAAATGCTTTAGCGCCTATTATGGCAGCTCGGCTAAAGCCGGGGTAATAATGTGATACTTTGTATTAAGCGCAGTATCCATATAGTGGCTGCGCTATATAAATGGGCATATTATTATTATTATTATTATTTATTCCTACTTGTTAGACTATATGGCTTCGCGTCAAAATATACGAGATCGATACGAATCAATTTTTTCTGAGCAAAATTTATCATCTGCTAGCAATATGTATCGTCTGCTAGCCACACATGGGGGCTGCCATTTTGTTTATGTGTACAAGAAGATTTTCTTAATCCAAATGCTCAATTGCCTTTTTCAAAATTAAAAACCCATTTGAGATTAAAAATATAGAATAGATATGTCAATTTATTTTTAAACTGAAGATTTCCTTATATATTTCTGTTGAAAATCGATATTCGCTTAATAGAAATCTATTTTCTCGATACTGGACGTATGGGACGGAGCAAATTAATTCAAATTTTATGGATGCTTCTTCCCTGAGCATCTATAGCGGCAAACTATGCATTCACCTGCTTTCGGATAATGGACTTGAAAAGTCAGAATGCATTATGTTCTGCTCTGTTTGGCAAACCCAAGAAAATAGATTTTTGTTAAGCAAAACCAGACAATTTAAAAGTATCATTATAAAGATTTTTATAATACATGTAAACACCCACTTTATATTTTCCGTCACATATGGGATTTTAGGTAATGAAGAAAATCAATTTAGGATTTGGATTCAAAATATCTTCCTGACTGGAACATTTCTCAATGGTTCATGTACAACTCCAAATCAGCAAGAAAATGGCAGCCCCCATGTAAATGAGTAGGAGACGATACCGGGTGTTAGAATATCTTTATTTATACCCTTTTCTGATATCTTATTAGAAAATGATTTAGGCCAATAAGTAGGAATATATTACACCTTCCAATATAAGTAAATTTGTAATCAGGGCTTAATTCTCCTTTAAGTCTAGGTACAATAGCAGAACCCCGATGGTATGCAAAGTGAACCCCTCTCTTACGTAATGTACAATTACACAAGAAATATACAAAAGAAAATTAAATATTCTAATACTCAAGGAAATTACCATAATCGTCAGGTTATTAGGGAGGTCAAAGTATGCAACATTTCAAGGTTTTCAACAGGAAAATTCACATAATAATACAAGTTGCTTACGATTACCATTACAATAGCAGGACCTGTGAATGCCCAGATCGTCCCATCTCTTGGATTCAGCCAGCAACTGGAATTTGAATTATTTTAAAGATAAAGATAAATCAAATGTTAATGATATTTCCTTTTTAGAAGTTTACTTTGAGTTACTTATAATCTTTACTCTACTATATTGTGGAATGTCAATTTCAACAGCAATAATATAGGTTTCCCTACCCACTTTCGCCACTATTTCATTCAATATTTTTAAAAATGTGTTTTTAATTTTGTCCCAGACACTGTGAAATGTGCGAATGCTCGTTTCAATTTGGTAGAACAATTTTGAAACAGTGTCATTCACGTTCGAGCTTTGTCATATAAATATAAAGGCCCATATAACACTTGACGAACAGGCCCTACAATGCTGAGTATGCTGGGGGTGCTCTTCTTTTATAGGCTTGTCAGAGATTTTTGGAGTTAAAACGAGACCCTAAAACGCTGAGGAACTTTTCTTTTCTTTTCTTTTTTCTTTCCTTTTTTTTTTTTTTTTTTTTTTTTTTTTTTTTTGCTCACAGCACCGACAGTAACAAAGTCGTTCCCAGGGGCTTGTTTACGAATTTGAATGACAAAATAATGAATGTGTTTGATAAAATTACGAATTCCATCCTAGCATTACTAACTCGCTTTGTGGCAGAGAGGAATTTCAGTGAAAATTTACGAATTCGAATGCTTTATTTTTTTTAATTGACAAAAACGAATATGAATGACAATTTGACGAAATGGAACTAAGGATTTGAACGCAGTAAGCATCTCCGGACGAAATTGCATTGAAAATTGATGAAATTGAATGATGAAATTGAATGAAGAGGTGACGAAAATGGGCGGGAAAACCTATATTACAACGCAAATGATTTGCAGGGAAAATCAAATACTAAAGAGTAAAATTATATAAATTACTCACCTTCGTTCATAGCCATAGCCTTGATGCTTCACTCCACCAGTTATAATGAGTATCACTGCTGGAAGGCCTTTGGGACAAGGAAAAAACATAGCAAATTTTTACACACATGGCGGATACGATAACTTGGATTAAAAAGGCTGAACTCAATAAAACAATTTTTTTGAATTCAAGATATGTAATGTTATATTAAAACTTTATACATTAATATTTCTTTGTTGGTGTTTATATTGATATCTAAGGTTTTAATGCGAGTGTCATCTACTGAGGAGTCATAACTTGAGCTTACCCCATCCTATGATGACATAAACCCAAGTTCGAGGATTACCAGAGTCAAAGACCTGGATTATCTGACGGTAGAGATGTACGCCCTCTACGAGCATCCAAAACATCACTGCAAGGTAGAAGTAGTGTAGGATGAAGGAATATGCCTTGCATGCAGGCTATAGAAGAGGTTCAAACAAACATATAAAATATACATGAGACAAAGCATTACTTACGAGAAGTTAAAGGTGGGTCTAGATATAAAAGTGTTGTATGAATACTAGTAGAAAGAATAAAAATATCTACTTCAAACACAAACTTGCAAATTAACCCACATGCACCCTCACTGACATGGACTGTCATCATTAGGACTGCCTAGAAGAGACAAGGAGGAAGTAGGCGGACACAAAGCTAATTGAAATTTTCAGAGAAGAACACATTACCTCAATTTCAATCGGCTTGATACCGGAAAAGAAGGTGATAGTGGCAAGCAAAATGGCGACCATCAGATTGACGTGAATTATTACACGGTCGGCTGTCAACGAACGTCTGTGTATACGACAGTGAAAGTTAGAAGCGAAGGTTATTATTTAGTTGTTGTTACCAATTCAAAAAAACGCACACCCACACGCACCCCACACGCGAGCGCACTTATATATATATACAGTGTCCTTTCATATGAATTATGTTAACAAGTTACTTTTCCTTAAACTTTAGTGGTGTATATTGTTAATGAATAATTCAAAATAGACTGGCAGCTGCATAATAATATTATATTGATATAAATCTAGGACAAATTTCACTGCAGTGCAACAGTAATGGTGGACCAAATAGTTATAGACATGTTACATGGAGCTACAAAACTATGGATAATACCTCAATGAGGCACTGGGTGAATACCAGTGTTTGTGAGTAGGACGAGACACCAAATTATGAGTTCGAGACTTTCACATTAGGCCTACATACATTCAAAACTCACCTTCCGTGGCACAATAGGTTTGAGATATTATAATTAATCAATTTTCGATTATGATTATTTGGTTCAAATTTAAAGTAGGCTTTGTACATGGATTTTTTTTTCTGTTTCAATAAAACTAATATTTTAAAATTTGTTTTAGAACTTTAACGTATTGTGGTGGATTTTTTATGACGTCGTCCCAAGGGCTTTATTGTCAATTGATTTTTTAATTACAAAATTGAATGTATAAACTCTTATACTCGCTTGAAACGTGGATTTTCTAAATAATCTAAAACGTACAGGATTAACAAAATCTTTTATGTGATAGATTTCTTTTCATACTGTCACCTGAGGATTACAAATATAATCAGACTAATGACAATTGCTGCGACGGATATTCCGAGACCAATCCAGGTTAGCATATCACTGATGATATCTTCCTCCTGAAAAAAAAACAATATTCAAGAAAACAGTATTAGTTCTCAGGGTATATTGAAATTAATATTTTACCTAGAAAAAAACAACAATGAACCTCATACTATACCAAGTTGCTTTTTGACAATTTTTCCGCTAGTAAGTCATTTGTGTTATGAATTCCCATAATTAATTACCACGGAAACAAGACTTTTTGGTAGAGAGATGTGGGGCAGAAGTAAATGCTATTACAAATGTGTGCCGCGAGGATCATTGTGTCTATCACTCATTTCATTGAAAAAACAAAATTGCTTTATAAAAAGCGGTGATGAACATGTTGCCTGAAAATAATATATAATTATATAAGTGAGCCCTTGTGATGGATAAGATCTTTAATGTAGAATGTTGTACATGTATACAATGCTGTTTCGAATAGTATATTTTTGAATGTGCTTTTATTGAAATGAATAAATAACAAATGCAAATAAAATGTATTCCATGAATTACCTGGAAAATAGTTTTAGCCAAACTAAAAATAGAACAAATCGATTCCATCTTACCAGATCACTCGGCACCAAGCTCACCAAAATGGCAAAGCTGGTCATGTGATCGCAATAGCATGACGTTATATTTACGTTGTCTGAATACATTTCTCGACAGCCTGTTGAATTCCAGTTTCTGAGAGACATTTTAGATAAACACATATGACAAAATACAGATGTATTATTCTTTGATCGAAAATTAGTTACAGATTGTAGCGAACATTTAATACATTGCTTGTTTAATGGAATTCAAAACTAGATGGGAATCTAGAGTAAAAGAACCATGTATATTAATATGGTATATTCCGCCTGAGAGAGAGAGAGAGAATGTCTAAAAGTAGAGGCCGTTATTGTTTTAGGATGAAATGCAATTGTTTATGATTTTATTTTGATTGTGACAAGTGTATACATATTCATGTTTCTACAACAGAAGAATTTAATTTCTTTTCTAAAAATAAATAAAGTGTTCTTACTGTTTTCCGAAACGAAAACAAAATCTAGTTAAAAGTAAATTCCTTGAAATTGCAAAGCAGCGGAAGAAGCGCGCAAAGGTATGGTATATGATATTATCTTCATTCTTTTAATTACGAGTAAAACATTTTTATCAGATATCCGCATTGTATTGCCCTAGCTATATCACATATAACTGATGAAAACTGGTCGCTGAAATCCTGGTACACGCTCGGTAGGAACCGTAATTAGAGTGTAGGCCTACCAATAAAAAAGGATGAACAAATAAAAATTTCGAATCAAATTCAATTTTACAATAGGTGTATCTGTGAGAACACGGTTGTATCGTTGGCATGGTAATACCTGTCGTTTTGATTCCAGAAGCTACAAGTCGGTGAGTAGAAATTTTGACCGATCATCTGCATTGTAGTGGAAAGAAGGATATAATTATAATATTGATAATACCATTCAAGTTCCTTTAAAGTTACCTGAGTCAATCAACATAAAATTTTTAAAAACTCTCTTTTTATTTTGTGATATAGTACAAAAGAAGAAGTTTTCCAACGTAATAAAAATGATCATATCTCATTTAATCTTTTGTCTTTATATTAATAGTAATATTCATAGTCTTATTAAAATATAAAATTAATGAAAAACAAGCATTATCACATTATCTTCATTTTTAATTCATTTGGAGCAGCTAAGTAAGTTTTTAAAACTATAATAATAATAATATTCCGTTCTTGTATAGCGCATAACTCGTTATGATACATACGTCTCTATGCGCTTCCAAAGGGTTTGGATATTATTACCCTGGCTTTAGCTCCGGCAGCCGTAATCAGCGCTAGTGCATTTCAAGGAATAAATCCTGCCAGGTACCCATTTACTACACCTGGGTGGAGAGTGGCAAATGTGGATTAATGTCTTGCCAAAAGACACTAGTGCCGGTCTGAGATTCGAACACTCAACCCTTGGATTGAGAGTCAAGTGAATGAACCACTATACCACGACACCTCCACTATCTTCAGCTCTTACTTCATTGCGTCTCCACCATATTCCTGTTTGAAGAAAATGTGTATGATTGAATGAAGAAAACTTTCAGCCTGCACTGCTTCCTTCTCGTTAGCTCAGAAAAGGAAAATGAGACAGGTTATTAGGCTAAAGTGGAATGTAGGAAGGGTAACTGGGAATAAATGTGACCCTCCACCACAAAACGACCAATAAGTCGCAATGGGAGCTTTAGAGTAAACAGCTGAAAAAGGTGGTTTGGGGTGGAAATTTATATTTTAACTTTTTTGTATTTTCTGAAAGTTCATATATTAATCTATCATCTGACAAAATTTCAGGTTAAAATACCTTGTTGAAATATGTTTTTACTCTCATTCAAAATGACCATGTTTTCCTGGATATTCAAACTCTGTGTGTCAACTTGCCGGAATTGTACCTTCACATCGCTTTTCTGTATAGCTTAAAAACTATGCACTGTCTGATATTCTAAATCTAAAGAAAGATAGAAATATATCTATTCTGAAGGTATGGAAAGTTTCAACCCAATCCAATTAGTACTTCACAGTGTATGCTAGGGAGTTTTGACTCAACCTTTTGTGCGACAACAATAGGACACAGATTAGGCACTCTTAAATGGTCACTCTTCTTTAGAGCCCGTTTTCTCTATTGTTTTGGTCATTAGCCTGTATGACACGTTGACATTCTCTTTGTAATTTACAAGGGTTTGCTTAGTCCATACAAGACAAGTTATATATCATTATAAAGCTTAGAATCTAAGCTTTCAAACTGTGTTGAAATTTTAAAAACGCAAATTTCCGACTTATTGGTCGTTTTGTGGTGGATGGTCACAAATGTTATTTAGAAAAAATATAATGTTTTATATTAAACATGTTTTATGCTTCACGTATTTGGATAGTTTCAAGATCTTTAATTGGAACTCACCGTTGAGTGTCTGAGGATAAAGATAATGGGCACTGACACCAGCTCTTGGCCAATGAAAACAAATACAGTGAGGACGTCACTTGCAACACGAAGATTGACATCATTTTTGACGTAGGTGGCGTTGTTGACTGTGTTGTTATTAAAGAGCTCGGCAAGACGTGAAGATGCAGAAATGCCGATAGTCACAAGTTGGTCGCTTTCATCTATACAGACACAATGCAATGTCAATTACAAACTTCAAAATCCTTTTACGGTTAGGCAAATTATCTTGGTCGCTATTTTTTGATTGGTTTTGTTTGTTTTGTTTTGTTTCTTTTTCAACTTCATATACATGTATATATACTTATTGGTGTATCTTTATTTTATAAGCAAGTTTATTTTCACAAGAACATTATTTGGTGTGTTGCAGTGGTATACATTTATTTTACTGTTTTCACACACATTGAGTTCATCGCTGAGTTAAATATGCCTTTTCTTTCATTTTTGTTCATTCGTTTCTGTGGGTATGTGTGTGTGAGTGTATGTGATTAGTTGTTAGTGTTTGTTTTTATTTTGTTCTTGTTTTTTTAGAGGGAACCGGCAAGTTGTAATGGTATCACCACCGCCATTAACATTAAATTAATTCGCCTTTCAAATTAAATCGTGTGGGGATATGCGTGTGGACGGGAGTGGAATGATGGGTGAGAGTGCGGGGAAGTGTACATCTGTTTGATGAATTAACAATGTGCAGATGTGTAAAATCTTTAGTCACGCATAATTAAAAGCTCTTTACCCTTCTCAAATGCAATAGCGGGTTTATGCAGCATAGCCGGCTCATAACCCATTTATAAACCCCCCAAAGTGTCACCATTTTCAAAAGAGCATCTAAAAAATATGTGATCACCTTATTTTATTTTCTTCCTTGTAAAGAGATTTACAAGTAAACTATCATCAAAAACTGTTTCGAGGATCCTTTCATATTTTTTCTTCTTTGTTATTTCCATTTTTCTGCTCTTCAATATAAATCAGTATCCAAAAATGGTGATGAAATTATTTTTTCATCACCTTTTAACCAGTTTTTCGGAATTGTGTCCCCCTTTTTAACGAAATTATGGATCCGCCCCTGTCATAATACATTATTTTCATGACCCTTACCGTTGGATTGGTCATTCCTTTCACAAAAGTAGACTGAGGGCAAAAAGAATTCGTTCCCATTGTCGGTGTGTGACCATTCCGTAGAACACATATCTTCGACTCCAGATCGATGTATATAGATATCTACAGTAAAACGAAGAGGTGGTTTATCCGAAGAGAAAATGATACCAAAGAGAAAGAGACATAGGGTGATAGAAAGAGAGGGTGATAGAAAGAAAGGAAATAGATAGAAAATTATATTAACCAAATAGAAGGGAAGGAACCGAAAGCAGTGATAAAAGAAAAGAAAAAAAGTTAGTAACGGATAGTTAATATGAAATAACCGAGTCGACACCCCGCCCAATTATGTAGTTCAGAGAAATATAAAAATGAAGATGGTTGTGTGTGTGTTGTAGTGTGTGTGCGTTTGTTTATCATTATGTCCGAGGACATTTTCGGACAGAGAACAAAACAAAAATCATGACAACAATGGTCCTCGGAAGGCGGACAATAGTCCTCGAACGTCGAACAATGAATTTATGCCTTATTCCGTCGACTGTCCGAGGACGAGTAACAATAGAGGAACAATAGTTGTCCTCGGAAGTAAAGCCATGTAAACGTGTGTGTGCTTGTGTGTGTGTGTGTGTTAGAGAGAGAGGGGAGAGAGAGAGGGAGAGGGGGAGGGATCAAGGGATGAAACATAAGTCTATATAAATATGTATATGCGCATTATTAAAAAAATTGATGCTACGCACAACAGCCGACCATTTGATTTCTATTTTTTGCATTATCATACAAAGAAAAGGCGTACATGGTACAAGGTGTTCTTGATTTGTATAATATATACTGTATATGTAAACATTTCGGTATACGTTTATTGTATAAAGCGTTCAAATGTTAAACTTACCACTGAATGTGATTGATTGTCCTTTACTTAGATTCATTCCTATTTCAAGGACGCTTTCCTTCAAAATCTCAGGGTTGAAAATAATTTCCAGATCCTCCTTAAGAAAAAAAATGGATTAGTAACATCATAATTATCACAACATCTATGGAAACTGAAATACGATTCAAGGAAAGATGAAAGGACCTCCTAACACATCCCCCCCCCCCCCCCCCCCGATCTATGGCCATGTTAATTCGCATTTTATCCATGAAGCACGTCCGGTGCTCCCAACCCCATGGTGGCAATGCATATTATATGTCTGGACGCACTATACGCCACTTTTTTGTACATGTCCCCAAATGGATGAGCTATGGGCATGATAAGGCGTAGATATCTGGGGGATGTTATAGGGGGCAATGTTTAGTCAGATGTACTGTATAAAAATGAAGTAATCCCCGGCAGAGAGATGTTACCTTAGCAAAGAGTGTGGATGAAGTTATCACACCAGGTATAGAAGAAGTTGATGTTTGCGTTGCCATTGCAGTTACATCTGAAAGAGAACTCACTAATGCACTCAAGGTGTGGTCGGATGAGGGCCAAAAAGAGGAGAGGGACGCGAAAGACGTTTCCAACGGTACATGCGTGATGGTTTGAATGGTTGGTGAGTCGGTGGTATCGGAAACTGAACTCACTGATGCGGTCAAGGTGTGGTCGGATGAGGGCAAAAAAGAGACGAGAGACGGAAAAGTCGTTTCCAACGGTACATGCGTGGTCGTTTGAATGGTTGGTGAGTATGTGGTATCGGAAAGAGAACTCACTGATGCGCTCAAGGTGTGGTCGGATGAGGGCAAAGAAGAGGCGAGAGACGGAGAAGTCGTTTCCAACGGTACATGCGTGGTCGTTTGAATGGTTGGTGAGTATGTGGTATCGGAAAGAGAACTCACTGATGCGCTCAAGGTGTGGTCGGATGAGGGCCAAAAAGAGGCGAGAGACGCGAAAGACGTTTCCAACGGTACATGCGTGGTGGTTTGAATGGTTGGTGAGTCGGTGGTATCGGAAACTGAACTTACTGATGCAGTCAAGGTGTGGTCGGATGAGGGCAAAAAAGAGGCGAGAGACGGAGAAGTCGTTTCTAACGATATACTCGTAGTGATTACGGTACTTGATGAGTCTAATAATCCCATGTCTTGAGAGCAGTAAGATGTTGTTATATTTGATCCATCTAATAGTTTTGTGAGCGTAGTGGCAGGGCTAATAATTTGAAATAACGGGCAAGGAGTTGTACCTCTGTAAGATCCCACCGAAAAATATCCGCTGAAATGTGTTACTCCGAAAGAATCTCCTGAGTTCCCTAAAGAGCAAAAAATAATAAAGGACACCGTTAGGTCAAAGGAACAAGACACTTATGTGAACGTGGTTATTTTTTTCCAACGAAATTGGGGGGGGGGGGTGCAAATTACTCAAGTCCCCAATTGCCATGATTGGCGTCATCCCAGACGTTGCAAAATTATGGCGGGGAAGAGGTGGGGCAAATTGATGCATGGGACACTATATACACCAAGTGATAGGTGTGATGGAGGATCCCCTTTCCAACCTTGTTTCGACAGTATATACATGTATATTTCATTTGCATGGAAATGAACCTAGATGGATGGATCCCTGACCTAGCGCACGCATATCGTATGTAACCTCGTCTGCCTTGATATTAATTAAACAGATGGAATCTTCCAAGTACTCAGAAGAACTCATAGTTAAAAGCGAGTCAGAAATATGTTAAAATTTGCCTAGTCCTAGAACAGGAAGCGTAAACATGCACTCAGCCGACGGAAAACAGTGGAATGATCATTCCAAAGTTTCGATCAAGTGTCGCTTTAAATCATTAAATGATTTCATTTAAATACCTGTATATAGAATATAATTCTTTACCTGAAAGACCGGACGCTTTATTTAAATTCAAATTAGCAAATTAAACCAACATTTTATAACAGCAATAATAATAATAATAATAATAATAATAATAATAATAATTATAATAATAATAATAATAATAATAATAATAATAATAATAATAATAGCTGCTCTCATAATAGCGTCTTACCAGTTACAATGAAACCGACCAAAGCGCTTACAGTATTATTACCCCGGTCACTGGATTCAATTGCGATTCTGCACATGACATTGCACATTCTCCACTCCTTGGGGAGCATTGCAGCCAGTCGCCTGTTTCCAAGCGCACACATGCTAATCCAACAACAATGACGTTCGCATCCTTCCGGATACCCATTTAACACAATGAGGAAACAATTGTACATATATTTGTGCGTGTCTTTATTATAATGTAATATGTAGTCAAACTTCAGCCATGGCTATACAAAATTATGGCACATAAAGATTTAACTCACAAACCAAAATCTACTGTTCAGGTTTTATCGATGTAATTAGGTGGTCTGTCGTAGACAGATCACCTTCTAATTTCGTCAGAATTTTCTTTCTTTATTTCTTTATTAGGTGGTCTGTCGTGGAAATTTGTGAGAATGTTCTTTATTATTCTTATTTTTATTTTTCTCCCACTTTTTTATGGACACGAATCCTAAAAGTCTGTTCCGCCCTTTTTTCTTCAAATTTCCATAAATCATTATTTTCTATCAGATCAAGTTCCCGAATTTTCTTGAAAGTCATCAGGTCATCACAGGCCCGTAATTAGGGTGGTTCAGGGGGTTCAAACGAACCCCCCCCCCCCACCCCCCCCACCCCCCCCCCCCCCCCCCCCCCCCCGTTGGCGAGCAGAGGTCCGATATCGATATCGATATTTCTGTCTATTTTAATACATTTCATTTCGATTTTGTCCCGTATTTTCCTAATCTGGTAATTCTATATAATTAATGAATGTCGTCTTTCACCATTTATTTTCGAATTTTGTTGCAATCGCTTTCTTCAAAGCGTCATTCAAAGAAGGCCTGTAACGGGCGGGGGGGGGGGGGGGGGGTTCAGAGGGTTCGAATAACCACCCCCCAACAAAGAATAACAACAAAGAATCATAAAGCGAAGAAAAAAATCCAAAGTGACATCAGAATAGTGATGTTTAGGTTAAATTTTTTTAAAATTTCCATACCAACTGGCTTAGATAGGAGAGGGGCCCACAAGGGGTCACGTGAAAAGGGAGAGCGGAAAGAATGTAAAGACAATAATTATGTGAGATGATAGAGTTTCCAGTCAATTTTATTTGCTTTTGTCCTGCAAATTCATAACATTGCACAGCCATTTATCAATATACGTTTTTTGCCATTCATTTCAGAATTTATTTTTTGCTATCGATTTTGTCAAAGGCTGTCAAATAGTTATTCCAAATCGTCACCCACTCGTTGTAAGGTCTTGTCTATGTGACAATTATTTCTTGAAGTCGACTTCCCAAAGATGGATTTGATGATAAAATTTGCAGCGGATTGCCAGGTCGGAATGGTTCGAATGAAATCTGACGAAAATGAATGGAGATATGTTGAAGTTGATTGACCATTGAAACTGTTGGATGACATTTTAATTATTAAACTATCTTTGAACTCTGACATTTGAATGATTATTGATTCCTATCAGACTCTAGGACGAAATTGAAGTGCTCATTGATGCATTTTGATCTATAAAAAGTGTTAAATTGTACAGGAAATCCTGACTATGCAAGGAGATAGATCGCTTAAAACATCAGACAAAGATAACATGGGAAGATAAGCAGTGATAATCATGCATGATAGACTCAAATGAAATCTGTGGTAATGGAATATAATAGTGAAATATAGAAACCATATTGGAAAAGAGAGAGAGAGGGGTATTTAATGTGTCTGTTCACTTCGAAACAAAATGGAAAATTTTCCCGCTCTCAAGTTGCATGGAATATACTCCAGGCGGACCTGGTCAAGTCATTCAGGCCCTTAGATTATGGCCCTCGGTAATACAGCCTGTTCAACCGGAGTGTCATGAGAATATTTTATAAACATCGACTTCTTGGAAACTATAATGAGAAATAACAAGATACCCCAGTATAAGACTTGGAGTGTTTTGGAAATATTATTTGGGAGATAGTAAAGTACGTTTTCCGTCGCTCGCTTCGCTTAATTACAAACTTTGAAATAGTTTCAGTCACCGAGGACCATGAATATTTCCATAGTTTTTACTACAATATGTCCATGAATGATCAATGTTCAGTCAGACCCAACTCCGTAATACCGAGCACAGGTATATACTCCGAAAACGGCGTATAGAACAGGATGAATATAGAGCCCTCATCGTTCAGTATGAGACAGTGTGTACAAAAGGCATGTGGAAAATCGTGCAAAGTCAACCTGCCAACGATATACATATTATTAAAAATAATGATGCGTGTCAATTATCTTCAAAATCCTTCAATGATTCGTCATATGAAGTGAATTTCAAATGAAAAACATTTGAAATAAATATATCCGCAGCATTAGTTTTGAAAAAATATATTATCAACAGCAGGTCGACACTGCACGATTTTCCCCATGCCTTTTGTACACACTGCCTCGCACTGAACGATGAGGGCTCTATATTCGTCTTGTTCTATACGCCGTTCTCGGAGTATATACCTGTGCTCGGTATTACGGAGTTGGGTCTGACTGATGTTATGACAATTTTCGGGCACGTCACTGCCTTATTATCGCCATGGCGCCTAGATATTATGGTTACCTTACTTTCTATATTTAAATTAGCAACAGCAAATTAAAGTTCATTTTTCTTCGATCGCTTCGCTCGCTCGCAAATCTTAGAAATTAGATAGTTTCAGGCAGCGAGGTGCATGAATATTTCCATGGGATGCTACTGCAATATTCAGGTACGTCGCTGGCCTAACACCATGGCACCCGAATAATCGTTAGGTCCACTTACTAAACTCCACAAAAAAAGTTTGGAAATCTGACTTTGATCGATCATTTCTCCCGAGTCTTAGTGAATATTGATGTTTGATTGATACCACTGAAAAGATCTTTTAATTCTCTTTAAAATGATACCCTACATGATATGATTATCGTTCACATGGAGGTGCAGTGCCTTGAAATGTGGGGCAAAGTCAAAATTCAAAAGTTTCAAACTTTTTTTGAGGAGTTTATATTGAAATGAGCAGCAGCAAAGTATTAAAAAGAGCATTTTTTTCTCGCTCGCTTCCCTCGCTCGCAAACCCTATAAACGGGATGCAGCGACTCCGAGGTCCATGAATATTCAATGCTATGACAATATTCAGGCATGTCACTGCCCTATCGCCATGGCGCCCAGATATAAGGGCTATACCTTTCTATAAAAGAACACCATATCCCCCCCCCCCCCCTCGTTCGCTTCACTTCCTAAAAACTTTATTAATATGAATGATTCCTGGCAACAAGATGACCGGAGATATAGATTTACATTTCACCTATTGGTGACTTATGCAATTAAATTTTGTCACTTATAAGTACTTTTTTATTTTTCTCACGCTCGCTTTACTCGCTCGCAAAATGTGGAACCCTACACAGTGGTAGTATATGTCCGGGCTTCATATTTGGCCCAACCCCTGTCAAATAATCTACCTATATATATATATATATATACGCTCGTGCCCATACCCTGGGAGGGGTACGCCCCCTAATTCCGCCACCCGCCACCCCTACTCGGTCGCTTCGCTCAGAAAGGTCCACTTTTTTCAATGTTGAACCCCCCCCCCCCCCCCCCGCAAAATTCCTAGTTAAGGGCCTGCATCACGACGTCATCCAGGCACCATTTGGTCTACAATCAATTCGTTTAATATAATTTGGTCTAAAACCATTTGGTCTAATAACCATTTGGTCAATTATCAATTGGTCTAATTGCCATTTCGTCAATCAAATGGTCTAAACCCATTTTGTACAAGCTTAGAATGTACCTGTAGGCAATTTTCTACATTTGCAAAGTTAAAATAATAGTATAAAATATAAGATGCCTATTATCGAAACAAACGGTTTGTCAAAATTCTAAATAAAATGCAATTAATATAAGAATTACAATCTTAATTTAGCAGTCACTGTAAGATGGCGCTGTTCAAGTTCTACTAGTTTAATGCCACTTTAAAATATTGGAGGGTTTTTTTTAGGGGGGATGTAAAAAAGAGTAGAAAAAAGGTGACCTGATGAAGCATGGCATGAATTGAATCACATGTGCCTAATTATCTTGTGAATAAGTTGATTAATTAATTGATCAATCGATATTTTAGTGCAATTTCACTTTGCTTTTGCTATTTTGTTTTTTATTCTTTCATTTCTTTCGCAAATTATGGAAGGATAAAGAAAACCATGGCGAAAGATGGAAGAGAAGATAAAAAAGCAAATAATAAAAAGAAAAAATAATGCAAAATACGCAAAATGATAGAAAGATAAAGCAAGGAATAAAGATTGGAGAAACACTGAGAGAAAGAGAAAGATGAAAGAAGAAAGAATATAAAGTTTAACATACGGAAAGATGGAAGAGGTGAATGAAGGAATCTAAGACTAACACAACTAAAGGAAAGATGGCAAAATGAAAGGATAAATGCAAAGCAATAACATAACAAAAGATAGAGAAATGATAAAAGGATAAAGATATGTACCTAAGAGAAGATAGCGAAAGAAATGAAAAGATTAAAAACAAAATAACAAAAGCAAAGTGCAATAAAAACAATTGAAAATTCACTGAAATATTAATTAATTAATAAATCAATCAGTTTCTTCACTGGATAATTAATTAAGCACATGTGATTAATTCATGCCATGCTCCAACAGGTCAACATTTTTTCTCCTCCTCTCTCCCCCCCCCCCCCCCCCAACAAACAACGAAAAACTAAACATACAATATTCGAAAAGTTACCTTTCAATTTAACGTCACAAAAAAATTAATATGTTGACCTATATGTGTCAGGGCAATGTGTACCTAGTCTTGGTTGCAGTTTCTCCTACCCCGGCCCTGGGGGTCAGTGAAAATGTCGACTCTTGGGAACCCTAATTCATATTCATGAGCATTGTCATTCTCCGTGGACCCGTTTAATGACTTCCATCATGTGGTCAGAGGGTAGTCCGTAGTCGTAGCAAGATGGAAAACAAGAAATTGGCCCAGTTGGTCATTAGACGAAACGATGATTAACCAAATGTTAAGACAAGACTGCTATTAGACCAAATGACAATTAAACCAAATGGTTAGTAGACTAAATGGGTGTAGACTAAATGATGATAGACCAAATGAGGTTAGACTAACTGACAAATGGACCAAAATAGTGGACCATATGGGTATTAGACCATTTGGATTTAGACCATTTGATGATTAAACCAAATGGCTATTAGACAAATTGACAATAGACCGAATGGTAATTAGACGAAATGATGATTAGACCAATTGGTTATTAGACCAACTGATATTAGACCGAATGATGATAGACCAATTGGCTATTAGACCAAGTAGCTGTAGACTAAGTGGCAATAACCCTTTATTTTTTAATCAAAACAACATGTAGCGTGCGCCGTATAGTGTAGGCCCTCTACTTTTGTGTTATCTTTGATTATCACTAGATTGAAACGATAACAGGTTTCAGACATTTTTCACCATTAAAAACCGCTAGTTTTATAAATTTTTGCATTTGCGGTTGACATGTTTTAACATTTGTGGTAAATGGTGTTTCGATATATTTTAGGGATTTTAATGGTAAGGAAAACCTCACACACACGCATACTCACGCAGGTATACTTGTGTGTCTTTCCCTTTGTTCTCTCTATTGTTCAAATAGCCACACAAGCAGCAAAAAAAGCCATACAAGCCTGACGGAATAAAGGCATCTATTGTGTTTGACTGTCCAATTAGTCACACAAGTATACCTCTGTTGGTACACACACACCCTCGCATACATCTCATAATAACTTATCTTATATAGGTGCACTATGCAAGCAATGAGTTTTTACATTTGCTGTTGACATGTTATGACATTTGTGGCTTATTTTGACATTTGCGGTGCAATGTTCTTACATTTGTGGTTACTTTTACATTTGTAGGCTCTACAGGGAATTCCCAATTTTTTTACATATTCTGAAAGCTGTAGATTGGAATTCATGAATAAAATTTGGGGTCGAGCGGTCGGAACGTCATCATATTGGCATATGAACTGAAAAAAAAAATGATTTTGAAAAATTACGTCATAAGTTTTGTATGCATTTGACAATATTTCAGTAATACGTTGTCGATTTTCTTCCGAATTTTGATATGCTGTAGCTGAGACAATTCTCTACAAGATCAATTCCACCATTTTTCATTTTGACCAAGGGATCATGGTGTATTTTTGCGATGAAAGGAGGCATCTCAATTTTTCACATTTTGCGTGAATTCTCTATGGGACATGACTTTTTCTCAAATCTTGATTCTACATTTTGTCTTCTTTGAGCAGTATCTCTGCTATTCCTGCTTGATTTTCTTCGAAATTTTAGTATGTTATAGCTGAGACTCTACATAGGTATGCTCTTTAATTTTTGATCAGATGTCGGGATCACACCCATGATTTAACTACAAAATGTGATTTGAGACTCCCTTTTTTCTTTTACGTGTTATCTCTATGTAAATGACAAACGGATGACATTTGCTCCTGCTACAATTCCTCCGGTTTAACTCTGCCATGCTAATCCTATACTGTAATCCTAATCTTCACATTGTCCTGAACAAAGAAACAAACGAACACCTTAACCGGTTGACCCTTCGAGATATGGGCCGTCGAGCAAATGTCGTCGCCCGTCACAGACAATGTAATAAATTTCCTAATTTTGCGTGTTATGTCTATTAGAAAGTAGTGTAGAGTAGTTTGTGTACAACCCTATGCGAAATCTGATTCCCTGTCGTGTATTAAAGCTATGTGGTTAATCTCCCGTGTATCATGCAATATCAAATCTTCCAATTTTCTTTAATGCAAGTCTCCATCCATTGTCAATATTATCAGGATTATTATCTTGAACATATATTATCATATCTTTCAGCAGTTTTCCAATTGGAGAGACAGACCACCTAATTCGTCTTCAGTGACGAATTAAATGTCTAGTTGTATTTTCAATTAGTAAGGAAAGACATTTTCAGCCAAATTAATAACTATGTACCATTGTTTTAAAAAAATACGTCAGCGGTAAAGTGTTATTTTGATCTGGGAATGTATGTAGGTCAAGTGAATTTAAAATGAAATAAATTCATGAAAAAGTGGTTTTATTTTCCTAAATTATTTTGCTTGTGGTTTTAATGAAAGTTTAGCAGTTTGAATAGAATATTGTACTACATAATTATTTGACTTTTGTCCATGTAAGTGTTTATGGGTATCAGCACGGCCGAGATAGTTTTGCAGGCACAAACCCTGGTCTGTCGTAAAGGAGAGTCTGCGCTGTAAGACTACAATATGCCATGAACTGCATAATTATTGACACGACCATTAGGTAGCTGGATTAGGCTCCTCTCAAGACACAATGATATTATAGCATAAGTAATAATTATATCAATACCTTTCACTGGAATGCCGCAAATTACGCTTCACATCATGGGCAATAAAGATTTTTTTTTAATCCACAACATATGAAAGTAACAAGAAATCTACAAATTGTGTAAGGTTATGAAAAAGAAACCTATTATTTCCTTGCTTGATGTAAATATTAGTTCTTGTCCGGCAAATCTATTTGGCACCCCTTTCCTATCCTACTTACAACGGCCTAGGCAAATAAAATCGGCGGTATGAATTCATACTATTTGTGTGCAAGCCTAATTATATTCCTCAGCCACGACAGCAGTGATGAAGATGCAAAAATAGCGATACCCCTATAGCATTTAACCTACGAATAGTGGCCATTCTCAAGCAGTCAAAATGATTTACTGAGTATGACCCTATATTAGCAATCATACATTATTCAGCCATGATTACATCAATAACGATATACTTGTATCCAGTTGATGCTAATCCATAGGGGCCGGGAGTAGGTGCCCCCCCCCCCCCGCCCATCATTCAAGTAGGCATGCAAAATAAAAAAAATTCCCCCCCCCCCCTCAGGGGCCCACCTCGCAAGAAATGACATGTAATAATTATGTATTACAATGATGTATAATAAGCTAAAGTGCAAACTTTCAGCATTTCAAAATCAACATTTTCTCGGTCGGTCGCTACGCACCCTCGAATACCAATAGTTCAGTTCAGTTAAATTCAGTTTAATCTTTCATATTTCCCATGTTACAGCGTTTTCACAATATAGATGGAATACGCAGTATAAATGGTGCAGCCAAGATAAATGGTACGCACTAAATCTATTGTCAGAGAAAATAAAAGAAGGTGAGTACCTCATATCTATATTTTAACGTACAGTATTAATTGAGAAGGCCATGCTAAAAAGAAAAGTGAAATATTGAGGAGCCTAAGGAGAAAACTAAGCTTGTAAGTTATAGGCTCCTAAGAGAATTAAGATTTATAATAGTCTTTAAAATAGTGGGAACGAGTAATGCATGATACAACAAATTTGGTATATGGATAAATTTGTTGTATCGCAATTATCGAGTTCGCATTCAAAGAAATGTTGGATATCAAAGTCACTTCCATTACAAAAATTCACATTACAGGTTGTATTTGAATAAGTAAGCATTTCCTGAACGCCGTGGCAATTTCTGATGCATACTTGCGTGGTGACATGACTCAGCATTTTTATCAGTGATTTCAGATGGCTTAGCACAGAGCGCTACATGGGAAAGACATATAAACTAGCAACAATGTATCTACCCTAATACCGGGATGTCAGCAAATCAGTATGAAGGAATATAATCAGATATGCAGAAAAAGCCCTCTCCGAGCACCCAGCGACGGACCACACCCGGCGGCAATGAGCCACTGCACCTCATAAGTCAGAACACACATCACACACACACCCACACACACACACCCACACACGCACGTTTACATGGCTTTACTTCCGAGGACAACTATTGTTCCTCTATTGTTACTCGTCCTCGGACAGTCGACGGAATAAGGCATAAATTCATTGTTCGACGTTCGAGGACTATTGTCCGCCTTCCGAGGACCATTGTTGTCATGATTTTTTTTTTGTTCTCTGTCCGAAAATGTCCTCGGACATAATGCTAAACAAACGCACACGTTTCCACCGGAAAACGAGGACTGTGTGTCAACATTACCCAACCGTGGACTTATTCATAATTAACTATTCACAGTTATTTCTAAATTGTTTTTGAAGAGAATAATCCTGGAAGACTAAAAATGAATCCCGTTCAATTTCCGGGCGTGCCCGTCTGTTGGATAGAGTGCGTAAGCAAAAAAAAAAAAAATTACACACGAAAAATTTCACTACCGCCCAAACGTGGACTCTGCTCATTTATGCTCGTAAGGTCAACAGCGTAGTTAGAAGCTAAAATAAAGCCAACAAACTGTAAATCAAAACGAGGACGGTCCTCGGTCTCGTGTGTGTCCTCGGTTCGAAGGTGTGTTTTCATATTAGTGTCCCACGGTTACCGGTCAACACCAACGCAGCCACGTTGTTGGTACGTGAGGCAAGCTATTATCATTTTTATTCCAGCATTTTTAAACTGAAAAACATAATTGCCTGTTTAAAAAAATATATTCTCTTATTGCATGTCAGCTACTACATGTGTGGCATAACCATTTAGGAGAAGTTTCAATTTCCGTTTGAATGTTTAACAATGAGGTGGATTCAGTGATTTCAATTGGGAGATCATTCCCATACTTTGGACCTGAAAATGTAAAAAATTTTTGTGCAAATATTGCTCGACTTCGTGGAAAATGGAAATAGACGGAATGTTTTTTTTTTACATTTAGAAACCCTATCGACGATATGGGCCGGGAATAAGGGGACAGATGATTCCATCTATCAGGGGAGGGGGGGGGGGATAGTTTTGCCCACTACCCCCTTCGTCTTATGACAATAATCATATTTGTCATCAGCTGGCAAGTGTTCTAAAATGTTTCAGCATTCCCAAACCTACATTTAATCACATGTATAATATACGCTCCCTTAAATAGAAGCAGTGTATTTTCTATCAGTGACGCAAAAAGCTAGAGGGGGGCAGATTATTCTCCTCTAATAAGGGAGGAGGCGAATTTGTTGTCCCCCCCCCCCCTCCCCACCATAACATTGCAGTTTTATAGTAACATGCAATCGTCTAAATTTTATTCTTTGTTGTAACCGATTTTGTCCCCTCAGTGGGACCCTTCGTAAAATGAGAAATCAGCTTTCTTTACTTTAGAATACAAAGTTGCAACATTCCAACTACAGATTAATGGATGCATTTTGGAGACTGCTTGGACTAATTTACAAACCCTGTCTACCACAAGGCCCCAATGGGGGGGATGCTTCTCCCTCCAGAAGAGGGGGCAAAGTTATTTCCATGTCATCCTCACAAGACACAAATCTAATATGACATCAACCATTTTCCAGTTTAACAATGCATAGAAAGGATTTATTGTGGTCTAAAATACGCAGTTTAAACATTGAAAAAAAATTCTCACTCAATCAATCGCTATACGCTCCCTCCCATTTCAATAGATGCGGTGTTATTATCATTGCACTGTAAGTACCCAGTCTACGTCAAGACCCCGCATGTGTGGCCCTGAGGCTTTCTTCTATCATGTCTATGAAGGGATAGGGGCACACACGTCCCCTCGCAACAACAATATATATTATATGTGACTATTTTAATAGTCATGTGAGTATAATGGATAAGTTTTCTAGCGCTCTAAATTACGAATTTCCAACATTCCAAAATCTAAAATTTCTCACTCGCTCGCTAGCTCCCTCGCATTGTAATAGATGCAGTGTTTCTTAACATTGAACAAACCATGTATATCGATATCGCCGCCTCCTCTCACAAAATGTAATGATCTACCATTATGACCAATAAACTTCTAGTGCTCTAAAATGTAAAGTTTAAATGTTCCATGATCTGTACGAGCGAGTTGCCCGAATATGTAACTTCTATACTTTTTCACTACAAAAGCGGAAACGTGCCTACTATCAATCTCATGTAAATCATAATTCTGAACTAGGCTGTGATTGACCTTGCAAAATTCAAACATGACTGGAGCATTTTTTCGCTACGCTATCTCGCCTAATAACAAAATTATGTTAAAGTCATATGATAATGCAGAAACTGTTCCGTTATAAATATTCTGTGTGCTTTTTAATTGAATATTTATGCAGTGTAATTTACTTTTTAAAAATGCTCTAGAAAGCTATGTTCCAATATTACAGAATCCAATATTTCCTAAGCTTGTGGATAACCCCTTCATAACCCTCCCATAGCGATGCTCAATCACTACCCTTTAATGTCACCCTGCCATGCTATCAGCGGAGACAAATGCTTTTATTTGTACATTTATATGCATTCTGTATGTTTGTTGTTGGGGCGCCATGGGAAACCAACTGTTGTTGAAGGGACCACCCCGTATCAATGAATAAATAAAACTCCCGTAATGATGGATGATGCAAAACAATGGATGATAATGGTGCTTCAACCATTGTATATTATATTTTTTTTTTTTTTGGGGGGGGGGGGTTAATGTCAAAACCCTGAAATACCAGAAAATGTATATCAAAAGGAGAAAATATGTTCGTTCCATGGGGGTATAAACAGGTAATATTATTTTGCAGGAGATGAGCCCCCTTATCTGTTTGAGGTGCCAAACACCCCCTCCCCCACCCCCCCCCCCCCCAAAAAAAAAAGGCTGGAACCTTTCCAGCGCGCCTTTATTAAACAATCCCTCGCATGACTGAGTAGAGAAGTTAGACAAAAAAATGTCAGCTGTTAAAAAATATATACAAATGCCTAAGCTTTGCAAAAATATCAATACCCGTTTTTTATTTTTTTTTTTCTACAGAGACATAGATTCAATTATACTAAGTACCTCGATATGTATGGACAAGTTAGTATTGAGTGGAGAAGTTAGCAAAAAGTATACAGGTCATTAGGGTATACAATTATATGTAAGCTATCAACAGGTGGTCAATTCAAACAATCTATGCTATGATTATATGAATGCATACATTACCTGTGTATTCTACAGACACTACTGCATCGATGTAGATGTAAACAGGTGGAAAGGAGCCTGCTGCAGCCCCCAAGCAGTACTGAGTAGAGTAGTTAGCTAGTAGGATATAGGCCAGACTCTGACAGGTGTAGGTGTCACAGTGAACAATGCTGTTCGCTGCTTCCGTGGCATTCACAGTGTGTGTATCACTGCCTAACCCCTCATTAGAGGGATCAATCAAGGAGGTGACCGTCACGTTAGCATGGGTGACCTGGATGGTGTCTAGTGAGCCGTCAGGACAGGCTGGGAATGACTGAGGGCAAGGGTTATCATCAGCCTCTATATAGGAGATCAAACATGATGCAAACAACACAATAGTAACGAAAAATCAAATGAAGGCAATTTCATTATCCTTGTCCATCGCCTATTGGAATGTGCGGTCATGACAATAATGCATTACGTAATCCGAACATGATTTCAATAGGATAAGCTACAGGGTATTGAAATTGCACTTCAATTGATTCGTGTTTTTTCGGAGGTATTTGCAATCGTGTTAATTAGACATTCATATTTGGGTTAGGATATGTTTTTAGAATATGGAAAGAAATCGTGTCTAGTGAACCGGCTGGACAGCCTGGGAATATTGGGTCGCGTTCCAAGTGTGAGAAATCTACGTAGCAGATCAAACGGATACAAATGATGCTACTGTATCATAAAACGATGTCTATTGCGTTCATTCATTCACCATTCATAATATACTGCCTGATGTTATACAATATTTTCATTAGCATAAAAAAGATTATGGGCAGGCCTATATTATGATACACAATGGAAACAAGAATAAAGTGGTTTCGGCAAAGTTAGCTGTGAAAAAGTTTATGTAGATTATGCAGATATCATATTATTCGTACGATTCTCCCTAAAATCTGAAACATTTTGTGGAATAGATTACTTTCAAAAAGGATACTGTAGAAATGAATTAATTAGATTATTTATCTATGAGTTTATCAATCATAAACGAATTTCCCCTTTTCTTTCTCTTCTATTTACCGTATTCTGGAATGTCATTTATAGTTTCTTGCCAAGCACGGCATATTCTGAATTTATAGCCCTTGATTCTATATTTCCATTAAGAGAATTTCAAATAAGCTTCGATGAAAATTGAACAGGATGAAACTGTTGTTATCACATGGAACCAAAATTCCAACTTTTTTTTCTTTAAAGTAAGTTATAGGGTTTGCATTTTGGTATATGCAAGCTCTCTTGGTGATAAATTTTGTCTGAAAATGGTTTGCATGGTTTACACTTGGTTTTAATTACCACAAAGTCTCTGACTTATAAATATTCATATGTCAAACATTACCAGATTCAGAAGGGATAGATAATGTCAAAATAAAAGGAGAAGAAAAAAATTAGCAATTTTTTTTTTTACTTGGAATGGCATTGAATGTTATTTTTATAAGACATCAGAAGCCTTAAAAGAGCCGGGGTTGGAATCCACTCCCCCGCACGTTTGCCGCGATAAAATCGAGGATATTCTTTTTTTTGCGCCGTGAGCTTTCAGGGCCTTATTTATAAAATTTTGACCAACGGGTACAGCGCAGCATCAACAATCGCCGTGCTGTGAGCGGCCAAAATGATAATTTCTCTGTTTATTGTACACAATGCAGAATTTTCAATATGTAAATAATCAATTAGCGATAATCAAAAAACCGTTTGACATATACAGTAGATATGAAACTTTACAGGCTTAGTCTTTATAAGATACCCTATCTGTGTGCCAAGTTGTAGAAATGTTCGTCACTCCATGGCCGAGATCCCAAAATAACCCAGCCTTTTTAGGGCTAAACAATATTTGTGTTTTACTGAGTTTACGCGATTCCTACTTAAGACACACTGACCAGGTGATAAGACATTTTATTGATCACTTTAATACAGGGTATTAAGGAGACAATCTTCCATGATAAGTTCCCTAATTGAAGTGGTTTTGAGAATGATTGCATGTTGATGATTCACTTGATATTTTTTTTTTGTTTTTTTTTAATATTGTTGCCTTATAGCCTCCGTCAGAATGTTTGGCTCATTGCACCACCGATTGCACCACCGATTGCACCAACGATATAAACAGGTAAAACAGACACTCAGTAGGACTTGTGGACCTCTTGCCTCCCATGTTTTGAAATTCCAAACGATGATTTTGATATAAACTGGGAAGTCAATCACTTACCTAGTCTTAGTTGGTAACACTGCCGCTCTCCACTTGTGCAAGGTAAAAGCTGAAACCGCGAATACATGCAAGAGTGAAGTATATGAAAACAAAAACAAAACATGATTACAATTTAAAATAAAATAAAGAATTATACACTTATTAAACACTTCTGCGAGCACAATGCGAATATTCATGAAGATAAGCAATAATAAATTTTCAGCATAAGACCTTCGTCCTGTTTCCTTCTTGATAGTTAAATAGACGATAAAATTGTAGCTTTAATAGTTTTTAAAGAGTTCACGATTTAAAATGACTTATTTATCGACTGACAAAATTACAGGTCGGGTTATAGCGCCTTTGATATTGAGCGCCCGTAATGAATACGAGTGATCCAGGGCTCCGCGCACGGCACCATCAAAGCAAAGTTGTAATACATTGGTGGCGGGAAAGTTAGGAATGTTGCAACAAGACTTAACTTGTTAACGTGCGTGTGAGCGCGTACAGTAGACGTGTTACACAAGCACATGCAATATAGTGAGATATTCACAGTGTACGTGGCTTTCAATCAGTGGACAACTATGCAAGTTTCGTGAACAAAATAATCAGTTAATTTAACTTTTATTTTGAATAGGGTTGGTTTTATACCAATCGGAATCATCGCATGGCACCAGTAGTGAGGGACTATATATGTTCATTGGGCAATAGGGGCAAGAATCATGCCAAAAGCGAAATCTAAGTCGAAACGAGGAAGACCACGGGTAGAATTAGCAGGCCCCGATACCGGGCCGGGTGATCGGGGGCTGAGCGTCCGAACAGGCCGCGGGCGGCCTCGGTGCCCCGAGCTTCATCGGTCCCGAGGAGATCAACGGGGGAGGAGAGCACTAGTGCTGCTGGTGGGGCGCAGCAACAAATCGGTGAGTCCTGTGAACCGAATATCGGCCTTATTTCATGGCCATCAGTCATACCGCAGGCCCCGGCTCCACCGGACCAGTCGCAACCGAGTACTTCGTATGCGCGGCCCATTACACGGCCATTACAGGTAGATCTAGATCTACTCGATCCAAGCCCAATGGGCTGTAGTCCCGAATTCGAAAACGTTGGGGCGTCCGAGCCTTTAGTGAGTTCGTGTGACCCACTCGGTGGGGAAATAGCTCTCGCATTGAAAGAAAAGATTTGGAAGGGTGAATGCATTGAGTTAGCTTTGTTGTTACTGAAGTAGGACGTGAGTGAGAGAGGTGAGGCTGGGTAAGGATTACCCAATACTATGTTTAGTATAACTTATAAGGCCATTGGAATTTGGCATGGGGTTTCAACTTCAGCCATATATAAGAAGTAGAAAGATCGTGTCAGTAGAGCAATGGACCTCGGTTTTTCTGGGGGGTTTTTTCCCTTTTATATACATGGAGAAGCACATTATTTGAACGGGGTAGGGAGTTACTAAAATACATGGATCTCATCAGGCATGCCGCAAGGGCTTTCGGCGGCTACGGTTGGCGGGAATACGATGCTCAGTTCAGACTTAGGCCTACTCTAGCCTACTCCCTAATCGGGAATATGCCAAATATTTGACTAATGGTTTCAAGTTTGGTTTTTTATTGCATTTTGACGGGGAGTGGGTCCCACTTACAACAATAAATTTAAAATCAGCATTTGATCACAGGGCAGTGTTGCAAATGAAATTGCGCAAAGAAATTGAATTGGGAAGGATTGTAGGCCCATTTAAAATACCTCCGTTCAAAAATTTCAGGTGTTCTCCTATAGGGCTGGTGCCCAAAAGATCGCCGGGAGAATTTCGCTTGATTCAGCATCGTTTGGCTCCAGGGGGCAATTCCGTTAATGATAGTATACCAGAGGAGCGGTGTACTATAACGTATTGATTTTTTGATTCGTAGCACGGTTAGGCCTGGGTGCTCTCATGGGCAAAACCGATATAAAATCGGCTTTTCGACTACTGCCAGGAGGCCGAAAGATTTTGAATTGTTAGGCATGTGTGTGGTGGGGGGTTTATTATTATGATCGTCGTTTGCCCATGGGCTGCGCAGTTTCATGTTCTACGTTCGAGTGTTTTACTACTTTTTTGGAATTTTGTACGCGACAAGTAGCAGAGTCGCGAAACATTGTACATTATCTTGACGATTTCTTTTTTTTTTTTTTTGCAGGCAAATCAAATGACAACGAATGCAGGCATGCAATGGCGTCATTTGCAGCGATTTGTGAGAGATTTGGGGTGCCAATTGCACATGAAAAGGCGGAGGGTCCGGTCATAATAAAATTAATAATGTCTTACCTAGGTCTGGAAATTGATATTGTTTCTCGGCAAATATGGGTCCCTATAGAAAAAATTGTAAATTTGGTCCGAAAGCTGACGGAGGTATCGAACCGTGAGAAAGTGTAATTGAGGGGTATACAATCGATTGTGGGGAGCCTCAACTTTGTTCGTGAGGCGATTTCCCCGTGCAGAGCATTCGTGAGGAGGCTCATAGACTTGACAAGCGAAGCGAATAGGCCTTACCACATGATAAGGATAACGAAGGGCGCTCGAGCAGAAATGCAAGCCTGGCTGGAATTTTTGGTTCATTTTATTGGGCAGGTTTTCTTTCGGGAACCCGGTTGGTACAGCAGCGAAGAAATCAATTTTTCACCGACGCGGCGGCTAGCAGTGGATTTGTGTGGTCCAGTGGTAGTAGGTTTAACCCCTCTCATGTCAATGGATTCACTTTGTGATGATACTACTAGTAATGATTTACACGAGCCTACTACCGACTTTCGACCACATTTTTAACATTTATTTCCGGGGTAGATGGGCACAGGCTAAATGGCCCGCACGTTTCGGCGCAACTAGCAAGTCGATAGCGTTTTTAGAATTGTTCCCCATTTGGGTCGGCCTGGAGTTATGGGGCGCGGAACTTGTAAACAAGAGGGTGATGTTTAATTGCGACAACCAATCGGTAGTGGCAGTGATTAATAAGCAATCAGCGCAATGCCTGAGCTCATGAGCTTTTAGTATGCAAATTGGTTATTATTTGTTTGAGTAATAATATAATGTTTAAGGCGAGATATGTACCTGGGATCGATAACGGAATAGCCGATGCATTTTCTCGATTTCAGGTAGAGAGGTTTCGTTTTTTGGTACCCGGGGCCGTATGGTAGGGCGTCGAGGTATCGTTCCGACTGTGGAGCAGCTGGCTGTAGAGCAGACGCAGCTGCTGACGGCATCCAGGGCAATTAATATTTATATAATTTACGCAGTGGCTCTGGAAGTATTTAAAAAGTTTTGCAGGGTATATGATTATGACCCGCAGATATTTTTAGATATTAAAAAGGTAGTGCAATTTGTGGTTTATTTGTCTTGGTGTGGATATGCGGGGTCTATAGTCCAGATATATATTTCTGGTTTAGTCTTTTATTTGCAATCTGTAGGAGCAAATGATGCGATTTAGAGTTTTATTATTTTACGGTTAGTGGAGGGGTGTAGATGCCGGTCCTTAAGATGAGGCATCCCATTATTTTGTTAATCTTGTTTTGAATATTACCCTGCTTGAATTATATTTGCGAAAGTGATTATGATGTGTTGCATTTTTATTGGTATTTTATGGATTTTTGTGGATTAGTGAATTTATGGTGATTGCATAATATAAGCAAGAATGTATGCTTTGCATGTCTGATGTACGAGTTGCGGGAAATACACCGCAAAGGAGGATAGAGTTATTCCTAAATGCTTTAAAAACCGATCAGAGAGGGAATGGCTGTATAATCTTAATACCCGAGGGTAACTCGGGAATTTGTCCTGTAAAGGCTGTTTTATAATATTTGGAAGTGCGTCCAAAGAGTGGAGAGGCTTTCTTTTGCTCTTATGGGGCAACCCCAATTACCAGATACAAATTCGGGACCATAGTAAAGAAGTGCATGGAATATAGCGGGATGCCTTTCGTATAGGCGCGGCTATTATTGCCGCCATGGCGGGCTTTTCGGATGCTCAAATTCAACATATGGGGCGATGGGCGTCTGTCGCACATTGCCGGTACATAAGATTAGACATGGTTTTATAGTTATCTGACTTATATCAATTATAAAGTGATGAATTGCAATGGTTTCAGCATATTTGCCCATATATAAAATACATGTACAATACGATGAGCATATTATATGATGTGCATATATGCCAGTATAAATAACCAAGTCGGCCTAGTTTAATAAATAGAAAAAGAAATAAAGCCAGTTAAATAGATGACTAAATTAACAAACGCAAACCAACAAGCAATAGAAATGCTATTAATACATTATTTATACAATACAATGATTGTTTTGAACTTGTCACGTGTTTTGGAACCAGAAAGCTTCCCAGGCTCTCCTTTGTCTTGTTTTAACAGAACCGGCCGTATGGATAGTAGGCGACTCCATCGTCTACTGGGCTGAGCGCCGTGCTGAGCAGACAGGGATGACCGACCTGGGCAATGGGGACTGTCGTCCGCTGGGCGGGGAGGCGGGCCCTGCACTTGGGCCAAGTAAACGCATTGTTGAAAACAGGTAACCCAAAACCGACGGTGTTGGTTCTACACGTCGGGACAAATGACTTGGAAGCCCTATCCAAAAAACAGTTGGCAGATACGCTGAAAAACGTGTTCGAGTCGCAAGAAAACATACAAATCAAGTCCTTTCGTGGATAAATGGAGGCCGTCTGGTCTGTATAGATGCGGGTCTGCCCTGTTTGTGTTCGAGTGCCGTGTGGCATTGCCTCCCCTTTTTTCCGCGAGAGCTCGTGCATGCCGATTGGTGGCCCTCCGAAGGTTGTCTGCCCTTCCCTGCGCCTCTGGGCAAAATTTATTGTAGCACACTTGCTCGAGGATGTCTGACCAAATTATCTATTTATTAACAATTTGAGAGTTGGGCTCAGCGGTATTAGAACGCTTTAGTTGGCTTGCGTTACAGTAACGCGCTTCACAGCACCGAGTTTTGATTGTTGTGCTGTTTGTTGTGCTTAACGTTCCTTGTATTTGGTTTGATTACCTGGCTTTATTAAATCATATGTACGTTATTGCTACTATGTATATATTTTTATGGAATTTATTGTTGGCGGGTCTGTAAAATATGATAATTTGGTAATTTTTTCCAATTTTCAAAGTTGACAATCTTCAATGTTTAACTTTATATGTTATCAATTTAAAGTGATTAGGTAACTTTGTGGAGTCTTGACAAAATCTGAGCTGTCTGGCCTTACATGCTATCAGTGTATGTAATATGGTGAGGAAATGAAGCACATGGGGAAAAAAGCACTTCAAAATCACCATGTGCTTCACAAAAGTAAACATATGCAAATGACCGGAAATGCCAGACTCATTTTCCCCACTGACTCAGTGTTAGACTTAAGCGTATGGCCATACGCTTTCGTAAATGGGAGTATTCAGTCACGGATATCTTAATAATAGCATTATATATTTGAAAACCTTTCAATGCCTGGCTATTTATTTATCCTTCTGAACATCATTATACAAGACAGATATCAAAATTCAACAATTTATTAAATCAAGCTTCCACTAAGTTACTGAATGCCTTTAAGGATTTGCTACTTGAGGGCTCATTTTTGGCAATACTATTTTCTCTGTCTAATCATACATAATGCATGATTTTAGAAAAGCTGGTCAAGAGTTATTGTACTACTCGTGCTCAACAGATTAAAACTTGCATTTCGAGCCCTAAAATTGACGGCTCAGAATCGACGTGTTTTGGCGGCCGAGCATATTTTATAAGCTCGTTTGGCGGTAATTTTCAATTAGGCCGCCTAAACACACAAGGTTCTCATCATATCGAGCATGTCCCGTTATGAAAAGTCATTATTTGTAAATTTAATGTAATTACAAAACCAATTTACAATTATAAGCTGTCACAATATTGTAAAACTGTACTTCAGCCCCACTCGTTTTTAAATGCGGGGAGGCTGCAATTTATTTTAGCAAAGCAGGTAAAGTACAGTAAAGTAAGATGTCACATTTAAACTGTCATTTTATTGGCCTCATCCGAGATCACATGCGGGGATGTTGGTATGTAATAAGGTTAATTTTGCTTCACTCGATTTCATATGCGGGGAGGTTGTATATAAGGTTTATTATTTTGCTTCACCCGATTTTCACATGCGGGGATGTTGGTATGTAATAAGGTTAATTTTGCTTCACTCGATTTCATATGCGGGGAGGTTGGTATAAGCTAATTTGGCTTCACCCGATTTCATATGCGGGGAGGTTGGTATAAGCTAATTTGGCTTCACCCGATTTCATATGCGGGGAGGTTGGTATAATTATAAGGTCTATTATTTTGCTTCACCCGATTTAACATGCGGGGAGGTTGGTATAAGCCTCATTAAAGTTGGCATCACCCGATTTCATATGCGGGGAGGTTGGTATAAGCTAATTTGGCTTCACCCGATTTCATATGCGGGGAGGTTGGTATAATTATAAGGTCTATTATTTTGCTTCACCCGATTTCATATGCGGGGAGGCTGGGATCTGTAATCAGCATATATTTATTAGTATTCCAGTTGGAATTTTATAATTCAGTTATATGTTATAATTGTTTGTGACATCAGAATACGGATTTTTGACTTGCTAAGCGTCCACTGCAAATTATTCAATAAAGCCACGACAAATTGCAAAATTGTGTTTCTTGTTATTAATTTTTGTCAGTCGTGAATAATAGTTTTTAAAGAGTTCACGATTTAAAATGACTTATTTATCGACTGACAAAATTACAGGTCGGGTTATAGCGCCTTTGATATTGAGCGCCCGTAATGAATACGAGTGATCCAGGGCTCCGCGCACGGCACCATCAAAGCAAAGTTGTAATACATTGGTGGCGGGAAAAAGTTAGGAATGTTGCAACAAGACTTAACTTGTTAACGTGCGTGTGAGCGCGTACAGTAGACGTGTTACACAAGCACATGCAATATAGTGAGATATTCACAGTGTACGTGGCTTTCAATCAGTGGACAACTATGCAAGTTTCGTGAACAAAATACCCACCACTACCCCTAATTCTCCAACCATGGAAGGGTATGTAAAAGGGTTAACTTGATAATGACAGCAATCACAGCATACAATCATTGGTTCCATTTTGACAGTATCTGTAATAATTAAAGATAGATGGTTGGTGGGTTATGCGAGGCAATGTTAATGCAGCTTCAAGTTTTATTGTGATTATATACATGAACATGTGGTTAGCTATGCCATTTTTTATGATAATATACTATTCATTATGAAACATATACCGAATTGTAAAACGGCACAATCGTTTAAGGGGTACAGCATAGATGATGTGAATACCGATCTAAAACCGGGAGCGGAAGGCTTGGTCGCACATCTGCATAATAACAATTCAAGACGTCGTGCATGCAGAATGGTGGGCCGTAGGGGAATTTTCCAGCTGAGAATAGCAAACATAGCTGGTTTTTCGCCCCTACTCGGGTTTAGAGGCATGGTATACAACTTGTGATTATTATCGTGACATATCGAACATGTCACGTTATGAAAAGTCATTATTTGTAAATTTAATGTAATTACAAAACCAATTTACAATTATAAGCTGTCACAATATTGTAAAACTGTACTTCAGCCCCACTCGTTTTTAAATGCGGGGAGGCTGCAATTTATTTTAGCAAAGCAGGTAAAGTACAGTAAAGTAAGATGTCACATTTAAACTGTCATTTTATTGGCCTCATCCGAGATCACATGCGGGGATGTTGGTATGTAATAAGGTTAATTTTGCTTCACTCGATTTCATATGCGGGGAGGTTGTATATAAGGTTTATTATTTTGCTTCACCCGATTTTCACATGCGGGGATGTTGGTATGTAATAAGGTTAATTTTGCTTCACTCGATTTCATATGCGGGGAGGTTGGTATAAGCTAATTTGGCTTCACCCGATTTCATATGCGGGGAGGTTGGTATAAGCTAATTTGGCTTCACCCGATTTCATATGCGGGGAGGTTGGTATAATTATAAGGTCTATTATTTTGCTTCACCCGATTTAACATGCGGGGAGGTTGGTATAAGCCTTAATAAAGTTGGCTTCACCCGATTTCATATGCGGGGAGGTTGGTATAAGCTAATTTGGCTTCACCCGATTTCATATGCGGGGAGGTTGGTATAATTATAAGGTCTATTATTTTGCTTCACCCGATTTCATATGCGGGGAGGCTGGGATCTGTAATCAGCATATATTTATTAGTATTCCAGTTGGAATTTTATAATTCAGTTATATGTTATAATTGTTTGTGACATCAGAATACGGATTTTTGACTTGCGAAGCGTCCACTGCAAATTATTCAATAAAGCCACGACAAATCGCAAAATTGTGTTTCTTGTTATTAATTTTTGTCAGTCGTGAATAATTGTTAGTCAAAATGTCTAAAACCTTTGATACAACCATTTTTATATACAACCGGCTTCATAACAAATTAACCGTCATAAACAAAAAAAGTATGTCTATGTAAATGGAAACAAAAGAAAAAAAATTGTGGGATGATGTAGTAGGACAACTCTTCCATTTGTCTTTGGGTATTAATTATTAACCAATAAAAGTTACCTCTTAATAGCAATAGCAAGTGTTATTGTGGGTGATGGAAAGAGATTTTTTCCTGTTAAGTAGTATAGGTAATGATGTTTTTTGTTTTCCCTTCCACAGAGTTCTTTATTTAAGAAAAGCAAATTCAAAATAATACAGATAACTAGGGGCGGATCCAGGATTTAGTATAAGGGGTGGGGGCACACAAATGCAGGTTTGTCAACTTTTGGAAAAGGTAGACCCGTATTTTCTTTTGGTCTCGCCAGCTTTTCGAAAATTCGTCCATGGGGGGGGGGGGGGGGGGGGGTCCATTTCCCTCCATAATTCTCTGACAAGCAAAAAAACAAAACCAAAAAAAAAGTCTTCATTCTAAAAGGGGGGGCACAATCGACAAAAGGGCGGATCCACTATGGTCAAATGCATACTTTTCTTTGGATCCAATGCAGATAACCATATACCCCAATAATCAGGATGCGATAGAACGAGTAAATAGTGGCCCAAGGAACGTCCAGAAATGATAATGATGATAATAAAGTAATTTGAATGTGCATAATAAAAAGTTCTGTATACGCTTTACAGAGTAAATACATAGCTAATATAACCCTTTTAATCATAATCTGATAGTGACATACATAATATATTATACATTATGATTCAATAAATAGTATGATTTAAAATGAAACAATGAATAGCACATTCATAAGTTATTTGATTCACATCTTACAGTGATATCAGAGACGACGATCCCGGGGGCAGGGGGCAGAGTGCCCCCCCCCCCATTTTTTTTTTCAAGTACCCCAAAAGTGCCCTTTTTATTTCTGAAAAAATGCCCCTTTCTCTGATAAGTACCCTCTTTACTAATAAAAGTGCCCCTTTTATTTTCTAGTAAGTGCCATTTCCCCTTCTGTTAAGCGCCCTTTTTTCTCCTTCTGATAAATGCCTCTTTTCAATTCTGATAATTGCCTCCTTATCTCTCTAATAAGTGCCCTTTTTTCCTTCTTCCTTCTGATAGGTGTCCCTTTTTATTTCTAATAAGCGCCTTTTCTCCTTTGGTAAGTGCGGTTTAACTTCTGATATGTGCCCCTTTTCCCTTGTAATAAGGGCCCACTTTCCCTTTCTGATATGTGCCCCTTTAAGTGCCCCTCAATACTGCTGATAATTGCCCCTTTCCTTATCTAATATGTGCCCTTTTCCCCTTCTCCTAAGTGCCCCTTTCTACCTCTGATAAGCGCCCTTTGATAAATGCCCTCTTTTACATATATTTTCCAGTTTCTTACAAAAAGGGCCATATTTATAGCTTCAAAGAATCGGTGCGGCTAATAGTAACAAGTACCAATATTACTAAAACTACAATGTAAGACAGTGGAGCTGGAGGCAAGAGGGGCATGATGGCTATCCCCCCCCCCCCCCCCCCCCCCTTACACCCGTAGCGAAGGATTTCCCATGCCGCTCGCTCGAATGTGCCCATGATTTACACCAAGTAATGTTGATATCGATGTAATCTTTTTTAAAAAACTAGAGCACTCGGAGGGGGGGGGGGGGGGGGGGGACCAGTCCGAGTACATGTATACCCCGAACCTGTCACCCATCCCCCATTTAAATCAATGTTGTGACTGAAATGGATAAAGTGGCAATTTAGGACCTGGGGTATCACTGCTGACAAAAATGACCTTTTTGTACTTTTGAAATTTTTTAGTTGTTTTGAAATTGACGGTGATCCGACAAAAACTGCAGCCGGTAGAGCGCTCACAAGAAAGTCTTTACCATTTCTTTAAAAAATATGGTTACCATGGCAACGATGACTCCACCCACACCAAAAACAATAGGCGTCTTCATCTTACCATAATGCACCTCCATGCGAAATTTGAAGGTGATCTGACAAAAACTGCATCCGGTAGAGCGCTCACAAGAAAATCTTTACCATTTCTTTAAAAAATATTGTTACCATGGCAACAAAGTCAACTCCGCCCTCACCAAAAACAATAGGCGTCTTCATCTTACCATAATGCACCTCCATGCGAAATATGAAGATGATCCGACAAGAACTGCAGCCGGTAGAGCGCTCACAAGGAAATCTTTACCATTTCTTTTTAAAAATATGGTTACCATGGCAACAATGTCGACTCCGCCCACACCAAAAACAATAGGCGTCGTCATCTTATCATAATGCACCTCCATGCGAAATTTGAAGGTGATCCGACAAGAACTGTAGCCGGTAGAGCGCTCACAAGGAAATCTTTAACATTTCTTTTAAAAATATGGTTACCATGGCAACAATGTCGACTCCGCCCACACCAAAAACAATAGGCGTCGTCATCTTACCATAATGCACCTCCATGCGAAATTTGAAGGTGATCCGACAAGAACTGTAGCCGGTAGAGCGCTCACAAGGAAATCTTTACCATTTTTTTTAAATCTATGGTTACCATGGCAACAATGTTGACTCCGCCCACACCAAAAACAATAGGCGTCGTCATCTTACCATAATGCACCTCCATGCGAAATTTGAAGGTGATCCGACAAGAACTGTAGCCGGTAGAGCGCTCACAAGGAAATCTTTACCATTTCTTTTAAAATCTATGGTTACCATGGCAACAATGTTGACTCCGCCCACACCAAAAACGATAGGCGTCTTCATCTTACCATAATGCACCTCCATGAGAAATTTGAAGATGATCCGACAGAAACTGCAGCCAGTAGAGCGCTCACAAGAACATCTCTGCGGCATACGCGGCGCGACGATGCCAAATCCATAGTATCCATATCCATAGGATACAATTACAGGGTTAATGTACGAATTAAAATATCATTCGACCTATCCTCCAAATTATTTTGCTGTTATCATTTTCATTATGTCGCTGTATATAATGCACAAATAAAGGTCTTCAGCGTTTAGAGAAAAGTTTTATAATGTTCCGTCGCTCGCTTCGCTCGCTCGCACATGGATCATCAGATCGTCACACAAAAACTTGGGAAGCTGAACAGTGTCCAAAACCACAATCAAGAGGAAGAAGACGATGCTTGATCATGTTAATTGGACTATAGGGTAATACCAATGTCACAAAATGTCCCTTTTTCGCTTTATGTTCACTACTTGTAGGTGCCCCTATTTCCCCCCAAAGTGCCCCTTTTTTGCTGGTGTCACCAAATTTGAAAGACGCTCCGCCGCCCCTGAGTCATACCCATTTATACAGAGGTCCTGTCTGGGAGTATTTCCCGGGCAATACTGGACCTAGGTGTGAATAGCATCGAGGATAAAACACTCGATTTATACATATCATATTTCAGAAGATTCAAAATTATGAAGGTTCGTCATTCCGAAAGTTCGTTTATCCGAAGGTTCATAATAATGGTTCATAATTCAAAAAAATTCAATAGGGTCCACAATTTCGATAAAAAAGAGAGGTCATAATTCCGAAAATTTAATCTATTTTCGGAATATTACGAATATTCGGAATATTGAACCCTATTTCAAATTTTGGAATTATGAACCTTCCCATAAACGAACTTTTGGAATGACGAATCTTCGGAATAATGATCCCCTGGAGTAATACAACCTGACAACAAATGTTGGGAATTATGAACCGTAGTTTACTTTCGGAATTATAAACCCCTGGTATGGAAATTGTGTGTTTTACTTACCCTCGGAATGATAAATGTTCGGAAAATAAGTACCCCCGCCCCAACACTCAGGGAGCCTGAGGTAAGCCAGTAAAGAATCCACGCCAGACCGTCCAGGGTAGAGCTGGCGAATAACCCAGGTAGGCTGGGGTATCGCCTTGGTAAGATTGTGATATGAATGGTGGCAGACAAAGCTAACCGTTCGGATGTTAAAGTAGAACACTCAAGAAAATCACAAATATGGCAATTAATGTATCACTAGAAATTGGGAAGCTTACAGATGGCAATCGTATAAGTTTTATGTCAACTGCGTATATGATGATTATAAAAACAACATAAATAAAAGCTCTTCTCAGCATCTGGAATATCCGAGGATTCGCCAGAAATATAGCGATGTTTTGATGTCGTCATACGAGGGATCGATCCTGCTTAAGCAGACGACGTCCTATAATGAATGAACGTAATTGCAATGCAATTATTTATCAAATTATAAAGAGTTTGGTACATTTAAACATGACTTTATTTCACACCATTCGAAAAGGGAAAGTGAACTGATTCTGATAACTAAAACCGTTTGATTGTAAATACACAGGAGAAGGGTCAATGATCAATGAAATAAACCCCATTTTCAAATTGAAAAGCCCTGCGAATAATAGCTGGATGGTATTCGTTCCCTCTTGAAACGCCGAACATGCCGCGGTGCAAGCAGCTGAAAATACAATGGCGTCTTATTTTGTTTACAAGTGACTGATTCCTTTATTTTTTTAACGCTGCATTTTTCATCAAAATAATACCATACACGAAGTTAAGAGTGAGGCAACAGACTAACATTAAGACTGACGCTAGTGAAGGAAGAGAAATAAGTGAAGAGGAGATGACAAAACAGGCACTGAAAAATGTGTATAATGTTATGGGACATCGTCTGCTTAGACAGGACTCGCCCCTCTTGTGTCGTCACACATCTCAGCAGCGTTCAAGGAGCTTTTCAGCTGCTATATCGGGGGCTGTATTTTACCGTTTTATAATTGATAATAATCATTAATTGAAATGTTTCCAAGCTTTAAATTTGGATAACCTTGTTTAATTTATGCCATCTATGCAATAATAAGTATTAAGCCAATATTTAAAATCATCAGTGTTCTACTTTAAGTAAAGCAGGAAAGACAGAAAAGAAGGCGAGAGAAGGGTATAAATAGATGTACTGAAATATAGCATGAGAAGAAAAAAGAAAGCAGACATATAAAAACATGAGGAAAGAATGAACAGAAGATCAGAGAAGAAAAACCAAGAGATACACCAGGAAAGAAAGGTCAGAAGATGATAGAATAAATAGGGTAGGAAGAACATTGTCAAATAAATAAATAAGGAAAGACACGGAAGAAAATGAAAGAAGAAAAAACAAAGAAATATATAAAACAGTCAGACCCAACTTCGGAAAACCGAGCACATGTATATACTCCGAAAACGGCGTATGAATATAGAGCCCTCATCGTTCAGTGCGAGGCAGTGTGTACAAAAAGCATGGGGAAAATCTTGCAAGGTCAACCTGCCAACGATTATATATATGCGTGTCAATTACCTTCAAAATCCGTGAACCCTGATAGCAGAAAGTGTTAAAAAATGACGTGATATTTACGTCGTGGTTTTCGTCTTTTTTTACGTCCTGTAATTACGTCAATTAGACGACAACTTGCACCAACGCAAGACTTCAAGAGGACGTCTTATTTTGACGTCATCTCTACGTCTTGTACACTGTAAAAACTAAAGTGCTACTTTTAGGGGCATGTATAGTGACTGCACCTGAAATGCTGTTTATAGCACTTGTAGTGTGCTAATTTACCAGCAAAAAAAAAAATGTGACCGTGGCGAGCCTCGAACCATTTCCGCTGATTGAGAGGCGCTGACGTTACCGATGGACTAACGAATACTTCTTGATATCCAGTTTAGTCATGGGAGTCAAGTAGATAACATGAACTATGTGGTGTCGTAAATGCACTATGTAACAATATGATCTGCTCTAAATCGTACAATGTGAGTTAGTCTAGCGGTAATACCAGCAATTCTCGATCAGCGGACCCTGGTTCGAAGCTCGCCCAAATCATTTTTTTATGAATGTTTAGCAGTTTAAGGAGCCGGTCCAGCTCCCGTGAAAGTGCTGAAATAGCACGCTGTGTGCATTCAATAGCACTCTGAGTGCAGTCCCTGTGCATGCCCTCGAAAAGTGCTATATACAGAACTTCAGTTTTTAAAGTGTACAGATGACGTCAAAATAAGACGTCCCTTGACGTCTTGCGCTGGTGCAAGTTGCCGTCTTATTGACGTAATTACAGGACGTAAAAAAGACGAAAACCACGACGTAAATATCACGTAATTTTTACCACTTTCTGCAATCAGGGAATGTTTCGCCAAATGAAATGACTTTCAAATGACAAACATTTCAAATAAATATATACGCAGCATTATTTTTGAAAATTATATTATCAACAGCAGGTCGACATTGCAGGATTTTCCCCATGCCTTTTGTAAACACTGTCTCGCAGTGAACGATGAGGGCTCTATATTCATCTTGCTCTATACGCCGTTTTCGGGGCATAAACCTGTGTTCGGTTTTCCAAAGTTGGGTCTGACTGTAAAAGGGGCATGTTTAATCCATTCAAACAAAAATTAACCATGGTGATGACATTTCATAAATCACGTGATTAAAGGTAAACCTATCCATATCGCGCTAAATCATTAATGTCAATGGAATTAAGAAATTATAAAGAAAATGAGACCACTTTTAAATGTTTATCTCTTAGAGGCAAATTAAGCCCTTGTCAAAATGTACGCAACCAATGCACCTCTCTAGTCTACGCTTACATAACTTGTTTTACTCAATCGGACGTCTTTTAATATCGGGGTTTTGAAAATGGTCTCCAAACATGCCAAAATTAACGGAGGAAGAATCCAAACAGGAAAATAAGAATAAAATGCGAATCAACAATTGATAATGAGATGCACAAACACAAGAGGTAGATAGATGCACGCTGAAGCGATGAGGGGTCCCTGGTTACCATAGAAATAAACTTTTCTTTTCAAAGAATGTCGCGCCTTGTTTACCTGTCAACCGCTGGTGTGATAAATTGGGGGTCACTAATATCATTGTTGAGCACTTCTTTTCAGGTAATCATCTTAGGCCCCCCCCCCCCCCCCTCCCTCTCTCTCTCTCCCTCTCTCTCTCTTAACCTTTATATATCACACTTCGTATCAATCTCCAATGCTCTCTATCTGTATTTCTTTCTTTCTGTCTTTCTCTCTATCTCTCTCTCTTTCTCTTTCTCCCTCTCTCTTTCTCTCTCTCTCTATCCTCTTTCTCTATCCTTTTATCTATTACACTTCAATATATCCTCAATATCGCTAGTAATAGGTCAGTAAAATGAGTTGACAAATCTGCATTTGTGTGCCCCCCCCCCCTTATACTAAATCCTGGATAGGCCCCTGAGTAAAGTAAGTAGGCATTCGCTACTAACAACAGCGATTATATCGCCAGAAGTGGTAGTCGTCGTTATCGTCGTCTTGGTAGTAGAAGTATTAGTAGTAGTAGTCATAATGTGTTCGAAAACTACTTCATCACAATAACAGACATGACAAAAAGATCGAAAACAGAAGCGACCTTGTATACCTGTCTTGGGTCACTTTCATCAGGTTGAGCTTCTAATTATGTAACTAATAAAGACCATTTGACTTCTTTTGTCATGTACGAGACTATCGAGTAATTGCCCTCTGAAAAGGAATGAAATCCATAATTGTTAACCTGCCAAAAGGGTATTTTCGTTATCACGTAGGTGTGTAGTACAAAATAAACAGATATTATTTATCTTCTCCACGGTGATCATTAAGAGAGTTATTAAGCTTATCTGCCTAACGAAATGAATTGGAAAGGTTTATTGAATGGCAGATTGATATGCAATTATTAAAATTGTCCCCGTTTTGGTACTGCCGTGCGATATCTTAAACGACTATAATTATTCCCTACATTGATTAAATTTAATTTCCCTGAGGATGTATTTGCATTAATAAAAAGGAAAAGTGTGGGAGAAATTTATTTTAATACGTACGTAATTTTATCAAAGCATGCTACACACTCACACACACGCCAATAGCCGAAATACATCCTCGATTTTTTATTCTGTGCGCGTGTTGGTTGTGTGGTGTATTTATTGCTTGATATGTAGGAACGATGAACAACTCAACTTGAGTAACCTGGTAACTATTATTTATGAGGTAACGACAGGAGTTTGAATTGAGGAGCATTATTACAAACACTCAACTTCTCTATATAATGAAAGTTAACAAATAACGAACATATACTATCTTCCATTCTTTCTTCCCCTCCTTCGTTCTTAATTCCCCTTCGGTTTTTTTTCTTCTTCTTTTTAACCATAGTTTTATCTCTTTTTCATATATTTTCACTTTCACACACAAACACAAATAGACAAACAACCTCTCTGTTCGACCCCTCTCCTATATCTTGTCTCTTTCATCTCACCTCTCACTCCCTTTCTCTCGTCCTTTATTTACCCACCCGCCTATATATCTCTTTTTGTGGTTCTTCTTCCACTGGAGTCATGCTAACAGTTCTGACATCAATGTCATTAATATAATTTTCCCCTCCCTCTCTCTCTCTCTATCTTTTCGTTTTGTCCCCCTCTCTGTCTCTGCCTGTATGTTTGTCTGCCTGTCTGTCTGTCTGTCTCTCTCTCTGTCTAATACTTTTCATTATTATGTTCTAGTTAATGCATTTTCCAACAGTAATTGACTCGGTAGATTTATTTAGTTTTATGAAATAATTTTGAAGGATTTCCGTATTAACACCAACGATTGTAATGGTAGTAGTAGCAAGAGTAGTAGTAGTAGTAGTAGTAGCAGTAGTAGTTGTAATGGTAGTAGTAGTAGTAGTAGTAGCAGTCGTCATAGTACTAGTAGAAGGTTTTAAAGAAAACAGTGGACACTATTGATCACCGATAACTCAAAAGTTATACCTCATATCAGACTGAGATTTTTATCTTTTACAGTTGAATGATGTAAAGTTTATTGGGAGCAATTTTCATGACATTTCTCTGAACATTTTTTTTTTAATATTGATCTGAATATTTAATTAGATTATTCACTTTTTTCCGGTTTGCATATGCAATTCATTCAGAATACAACAATTGCCATTGAGCATTGCAGCTGAAATTTCAGGACACCTTTTTAACCCAGAGTCTAGTCCAGATTCTCGCCGTTTCTTCTTTTTGTTTTGTTTTGTTTTGTTTTTGGTTGCGTGAAACCCATACAAGCTAGCAATGCACGCATGAAGTCTTGCGGATATTTTGCTGTATATAAAAGTTATACAGTCATGTTATATTTGGGTGTTCTGATTTTCTTCTCTTCAGTCAAGAATGTATACACCTTATACAAATGTCGAAAAAACAAGCTGCTGAAAACTGCTTATCCAATAATACCGAGCCAATGGAGTAAAATGGAGTGAAAAGGGGCCTGAGCTTTCGATCCTAGCAGAATCTTCGTCAGAGGCAAAAAGACGAACATAAAGACCAAGACAAGCATATATATATACTACAGGCACAGAAACTAACAGAAACTGTAAGGGAGAAGCTGTGGACACAAAACAATGGGAACAAAAGGGGAGTGTTGGGAGTCAAAACCCATCAGTCAAGTGGGTGTGGAGGGGGATTAAAACAAATACAAAGGCGTGGAGATCAAAGGAGAGTAATAAGTGAGGAGCCCCAAGCTTAGGGGTGGGTAACCTGTGAAAGCAAAGGATAAGTGGGGAGGTAATAACAAACAGGATAAGGAATAATGCAAAGACAAGAGAAAGGAACAAGCGCTGTACAAGTTCAGTGCTTTGGAGCGGTAGGGCAGAAAATAAAGAAGGAGTCGAGTTGTTAGGCAACAAGTGCAAAATATAGCATATAAAGTAAAATGCAAATAAAATAAATGTGTACATACACACACACATATATATAAATATACATATCGTAAAGTGTTTACAGGAACAAAGTTCCGATAAAGTGCAGTGTTAAAATATGTAGAAAAATAAAGTTCACAACATCATATAGAATACACACACAAGAAGCATGTTTTTATAAAAATTCACAAGCGCTTTCGATTTAATCTCTTCAGGTGAATGAGCCATTGATAGTTTTGACATGCTTTTATATACACGTATAGTACAGTAATATGCAAATGACAATGTGTGTGGTATTGTCCAGTAGTTCTTCATGATTATACGATGATCTTTGTGTGACTTTACAAAGGTTTGGATTGTACGGATTATAGGATTCTCTGAGAATCCTAACATTTTAGAGTTCTCACCGTACAACGCTTAGTCTAAGATTTAAACAAAGACTTATTAAGCCGTCAAAAGAACTACTGGACAATACCACACACATTGTCCATTTGCATATTACTGTACTATACGTGTATATAAAAGCATGTCAAAACTATCAATGGCTCATTCACCTGAAGAGATTAAATCGAAAGCGCTTGTGAATTTTTATAAAAACATGCTTCTTGTGTGTGTATTCTATATGATGTTGTGAACTTTATTTTTCTACATATATACATATATATATACATATATACACATATGTATATGTATATGTGTGTGTGTATATATATGTATATAGATATATGAAAATGTAGGGAAGGGGAGTGAAAAGATGTATTAATCATTTCCCTCCTGGATGTTGAGGCCATGAGGTTGGATGGTGCGAAGACGTCTCATCCAGTACTTCTCCCTGCTGGTTCGGACTGTGTCCGGACGGGTACCTAAAGATTCAATGCCCTGTAGAATCATATCGGTGATGGAATGGTTGTGAAGGTTAAAATGGTGGCCCACTGGAGTGTCGAGCTTGGCTGTGTATTAAACCTTAATCAAATGAATGAAAAAACAGCAATTCGATTTTTGTTTCCTTTGTAGATTATTAATTGTTAGAAAGGTTATAATTAAAGAAGAAGTTATTATATCTGAATGTTGATTTAGAAAAGAAAACCTCTAATAACAGGCCCCAAAAGCAAGAAATATGGTGTAAAAAAAAACAATTGAATGCGCGACAAATAAATTCACTTTTAATGATTTCTGTTTTTCAGTCTACTAACTTTCCCAACGAATATCATCACCACCCCCTAACCCGGATAACTACACCCCGAATTAATTACCATGTGCAATTATTTAGCTCCAGCATTGTAACCTGCTGATCAATTATATTATATCAAACCAGATATATCAAATGTATCGACGACCATTTGCAAATTACCTCAGTAGTCAGGTTCGAATCCCGCTGGTTCCAATTTTTTCTGACTTGTGTTTTTCATTACAGATCGAGCATATACGATCTTTAACACTGGGAGTAAAAATGCCTAAAAATTTGTTTACAAATTAAAAATTCCTCCCATCAAGCTTCTTCGTTAAATAAATGTAGTTTATATTATAACAAATTATGACATACTTGACTTGACTCAAAGACGTTTGAGGGTACTCCAATTATGCTACTCCATTATAATTTGTTTTAAGTTCCCCCTTTCCACAGGCTTCTTTATTTACAAAAAAAAACAGATCCAACGAATACAAATAATCATATACCTCAGTAGTCAGGATAGTGCAATAAACCTAAACAATGGCCTAACGATGAACATCACTTCCCAAACTTAAGGTCAGAGAAAACATAACACAATTTCCTTTTCGATATGTGTGATATAAGCAATACATAAAGAAATTAAGATCATTTCATGATGTCACGCTGCAAACAGTCTCAAAAAATCTTAGACCATTTCTTCGGTAATTTCTTTTCTTTGAGATTCGTTTGATATTATGTGTGTTCCCACTTCGTTATAACACTTTACAACTAATATCATTTTCTCAAATGAAGGTACACTGTAAAAAATAACTGTAAATTAACAGGTTATTTGACTTGTAAAGTTTTCTGTTAATACGGTATTTTTCTTGTGAAATGGCAGGAAAATTAGCAATGTTCCTGCCATTTCACAAGAAATATACCGTATTAACAGAAAAACGGCCAAAACTTGTAATTTTACAAGTCAAAAAAACCTGTTAATCTACAGTTATTAAACATTAAATATTTCCCTTCGCACAACCATCAGAATACAAATTAATGCATTGTTATTGAGACTGCAAAATCTCATTTTAATTTCTAAGCATTACCTTTTCCCCAGTTTTACGGAGTACCCAGTACTCAATTTGAGACGGTATTACATTAGAACACTGACAGAAGCAAAACACGTTCATGATAATTTTTTAACTGTTGTTACCAAAAAAAAGCATTTTTATCTGCTACCATTCCAAATTTTAACAATGATTCTCTCATATATGATATTCTGTTTAAAATTGTTAAATATTTAATAGTATAGCAGTGCACAGACGGCCACAACCGTTAAGTTGCGTATTTTCTACATTTCATATTATTTTTCAACTTTCTTTACATTCATATTTAAGGTAAATAGTAAAGGTTAATAAGAACGAAAAAAAGATATACAAAGAGAACAAAAATACTGCGTTTTAACCACTTTGCACAACAAACAGTAAAGTCTCAAAAGGTCACATTTTATTCACTTTCAATTCTGCTATTTTCGATAAATAGTAAATCTTATGTAAGATTTCTTTTAAATGAAATGTACATAGGTAAAGAGAAATATTGTGTGTTACTGTTCAACTACTTTTGTGTGTTAAACCACAAAGCAGAAAAAAGGTCTAAACATAAGTTTAGGAGGATCTTTCGTAGCGTAAGATTTTTGCGATGCTAACATGAAGCCTCCAAAATGACTCATCTTTCCCGAAAGTAAAAATTTACTTTCAGCCCCTAGCCCCCACCCTTCCCAAACCTCGCGTAAGACTATGCTTGTGGTCAACCAAACTCGAATGGTTTTAAAGGTTGTTTGGTATCGAGTCCAGTGGTATCTACATGATTTAGAGTGCAAATCTTGTCTTTCGCTTGAATGCAGGTCTCATGTTATTTCACTAATGGCCTAAATTGCTTTCTCGTACAAGACAATACTTGTAGGTATTGTTTTAGGTTAAATTTTAAGGCACTGGCAGATATTTTTCCATTAACCATGTGATTTTGAAAGATCTGTCAAGGTTCATTGTTTTTCTTACCATTACAAAGTACTTTTGGAATATTACCTTGCACTAATTTGTCTCCTTTTTAATGCGGAAAGGAGAGGAAGGTACGGACATAATAATAATAATACTACTTTTAATAATAATAATGATAATAATGATAAGTAATAATGAAAATAATACCTGCATTAATATGGCGCTTTTCCTGTAAGTAACTAATCAAAGCGCTTTACAATGTACTGTTTACCCCAGACATGTAGGGGGTGCAAGCTATGAATCCTATCATCCAGTAGCTGCGCGTGTTAAAGTGTGACTCGTGTCTATCACTTGAAATAAGGTCTCATCATATGATTGGACAGTTAGCCTTAATTAGTTTTTGACCACACTTCATCGGTTATTAGGCACATTTTTATCATAGCAACGGTAACTAATATTTTTTTTCAATTCTATTTAATGACATCTATTTCCAATTTATCAGTATAAGTGTACAAAGTAATAAATGAACAGAGTAATGCATGTATTATCAACAAACTTATGACAAACTATACATTCAAGTACATGGTTGGAGGACACACCTCTGAAAGCTTGGAGCCAGGATGCCCTAAGTACATAATACATAAATGTACATAATGAACATATAAAAAGGAAATAACTACATACAAAAAAGAGATAACATTCCTAGACCGCTGAGCTTGATTGGAGGGAAAAAGAAAGAAGGGACAAAAAAGAGGGGAAAAGAAGGGAAAAAGAGAGGGGGAGAATGGAGATGCAACATAAAAGGAGTACGGAAAAGAAACATTTTCACAAGAAAGAGAGAGGAGAAAGGGAGAGGATAGACCCAACCCAACATTTGTATATCAATAAAAATAAGGTCATACTATATCATCTGACATCACACTTACTATTAGAATAATCATCTGCATGGCAATAGCACGTACTACCGAAGTATTCCACTTGACATCTCCCCAATGTTACCACTGTTAGGGAGAAGCCGTCCTTAGTAACCAATTTTGTGACCGATTCTCTATTTAGCTAATATCAAATTGTCAACCTAAGAGCGCTATAACTTGTTTGATAAGCAATGAATTTGTAATTTTTTGTATGATATCAATGAAACACATGGTCACTTTTCAACAAAAAAGGATAAGTAATTATTAACAAAACCCTGTTGAAATATGGAGAAATACGTATTTTGAAGAAATTCACATATTTGAAGAAAAAATGTAAACAATGACATTTTGGCCTGGAATAATTGTATTGTAAATCATCACCAAACCAATTAAATGTGGTATCATGTTGTAGAAAATCTAATACCCTTTAATAGGATGATACATATATGGTAAAATGGGGTTCTATTCGAAAATTATCTCAATTTTTTTCATTACAAGTTTCACATGGCGGCCATTTTGAAAATACGAAACATCAATTTTTGAATTCACTATGCTCTAACGATTCTAAAAATATTCCCACAAGCAGCCATGCTGGAGTACATAACAAAAAAAAACATGTGCATCAGACTATAAAAAGCCATTGTTGTCATGGTCCAGTGCACAGGTTTTTTCCAGCATGGCTGCTTGTGGGAACCCTCTATAGTTGTGCTAATCTCAAAAAAATTTTGAATGAAAGCCCATTTTGTTACGTACCCCTTGTTCAGACACAAAACGTTTCTACCGAAACTCGATAAAGAAACGTCGTATAAAATTTTCACCGTATTGCCTAGGGGTCATTCAGACACATATCTCGACCGATTAGAAAAAAAAGAAAACATGGTATAGATGCGTAGTTTTTCCATTGCGCATGTTGTTATGGTCGCCGTTAGCCCAAATGAGGGGTAAGGTCATCTTTCGCCCCCGCTCACGTTAAGCCCCGCCCAGTTATAGAGTACCGAGGTGCTGACGTCATATTCGCTTGTCGTCCAGGATACTGGTTCCAAACAACAGAGCCCGTGCATGAGGTTCACCGCGAAGTCATTCGAGCAACGGGCTGGAGCAGGGCAATTTCAGTGTTTGGCGTTGGTGTGATCACCACGCCATTGTTTAGCACAAAATTGTTAGAACCAGAAACTTGACAACTTGGCCGGTATGACGTCACACTTCGGTACTCTATATCGTTCTATGGTCGCCATACGTTGACACACATGGAAAGGTAATTCGTTATCGAGTTCTAGTTCGAAACGATGCTCTGACCCTATTTTCGTTATAGATCGGGCGGTCATCCGGGTACTTTCGTTCAATGCCATTGGCAACCGATGAAAACACAGAGAAACTTGCATTATCAGCAGACCATCAAACATGGCTCGCTCGACCGAATCATCGACCAGCACAATGCCGAGGCTTTCATGGGCCTGATAAGAGTCAAAAGCTGTTATCAGGTTGTGTGATCAGCATTCGAGCTGGGTTCGAGCAAGCACGAATATTGTTTCATTAAAAAGGAGACTGATGCGCGAGAAAAGCTGCTGATATCATCATTACTGCTAAACGATATCTAGAACGGATTCCTCATCGTATTAATTGTATAAATCAATTATTCATGCATGTAAACACCGAAAACTTCACACTTGATAGCTTCGCCTATTAAACAGGTTCATCTTTGGCAATTTTCATAATGGAGTTTTCTCATTAACTCTTTCGCTGCCGATGTCACATATATGTGACAGATAGACTTGTCATTTTCATTCACCAATTGCTCGACCACAGGAAATATCAAAATTGCAAGCATAAATCAAGCATTCTAAATATTATGATACCAAAGAGATTTTCAGAGAAAATTGCAGATATTTAAAAAGATATTAACTTGTTTCAACATTAAACAATAGTAAACAAATGAGAAAACCCTAAATTAATGGACAAAAGAGTAACTCAAATGTGAATAATTCTTATGCATAAAGTTGGGTAAAGTAATAATGTTTGGGATCAAAAGAAATTGTAATAGATTTCCTCCAAGTTTTGTGCACAATATTTTGTGAAATAATAGATGGTTAATGAAGGGCAGATATTTGAAAAGTAAGCATTTATTTTGGTAAAATTTTGAAGAGAGCTAACCCCCTTGGCACAGTGAGAGTTAAAAAGGAAAAGAGAGGGTGGATTATTTTGATACATAGATACAGCACAGACACGCCATACGCCTCACATTCTCTCTCTAAGTCTTTCTGATCCGTGTTATGCCCATATCTCTCTGTCTCTCTTTTCTTTTTGTCTCTTTATTTTTCTCTTTACCCCCCCCCCCCCCCCTCTCTCTCTCTCTCTCTCTTTCTCTATATCTGTCTCGAACCCTGTCCTTAGGCTCACAGAAAAAAAGTACTTCTCGATATAGACAGTCGTCATTTTTCAACATTATTTCAATAACCCCCTAAAATACATTTGAATTCTTTGGCCGGATACTCCCTCCTGGTCTCAATTGAAGAAAGGATATCAATTTCCCATTTTGATCCATCATTCTTCTGACTCTTAACAATAAGAAATGTCATTGAACATGTTGAGTGTCATAAATTCTATCTGGCTGCAAATTGTCACGTTGGCAGGTTTCCTATTAATTTATGTATGTTAGAGTGTCACTTTTGTCAGAAAGGAGATTTTTAGGCCCTATATAGTCACCCCATTTTACCCATAAGATTTGACCACTTAAAGTTACTTAGACCATTTAAGTCATTGACAGAAAGTTTGTCAGCCGTCGGGTTAAGCCCCAGATCACCCGAAAGAGACCCCAAAGTCGGGTCGATTGCACCCCATATCACCCGAAAGAGACCCCAAAGTCGGGTCGATTGCACCCCACCTCCCCTTCCAACAGACTTTGTCAGTAGGAAGTAGTATGACTGGACATTACACAACACCAAAAAAATGACAGAAATTTCCGTCGAGATGGGGTGTCAGACAACACCTAAAAATTGGGGTAAATTTCCCCAGGGACCAAATTATGTCAGGAAGTAGAGCTATGGATTTACATTACAAAATATAAAAGCAGACACAATTCATCGGGAAGGGGCTGTCAGGCAATATACTTTCCACAATTTGATAACTTATTAGTGAAATGACTAATTGACACCAAATTGCACCTCAAGAAAATCATTATACTCAAGACTATATGTAAATTTGAATTTAAATTTGATTTATCATAATCAGACAGAAAGAAAACGGTTTCCTTTACATACAGAGCATTTTGGAGGGCAAAGCGTTTTCAAAGGGCACTTGGGGGTTTTCATTTCAGGGGGTCTGACACCCCCTTCCCGGTGGACAATTTTGTCAGTTTTTATATTTTTGGAACGTACATCCATAGCTCTTCCTTTTGACAAAAGTTTGTCCCTTGGCTTCAAGCGGAATAATTTACCACAATTTTTAGGGGCTGTCTGATACCCATCCCGACAAAAAATTTTGTCATTTATTGTTTGTGTTTTGTAATGTCCAGTTATACTACTTCCTACTGACAAAGTTTGGTGTCAATGAGTTAGATGGTCTAAGTAACTTTAAGGGGTCAAATCTTATGGATAAAATGTAGTGACTATTTCGGGACAGGCTCCTGGCCTATACATTTACCACCACGAATTTGTAAAACGATTTAATTCGCTGCAGTAATACATATACAAACAAATATCAACCCATAGCTTGAATCCGTGTTTCAAATGCCAATTACAAAAAACCTGAAAAACAGGGAAACCGAAGATTATTTGTATATTACTCAGAAGCTCTGTTTTACTTCATTTTTTATTAATGTATACATAATTGTAAAGCTCAATTTATCTTTCAGAAGACACCAAAAATATAGGGAGATGAAAGAAATGAAATGGAATGAAATATGCTGACAAAATCTGAAGAAAGAAATTGTATTACTAACAAAAAAAGCAAATTGTATACAAATAATTGAATCTATCTGCTGTGGCTAATATCACAATTATGGATGAAAACCTGAAAATTCTACCCCCTTTTGAAATGTGCTTACATGTAGTATATATTATATCCCTCATGTACAGTTTTTTGCATTACGATTGTACAGAGCACAAAAAAGGATAGTTTCACTAGAATTTGGGTGAGCGGGAGAAAATCTCCTATTGGGGGTGGTATACATTTCGGAATCCACTTTTTCCCCCGCGAACACCAATATTCTGCGATCGATATCTAAATTTCTTCAATTTTTTGCAGTGCAGCGCATGCCAGCGAACGCGAAATCCGCGGCTTGAAGTTTTTTAAAGGCCAAGTCCACCCTAATATCAAGTTGATTTGAATAAATAGAGTAAAATTAAACAAGCGTAATAGTGAAAATTTCACTGAAATCGGATGTAAAATAAGAAAGTTACGGCATTTTGAAGTTGTGCATTATTTCATGAAACAGTGATATGCATAGCATGGGCGGTATGCAAATGAGTGAACCGATGATGTCACACACTCACTTTTCCTTATGTATTTTATTATATGAAATTTCAAATATTTCAATTTTTATAGATGTGATAATAAAGAATCCCTTCCTTGTATGAAAATAAGTTACAATAATGATGATTTTTCATGTTCCATATGGAGTCAAACCATGTTTTACATTATTGAAGCATAAAAATGAAATATATGATATTTCATATAATAAAATACATAAGGAAAAGTGAGTGCATGACATCATCGGTTCACTCATTTGCATACCGCCCATGTTATGCATATCACTGTTTCATGAAATAATGCAAAACTTCAAAATGCCGTAACTTTCTTATTTTACATCCGATTTCAGTGAAATTTTCACTGTTACGCTTGTTTAATTTTACTCTATTTATTCAAATCAACTTGATATTAGGGTGGACTTGGCCTTTAAGCCGGTACGGTGTGCGTAGCCATCGGGAGAGTTCCGGAGCGCTGCAGCTCTAGATAGAATGCATAATGAAAACGTATCCGGATGCGTAGATATCTGAGCTGCGCGCACGGTGTTCATGTGCATGATAATTACCGTATACGTACTGGTACAGTACGTGGAATTTAATTTGATTGTTTAGGTTTAAATTACACAAAATGAAAGAGACACCAAAATTATTATGATTGACCATTACAATGTCATGACAAGGGGACAAGACTTGGAATTGTGAATTAACAACAGACTTACCTCTTAATTAGTCTTGGATCAGTATGGAGACAGGGAATGGTGTGTTACGAGGTGCGATGAAATGTGTTTTATAATGACTGAAAATAATCTTGAGAATACCGGTAGGCCTAGATCTAATGTTCTTGTTAATCTATCGTTCAACTAGGCTAGCGGTCGTCGATTTAGCGCCAGCGTTAGCCGACCGGTTCGGGACAGTAGTGGAGCCTATATAGCTGCGGCCTAGCTAAGTCGAAGATAATTTATGCACTAAGTTACATGATGCTTTTCTAAGATTGTAAGTATGTAAGAAAGGGAAATACAGTGGCCTAGGACCTGGTCTAGATTGTAAACGTTGGATATACATATAGGTCGAGATGAGGAGGTCTTGACTGATCCATAGCTAGGGCTAGGCTAACTAGAAAAAAGTAGAATAATGTAAGTTAATGTCAGTCAAGCCCACAATTATGAACATTTTCTGTTCGATCTCCCATACTTTTTTGTAAACGGTACCGTACCTTTCATGCTGTGCGATTTTCACAAAAAATTAATTCACCGGCAAATTTAGGCTCCAATATTGTGTCTCTCGACTCTGACAATCTGAAATTATCTGAATTGACATGACGACATCACTTAATCTGAGAAATTTGTTTAATCTGTCGTCTTAATAGCTAAGAAAAAATGCTTAACGTTTTTAGAATAACCTAGATTAGACAAATTCTTAGAAATTTTCTTAAACCTAAGATAAATGTCTTAGGCCTAGCCTAGTAGTTGAATACGGGCCCTGGTACGGACTTTCTGTGTTTCGGGATTTTTGTAAGGAAATTTTAAAAAGCCGATTTTGATGATATTGACAGTGAGATGCTCATGAGGGATATAAAACAGATATACAATGTCTTTCTTGGCTCTATTAAACTATGAGCATTCAGAGGCATAAACAGTAACTTTCCCTCGAGGCAAATTTATATCAAATTTACTATAGTAAATTTACTATAGTAAATTTGATGTAAATTTGCCCTCGGGAAAGTTACTATTTATGCCTCTTCATTAGCTCATAGTTTTTGCTAGACCCTCGAAAGGTATTGTATATTTGTATAATATTTACCCCCCAAAAATGAATTATATACAAATAATATGATTCGCACATCCAGTACACGCTCTAAATGATTCCATTGATTGGCATTAGCCAACAGCAAAACCATGTCATGGAAATGTTGTATGCCCATTCACCAAATGTGAAAGGGGTACAATTTGAGGTTTGAAAACCACGGTTGTGCTATCCCTCCAAGCCCCCCCCCCCCCCCCCTCCACCAGTAGAGGAGGGGTTAATCTGGATTCATCACTATATCGGGAATCATCAGGATCATTAACAAAGCTTTCAAAAAGATGGATTCCCTGTGAAATAACGTATCGTTTTTGGCGTTTCGGTTTTCACAAAACAGAAACATTTCACAGAAAGCATGATCCTCACATGTACTCCTTGTTAGCATGACAGTGTTGATAAAGAAGCTGGCAATGGTATGAATAACTACATTATACATTTTTGTTTATCATTCCTTTGTTGTATATAAAATTGTGCATTTATCCTTTTTTGTAATATGATTAATTTGTTCGCCTTCATGGGAAACAAACTAAAATATACGCCCTACTATTACCTTTCACATACTTGATATAAAGTAAATTAGGGGAAAATGTATCCATATTTACTTACCAGAAGAAGAACTCCAAACAAGGCAAGGGGCATGTTTATTGCAGCCAAACGTAAATCCACATAGTGATGATTATTAGTAACCCCCTACGGTATCACCACCATTAATAGATAGAGCGACCAATGCAAACCGTTCATGCACTCACTTTTTTCTCCAAGAGACAAAGGATGTAAAGTGTCTACCTAAAATTCTTTCTCAACGTATAATCACACCTTGCTCTTCTCTTCTCTGTGTTTACTGAACTCGTCATCTTCAGCTTTAGAAATCCTCTGCATTTCGTTGGTTTAGAACTGATCTCCAAATTTAGCGTACGAACCAACCCGAGCAGCAGAAGGGGAAAAGGAAATATGGACGAGCAATGATAAATGTGGTCGTCATCCTCTGCTAGAATAGCTTTGCTTTCAAAATAATGATCACCATGATCACTTCACGAGAAGTATGGATCATTTCGGTTTGATAGTGAGAAGCAAAAGCACAGGGGTTTAATTGATGCACTGTGAAACGATTTGGGACTTCGTCACCATAGTTACCAAACTCACATTTTTTCCCTAGCAGACCGCGCCTGTCATGCGCTGATGTGGTTCCTGATCAACAGATTATTTTTCCTTAAATATTTAAAATACAATTTTAAATGACGCGTATTGTCCCGTATTCTCTCTCTCTCTTCCCCATGAGCGTCGCTAGAACATTTCTCTCTCTCTCTCTCTCTCTCTTCCCCATGAGCGTCGCTAGAATATTTTGCATGGGGAGGGGGTGAGGGTGTGACAACCAACACATCCTTATCCCTCCCCTGACCCCCCCCCCCCCCCCAACCATTGTAATAAAAGTCAATCGCAGATGTAGATATCTTGTTCATACGGGCCCATTTGTTACTTTTTTAAAGATCACATTGCAAGAAAATCACAAATATGGCAATTAATGTATCACTAGAAACTGGGAAGCTTACAGATGGCAATCGTATAAGTTTTATGTCAACTGCGTATCTGATGATTATAAAAACAACATAAATAAAAGCTCTTCTAAGCATCTGGAATATCCGAGGATTCGCCAGAAATATAGCGATGTTTTGATGTCGTCACACTAGGGATCGATCCTGCTTAAGCAGACGACGTCCTATAATGAATGAACGTAATTGCAATGCAATTATTTATCAAATTATAAAGAGTTTGGTATATTTAACATGACCTTATTTCACACCATTCTAAAAGGGAAAGTGAAACTGATTCTGATAACTAAAACCGTTTGATTGTAAATACACAGGAGAAGGGTCAATGATCAATGAAATAAACCCCATTTTCAAATTGAAAAGCCCTCCGAATAATATCACAGATTGTATTCGTTCCCTCCTGAAACGCCGAACATGCCCCGTGCAAGCAGCTGAAAATACAATGGCGTCTTATTTTGTTTACAAGTGACTGATTCCTTTATTTTTTTAACGCTGCATTTTTCATCAAAATAATACCATACACGAAGTTAAGAGTGAGGCAACAGACTAACATTAAGACTGACGCTAGTCAAGTAAGAGAAATAAGTGAAGAGGAGATGACAAAACAGGCACTGAAAAATGTGTAAGATGTTATGGGACATCGTCTGCTTAGACAGGACTGGTCCTTCGTGTGTCGTCACAATCTCATTGACACCCAGTATATGAAAGTTGTCCTGGTCAGTTACACGTTCTACCAGTGTGGGTGAAAGAGCTGGGTGTATACGAATTCACACGAAACCCAGACCTTAGTGACACTGAACTGAGGCAAAGTCAGTGATGTTATCGGTTTGAAGTCCCTTTACATTATAATCAATGGGACACCATGGACAGAACATTAAAATAGGAGAAACAGATTTGAAAATACAATACGTTTCATTTCATTATTCTTTTCGCTACCTGGAGTCAATGTAGGCTTTTGTTCTTTTTATGGCTAACTCCCAGGGTTTTTTTTAATCAAATGATAATGAACAAAAACAAAAAAACAAACCGCGCCTGTCATGCGCTGATGTGGTTCCTGATCAACAGATTATTTTTCCTTAAATATTTAAAATACAATTTTAAATGACAGTCTTTGTCCCGTATTCTCTCTCTCTTCCCCATGAGCGTCGCGAGAACATTTCTCTCTCTCTCTCTCTCTCTCTTCCCCATGAGCGTCGCTAGAATATTTTGCATGGGGAGGGGTTGAGGGTGTGACAACCAACACATCCTAATCCCTCCCCTGCCCCCCCCCCCCCCCCGCCCCCCACCATTGTAATAAAAGTCAATCGCAGATGTAGATATCTTGTTCATACGGGCCCATTTGTTACTTCTTTTTTTTTTTCGGAGGGAAATTGTACAGTAGTTACATATAGAAGTTACATAATTACTCGCTGCCCAAAAGTAAATCAATATGTGGATATTCTAGCACCTCGCTGCCCAGATATTAAGTGGTGGTTGTCCGAATATCGGAAATTTGAAAATCCTGGGGGGGGGGGGGGCTGAAGTTCAATGCCGAAGGGGACGGATTTTGCCCGAATATTACCTTTTCAGTTTTTCTTTTTCTTTTTCTTCCTTATTTCTCTTTTAGTTTTCCTTTCCTCTCCATTTTTGTTCTTTGATCTTTCCTTTTATCTTTCCTCTTCCCTTTTCCCTTTTCCCACCTCCTTTTTTTGTCTGCCGACAAAGGTGGCCCATTCGCCGACAGCAATTTTTAGTAAGAAAGCAAATGTAGGTCTCATTGACACCCAGTATATGAAAGTTGTCCTGGTCAGATACACGTTCTACCATTGTGGGTGAAAGAGCTGGGTGTATACGAATTCACACGAAACTCAGACCTTGGTGACACTGAACTGAGGCAAAGTCAGTGATGTTATCGGTTTGACGTTCCTTTACATTATAATCAATGGGACACCATGGACAGAACATTAAAATAGGAGAAACAGATTTGAAAATACAATAAGTTTCATTTCATTATCCTTTTCGCTACCTGGAGTCAATGTAGGCTTTTGTTCTTTTTATGGCTAACTCCCATGGGGTTTTTTTAATCAAATGATAATGAACAAAAACAAACAAATAAACAAAAATATAACAAGATAAAATGTAATAAACATTAACCATGTTTTTTATGTTACTAACGGGATATAAATTCCTTCTTTTTTTAAGGAATTTAATTCAATATTTCAAAGGTAAATGTCAGTTAAATCAAATTTTGGGACCAAGAAAATGAATGGATTGTCTTAAGGCTTATATTTCAAAAGTGTTTAATGAATATTCTTTGACTGCCTTGTGTCATGATTTCCGCTTCAAGAGAATAAACAAGTAAATACTGAGGTAAAAATTCGAAAAATACTAATGCATGAATTATGAATTGTTTAAACACGTCCCCCCCCCCCCCTCTCTCTCTCTCTCTCTCTCTTCACGTGCTATGTAGCATGCTCATATATGGATTTTCTCTTGTTTCCTATCCAGCAGAACGCATTTCTGCAAAAAAAAGATAATAAAAACTTTATCAAAAAATCATTTTGGATTGTTATTTGCTCCCTCTTTCTGTATGTCTGTATGTCTCTCTCTCTCTCTCCCTCTCTCTCTCTCTCTCTCTTTCTTGCTGCCACCCTGAACTATGAAATGAAAGTAAAATGTCCTGTAATGTGTACTCAATATTCAATTATACCTTATTGACTTTCAAGCCAAAAAGATATTGATTGCTCTACTGCTCTTAAATGGTTCGTTGAATACTTTCAATATAATACTAATCATGCTAATTGCATCCGTTTCTAAAATTACCTTCGTCCTACGGAAATGTATCCCCAGACAGTAAACAGCAAAACCATTCAAATGAAAGAATACACTTTCAGTTTTTAATTCATTAAATGGCTTTCGATATGGTATAACCGCCATATGCCATCAAACATGCACAAATATATATTTGTTATATTCAGCAAGTCACGATTTAGGTTCCTTTAAGTTGTTATGATTTATCACCGCTTCTCAGTGTATATCGCAACAGAAAACGAGCCTCAGAAAATTTGTAGTGAGAAAAGGGGGATATAGTTTAAGATGGAACTTTGCATAAAAATGATGCGAATAATTAAAGGGCGAGTCAATTAGAATCAACATTGGGGCTAAAAATGTAGTACATAGGTCCAATGACACAATTCTGACATTTTTACAGAAAAAAAATTGCCCAGTAACAAGAAATTGGTCAAAAAACTCACTAATTTGGGAACGCCCCCCAAAATTGACAGCTGATTGGCTAGAGCGATTTGACGTAGCATCGGGAAGTCCCCCGCGAAGCCACTAAGTTTGACTAATATGTTGGCAATGTAAATGAATGATAATTTATCCATTTTCATATCACTATTTATACAATTTCGACAATCTTTAAGTCCCCCAAAAGGATTTGAATAGATTGTTTAGACATTTTAGTAGAGGTCAAATGACAAGTCTGGCATTTTTTCAAACACTTTACCCATGATAATTCCTCTTTTGGATTAGGTTTATGTTTTGGAAAAACGTAATTATTTTACAGACAAGTAGACGTGTGGACAGTCGCTTTACTGCTGACCGTACCTTGCGAATCTTTGTGTGCGTGCTTATGATAACAACCAAGTACACTGAAAGACTGGATGAAAGTCTAAATATATTACAACAATTACAGCAAAATCGTGTGCTGCAAGCTAGCTGCCTCCCGGGGGGGGGGGGGGGCACTCACATATGTCACACATGTATGTGCCGCTGTGACGTCCCCCATTTTCAACCTTCTCGGGTCGCTCCCATGATATGCGATTTTCAGATTTTCACTAACCGCACCTCGATTGGCTTCCGACTCGCTCCGTAGAATATGAGAAAACAATGCGCACAGCCTATTGTCCGGGAACGGTCGCTCCCTAGCCTCCCAGGCCAGCGCAGCGGGGAGCTGGGCGGCCTAGTGCCCCCTAACTGAACGCGGTATTACTAGTGCTAGCGGCGGGTCAGCGAGATCAATCTGCATGCGACATCGAGCCAGTGCAGTGGCCCGGCATGTACAGCGTTAAAAACAGCGCTGCGACCGCTGACTCAGCTCATGCATCGTATGTGTACCAGAGTAGTGAGATCGCGAGCAGCTAAAATTAGCTCTGCCCATGAGCCCGTTCGCTCCTTAGACCCTCAAAAATGAGCTTCCTCAATTAACCATTTAGCTCCTTAGCCCCCTGTTTTGAGATTGGCAGCGGCACACCCACATCCAAAAACAGGTTGAGTGCCCCCCCCCCCCCCCCCCCCCCCCGCGCTCTACGGTACGGTACGGTAGACCTACCCTCTTTTTCTCCAGTGACTCCAGCTTCAGAACTGCAGACCGACTTGTTTTTTTAGCTCCCTGTGTTTGGCTTCCAGTTCCACAGCCCTCAGTTCCCAGTCTGATGACAGGGAGAGCTGTCGGCCATAGCATTTTATTCTTGGGCGCAAATCCTAGCTGGTCATACAGCCCCTGGCCTGAGGGCCTGACTATCGAAGTCCTCCTCCCTGAAGTGGTCACTGCAAACAGTACTGTGAACGGAAGGGCCATCCCACTGAGCTAGCTCGCGTCAGCTTGATCCTTGAAATCCAAATTTTTCGAGTTGCATCATCTTTAGGAAAGGTGTGCAGACTGACACCATCGCTGGTGCCTTTGCTGCACCCAGCAACAACACATCTCCTCGGCATTTTCTTGAGATATGCACTCCTATCATGCCTATCCAAAATTCCCTGCACTGGATATACACAGACAAGCGTCGTCCGCTAGCTAGATGTTCCCGATGGTACGTCACAGGTCATCTGACAAGGCACGTGACTGGGCCCTATTTTTCGAGGGGCGTGACAGACTAGCTGATAAACGTGCGATTTAGGCAATTTCAACGAAGCTTAGAGAAGTACACAGATCTTTTTAATAAAAAGTATATGCGATTTCTAGCAGTATTGACACAATACTTTGATATTATCATGAAATGTATTTCTAATTGACTCGCCCTTTAAATGAAAGGCATTAACCACAATGTTACGTGCAGCTAGTGATACATGCGCTTAATAGGCGAGTCGTATGTCTGAATTGAAGGATTTGTACTTGTCATGGTTGTCCTTGGTTAAACCCCTTTCTGAAAAATCACACTCTGATATTATGTATACATTGTGAGTCATTGAATAGGATTCAACCCTAAATATCGTTGCAATAAGTACATAATAATTGATCAGAGATAATAGTTATGTTCACACGTAGTACATAGCATCGATGCTATGTTAGCATCGATGCTATGTAAGTTTCAAAAATATTTCCAGTACGTTCAGACAGGCCGTGATCGACTTGCTTCTATCACCCACTCGTGACTATTCATCGCTCACCCGCTGCCAAAACAATAATTACTGCGCCACACAGAGTGACCCGAGTATAATTGGTATGCATGGTCAAACGCGCGGAAGTTATAGTTATATGTCTTCATAAATCAACATAATAACACAATAACAATTCATTTGTAATATCGAATTAATACAATCAAGTAGCAAATACATGTGTTACGTTATAATACTTAATTTTAAATAAACCTTGTACATGTAAAAATTGACTGAACTCCAATCTTATGCCAAAATAAAACACATACATGCACACTATATTCTCTGGTAAGCACATGTAAATCAATATCTAAAGACCACATCTTACTTTAGTTAAGGTCTGATTCTGAAAGAGCAGATTCTCAGCTTTAAAATGATATATAACTCATTGGATGTTCATAACTCAATGTACAAAGAGAAGAATGCACAGTCCCTCATAATGTTACTTCTTAATAAGGGTTTAAAGTTTGCAGTCTATTGAAGCACTCTGACTTGCAAAGTGTTGTGCTAAGGTGACAAATGGAGGATTAGAACTCAATGAAAATTTCTATGAAGGGATTATCAGATTGTCCTAAAACTTGGCATACTACATAGACATATCCTGTTTATCATAGTGCACAAGTATCAATGCAAGAACTTAATTATTTATGGGAGATTAAAATGAGACAAGTATTCAGGGTCGTGAAAAAGAAAAGTAATACAACAAAATCCAGAGAAGACACACATAAGTCTGATAAAAAGCTGGCAAAAATACCACTTCTAGATTGTTTGGTACCTCCACATTTTAGATTACTTAGAAAAAAGTATACTCTTTCAGGAAATACCCAAAACTAAAATTTGACCATGCATGCCAACCAAAACACATTGATTGATCTCTAACTGAAAATCACACAGTGCGACTTTGGGTGGTTTTGTGGTGCCTGGTCACATATATAAAAAAGAAAAAGATAAAAAGAAGGAACCCCCCCCCCCCCCCCAAAAAAAAAAAAAAAAAAAAAAATCCTTACCACACACCCTACTATACCCCTATATACATCACATGAACACATACATTACATTACAGTACCAGATGAAACAGACAGAATGATAATAGAAAAAAAAAGTAGGGAAGAGTGTACATCACATGAATACATACATTGCATGATATTATAGCACCACATGAAACAGATAGAATTATAATAATAATAATAATTTAATAATACAAGATAGCAGCGATTGCGCTCACACGACAAATAGTCACAAGCGCGGTGGGTGGTCTACCGCAAAGCGTCGATGCTTTGTCGCTGGATCCTGAGATTTACTCCTGCTAAACTAGCTGCAAGAATAGTTTGGAAACTCGCTTCTGTCTCGTGACTATTTGCGTTCAGACAGCGTTTGGTCCCGACACTATCTGGTCTTCACCAAAATAGCATCGACACCTCGATAGCATCGATGCTATCGCTCTACGTGTGAACGTACCTAATGAAATTGTATTCCACCATGTTTCCTTTAATTTGACACCTAGATCATTAAAATCCGACCATGGACAGCTGAACAGTAACATTTTCCTGATTCATGTCATATTTGCCTCTGCCCACGTTTTGAATGACATGGATAGTTGGTTGAATAGTCTCCATTCCAGTTGATTGCATTCACAAATAATGAAAGTTACTCCTAAACACCATTTAGCACAAATTTTGCAAGGACGACTTTGACAAGCTTATTTAAAAAAGTGGCCAGTGCTCAGTCATCCATGATCTCATTTTGGTGAGCGGGCTATCGACTATCATACCATTATGGTATGTTATACCATTAAAATACATTTCAGCAATTTCACTTGGTTTTTAAGACATTGGGCTTGAATATGTATTTCCTTTTTCATTTCCCTGTCGAACAGATACGTTTTATGACCCCCTAACATGTATATTGTCTTTTTGTTATTGCTTTCATCATATTATGTTTAACCTGTTGACCACTGAATATTCTAACTCTTATAGGTTTAATACAGAAGCCACTGGGTTCCCGTAGTCAGTGGGTTGATAGAAGCAAAATGATGTTACATTGTTATTGGAAAACAGCATACTATCTTTGATTTAAATCGAATAGGGGGTATCCGGGGAAAAAACTAAAACTGTGTTATGGGAAGTGTTGTCCTTTTTTGAAATAATATTGAAAGGATACGATTGTCTTCACCAAGATAAGGTATAACAATTGAGGATCATTCTATACCCGCTCTTCCTCCTAAAGATTGTCAAGGTTAAACATATTTGACGGTCGAAGCTATCAAGTGTTTTTTAAAACATTGGGCTTGAATATGTATTTCCTTATTCATTTCCCTGTAGAACAGATACGCGTTACGACCCCCTAACATGTATATTGTCATTTTGTTATTGCTTTCATCATATTAAGTTTAACCTGTTGACCACTGAATATTCTAACTCTTATAGGTTTAATACAGAAGCCACTGGGTTCCCGTAGTCAGTGGGTTGATAGAAGCAAAATGATGTTACATTTTTATTGGAAAACAGCATACTATCTTTGATTTAAATCGAATAGGGGGTATCCGGGGAAAAAACTAAAACTGTGTTATGGGGAGTGTTGTCATTCTTTTTTAAATAATATTGAAAGGATACGACTGTCTTCACCAAGATTTCCTCCTAAAGATTGTCAAGGTTAAACATATTTGACGGTCGAAGCTATCAAGTGTGAAGTTTTTGGCGTTTACAGGTGTGAATTAAATGATTTATTCAATTAATACGAATTGGGTGTTTTGGAGGAATCTATTCTAGATATCATTTAGCAGCAAACATGATCAGTACACAACACACTACACACAACATGATCCATGCATATACTCAATACACATCAATACACATGATCATTACACATGATCAATACACAATACACACTACATGATCAATACACATGATAAATACATAATACACACTACATTATCAATACACACGACATACTACAGATATTATACGCCTACGTTATAACGAAATAACCCTTTTATCAGGGTGAACAAAATGTCAATTTCATTTCCTTTCAAATGGAATGAAGGACTATAACAAAAGAAGTCCTGGAACTCTGGGTTCCAAGAAAGAGGCTTATACCTAAACTGACATGATACAGGTTTACACAGGAGCTTTTTCGGTCTTTTTGTAGTTGTGACGAATAAGTCTCCGTACATACTACTACTAATAATAATAATGATAATAATAATTATAGTAATAATAATACAACTACTACTGCTACTACTTCTATTACTATACTAATAAGTACTATCCTATACCACATCCAACAGTTTAATCCCTATGCTATTAGGGAATAATGTTAAACTTCCTTCATCAAACTAGTCATTTGTCGCTGCCGTCATTAATTGGATAATAACCAATTAAACGACATCAATGGAATGCATCAACGAAGCCATATGCATAAGACCTCTACAGTTGAGTATAAAAAAGAGTCGTGTATGCGTAGAGTAAAGACTTGCATGGGTTGAGTACATTTTGACAAGGGAATTTAGGCGGACATGCGGAGAAGGGCTGCTTAATATGCCTCCAGGAGAGAAAAGGACTGTTTAAACATTAAAATTTCGAAGATTTTCTTCATAATTCTTTCATTCCATCGACATTAATGATCTAGCGGAATTCGGACGGTTTTACCGCAATAGATTTATGAAAACTTATCACCATGCTTGATTTATGTTTGATGCGACAAAACACGCCTGTTGCCTTGTTTGGAGTCCTTTTTCTGGTGAGTAAATATGAATGAATTTAATTTATTCAATATGAAAAGCAAAACGCAGCAATTATAAAAACAAAATCATAGTACAAAATTGTAACATTGCACGAAAGGAAGTGTATCATAATCTAGAGGTGTAAATACGAAAGAATATTACAATTTTTTTATCTTTTAGTGATCATGAAATCTGTAATCTCATTGGTCAATCATGTCCTTGATAAAATTCCGTATTACGTGTACTCGGTTACAAATACAGACCATCCACTGGATATATCCCGTATTCCATGAGTGAGGTCATATGTCGCTGTTGTTGCTTTTATGCTTTGCATTGTTTTTTATATTTGTGCGCATGCCCTAAATCCATCACTGAATATTTCCCGTATTCCGTGATGACGTTATAATCACAGCTGAGCGCATCCATGCATGGGCTTGGTCTTGTTGCATGCAGACAACAAACGTGGCTGACAGCCGGCGATTTCAACATCACTCGAGGGAAGAAATCAATGAGAAGAATGTATGTTTCATGAAATATGTTTTCATCGTAATTTTACCACTGAGATTACACTACAGAATTGTTGTCGATTTACACTTAAAAAGATAACATCGTTACCCCCTGCTTAATTGTTCTCACGAAATACGGGAAATAGACGGTCTGATGTACATTCGGCCTCCGGCCTCATTGAATATGGCACCAGACCATAGATTTTGCCCGTATTTCGTGAACCTAATAATACTACATTGTATTCAGAGTATCATCAGTTTCTTTGATAACGCTGTCATGATTAACACCAGTTTCACTTAAGTTGTTTTGTCTTTGTCAACTGTTACTGTGCCAAGGGTTTATCTCTCTCCAAAATATTTCCAAAATGCGATCAATGCTTGCTTTTCAAATGTCTGCACTTCATAAACCATAAATTATTTCACAAAAACTTGTAAAAAATTTATTACCATTTCTTATGATACCAAACATTATTACTTTACCCAACTTTATGCATAAGATTTTTAAGAATAATTGAAAATTACATTTGAGTTTCTTTTATGTCCATTACTTTTGGTTTCTCATTTGTTTACTATTGTTAAAATGTTGAAATAAGGCAATATCTTTTTAAAAATCTTCTCTGAAAATTTCTATGGTAGCATATAATTATAATCATATATTTAGAATGCTTGATTTATGCTCAAAATCGTGATATACATTGACCACCATATACCTTTCATGTGGTCAAGAAATTGTTGAATGAAAATGACAAGTCTATCTGTCACATATACGTGCCATTGGCACTGAAAGAGTTAAAGCTTACATGTTATTGTCTGAAACGTGAAAACCCTCCAAAGCAGTTTGGCATGGCGAAATCTTATAGGAGTTTAGCTTATTTATTCTCAGATAAGCTTTAAACCAATATTTTAATACAATGCAGATGTATATTCATTTAAAAATTCTGAAGCGAACAACCCCCCCCCCCCCCCCAACAAAAAAAAAAAAAAAAAAAAAGGTATGGAGTTGAACCCGCGGTGCTAAATGTAGCACTTAAAGTTCTCTTTTTGACAAAAGCCTTTGTGGGGCGCGCAGAATAAATGGATGCTTAAAACATGTGCTGGGTCACAGGCCAGTGAATGAGCACCTGAAGAGATATGGCAAGTTTCCATATCATTCGCATGTAGTTGGAGAAAACATACATTTTTTGTAGGTTTCGCTGCCCGAATATGAGGTGATGTTTGCCATATCGGCACTTACAAAATCCTTGTACGTCTATGCTTAATTGCTTCCTGGCAGTTTCTTACACAATGTTATCGCATCTCCAGAACGCAACTTTAACTTTAAGAGGTAACCTAATGACAATGAAGGAGTTGTTCAACTACAACATCACACATTTTAGGTGGATGGTTTCTGCTTCAACTTGCATAGACATTTTTATTATTATTTTTATTTTGGGGGTTTAATTGTGAATGTTCTTTTTTATTAATTCGGCTGAGTATAAAATAGGTTGGACGAAAGGGTTAAGACATGGAAAGTAACAAAGCGACAATTTTATCCTCTTTTTAAGTATCAAGAAGGAAACAGGACGAAGATATATGCATGCCTTATTTTCCTTTATTTACCAAACCCTATCTCTCTTCTAATGTTTCTTCTTCAGATGGAGTCATGCTAACATTTCTGGCATGTCAAAGACATTAATTTTAGTTCCCCTTTCCCGCACTCTCTCTCCCTCTCACCGCATCTCTCTTTCTCCACCCCCCCCCCCCCCCCTCTCTCTCTCTCTCTTTCCCATACACACACTCACCTACCATGAAACCTACCATGAGTAGTGAGTCGTTTGAGTAAAAACTAGTTTTAAACGGTTTTTGTCAAAGGACAGTACCAATTAAGTGTTAGTTTATTGTTGGACATAAAGCCAAACTGAACCTGATTCCTCGGTCAAAAGAAACAGTATCCAGAGATCTAGGATGTTTTAGCGACTGGAGATACTAATTATTAATTCTGATTTGAAATTTTTATGAACACGATAAAAACTACTTTCGAAAAACAAACTCAAAACAATTTCAATAGCCCTGTCTATCACCTTTAGAAATGTGCGAACATTACAATGGTGTATTACATAATCCGAACCTGATTTCTATGGGCAGTACAAAAGGCCTTTGAAATTGCCCTTGAGTTTATTTTTCGAAAGTAGTTCTTATCGTGTTTATGATACATTCATAGAGATTCATTGATTCAGTAGGAAATCCAATGGATTGTTGTCTACAAATAAAGCAATTATAAATTAAGGGATAATTGGTTTTAACATGTTTATTTATGATTCATTTACAATTATCAGAAAATTCCTAAGATAAAATGAAAATGGAGCTGTGGCGGATCGATACTATGATTTTTGTACGGAATGTAAGTGTGAGTGCGGTTTAAGCATTGCCTCACACACCTAATTGGATTTTGTTTTGTACAACTAATGGGAACCTGTTACATGAGCATATTTCACATTAATAGAATCAATAAATAATACCAATTGTATCTTATTTTTTATGACTATTTATGGGCTTTATAGTGAAGGCAGGATAGTGCCAGTTATGACTTTTAAGAATTCATAAATACAAAAACAAACATAGTTATGCACTGGCATTTACACCCGGGGATGATCTAATAAGTATTTCTTGTATACACGAAGTTATTTATGGGAAGTAAAACATTACACTGATAGTAACCTACGAATCTTTGAATTCTATGATTTTCTTGCATGTGGCGAAACTACCAGCCAAGTTGAGAAAACGTTTAATTTTTCCCTGTACAAATTTCCTATAGAACGTTTGTAACGCATCAAGCATATCTGTTTTGTCATCATGTTACCAATGTCCTATGATAATTTGTACAGGCTGATTATGTAAGTACTTCATAAAGTAGTGTTGCCCCATAATTCTTGCAGCACTTATACATGTAGGCTTAAAATGGAAACATATTGATAATCGCGTGTTAAGAGTTAAAAAATACTAAAAATACTAGTTTTAGTTGATTCAATAATTGACATAAATTCTTATAGATATAGTGATATAATCTTGGACACGGGGTAACCACGGACGAAAATCGGAAACTGGACAGTTAATATTGGGCAAGAGACGTTTGCCCGTGAATTATAAATAAATGCATAAAAAAGAAATAAATCTTTTTCTCTCTTTTTTCTGTGTTGTAAATTGTTTGAATTACTACTGTCTTTTGCATGTGTGTGGACTCCTTTTAAACGAAGTTTAAGTTTAAAAGGCAGTCCACGCCATATGTGGAAAAAGAATATTGCGCCTACGACGATACCCACACCCATATTTTTCAAATTAATCTTCCAAACATAAAATGTATTTTCTTCAATCATCCTTTGCTCATTCAATACCCATCACGTTTACATAACTGCCTGACTATATACTGTTGACTACAGTTCATACATTAAAAGAGCTTTTCTTCAATCAACCCTTGTGCTTATTCAATATAAACCACGTTTATAGTACATTCTGACTATACTATTGACTACAGTTCATACACTCAAAGTGCTTTTCTTCCATCAGCCCTTGTGCTTATTCAATAGACACCACGTGTATATTTGTTACATTCGGACTATACTATTGACCACAGTTCATACATTCAAAGTACTTTTCTTCAATCAACCCATTTGCTTATTCAATACACACCACGTTTATATTACATTCTGACTATAGGTCTACTATTGACTACAGTTCATACCTTGAAAATTGCATTTTCTTGAATCAGCCCTTGTGCTTATTCATTAAACATCACTTTATTTGAACATCCTGACTATACTATTGACTACAGTTCATACATTGGAAATTGCATTTCTTCAATCAGCCCTTGTGCTTATTCATTAGACATCACTTTATTTGAACATCCTGACTATACTATTGACTACAGTTCATACATTCAAAGTACTTTTCTTCAATCAACCCATTTGCTTATTAAATAGACACCACGTTTATATTACATTCTGACTATATAGGCCTACTATTGACTACAGTTCATACCTTGAAAATTGCATTTCTTTAATCAGCCCTTGTGCTTATTCATTAGACATCACTTTATTTGAACATCCTGACTATACTATTGACTACAGTTCATACATTGGAAATTGCATTTCTTTAATCAGCCCTTGTGCTTATTCATTAGACATCACTTTATTTGAACATCCTGACTATACTATTGACTACAGTTCATACATTGGAAATTGCATTTCTTCAATCAGCCCTTGTGCTTATTCATTAGACATCACTTTATTTGAACATTCTGACTATATTATTGACTACAGTTCATACATTCAAAGTACTTTTCTTCAATCAACCCATTTGCTTATTAAATAGACACCACGTTTATATTACATTCTGACTATATAGGCCTACTATTGACTACAGTTCATACCTTGAAAATTGCATTTCTTTATTCAGCCCTTGTGCTTATTCATTAGACATCACTTTATTTGAACATCCTGACTATACTATTGACTACAGTTCATACATTGGAAATTGCATTTCTTTAATCAGCCCTTGTGCTTATTCATTAGGCATCACTTTATCTAAACATCCTGACTATACTTTTGACTACTGTTCATACATTATAAGTGCTTTTCTTCAATCAACCCATGTGTTCATTGAATAGACATCACATATACAAAACAATCTCACTGTACTATTGACTTCATTTGTTGTTTAAACATCCCTTAAACATGCTGCATGCATATCAATTCCATAAATTTCACCGGCTATATACAAGCATAATTGAAACAACAATGTCATAAAAGGCTCATTATTACATAATAATAATCACAATATAACTACAATTGCATTAAACTACATACCTAAAATACAATTTAATTAACTTATTCAATAACTACCTAGTTACTCATTGGGTGATTTCACGCTCGGTGTTGGTGTTTGGTGTTGGTGTTTAGAGCGAAAATTCTCCTAAAATCGAGCTCAAACACCGCTATTCAGATTAAGGAGCCGATACCGATATCCCAACAAAGCGCATCGATAACTTAACACTGGTAATGGCGTCAGCACCGTTTTTAACGAAGGGAAAGAAAATTGTTTAAAACTATTTAATTATTAGTCTTGAATATCCTTAAATTACACGAGTAGTCCGGCAATTCTAAAATAAATAATTATTTGATCTAGAGTGTGGTAAGAAACTTCACAGAAATGGATGGTCTTGACAGGAACAGTAAGTTTAGATATGATTTCTCTCGAATTTCTCACTTGCAGCAGAAAATGCTGCGGTAGCTAATGCAGCTAGACGCCTGATCGGACGGCGTAGCGCGTACAGGGCAAACAGCCAAATTTCAGGCCTTGGCACAGATTAGCCGTGAAGATTCATGGCTTTTGTATTGTAAATGTTGATTTAGATCTCATCCTGATAAATGATGTGGATTCTCTGGGTCTTTAACTACGGAATATCTAACGTAATTTTTATTAAATCTATCATAAAAAGAAAATTAGGTCGGAATTTTTCTTCACTCCTTCAAACCCATTAAAAAGCAAAAGTAGTTCCTTTCCGTGTGCTCTAGATCGAACGTTAGACCAAATGCTGGCCTAGATCTAATATCAGGCCTATATGAACATAATACCTCTTAACGCCTATGAAATTACACTTCGAATAGCGCCTACTGTCTTTATTTCTCATGACTAATCAGCAAAATTTCCCATAGCTAGAAACACCAACACCAACACCGACCGTGAAATCGGTATTTCTTAATCCCTAGGGGTATAGTGTTAGTGAATAGGAATTTGTACATGAAATTAAACACCGACGGCCGAGCTCGGTTCAGTAGACGATTATTAACAAAAAACAAACACCGGCAACCGGAACTACGTCAAAAAAATCAGAGGTCAACACCTAACACCGACTGATTTTTTTTCATTTCATAGTCGGTGTTAGATCACGATTTCGGGGCAAAATAGACACTAATACCAAACACCAACACCGAGCGTGAAATCACCCATTGTATTCGAGAACACAATTCAAAGGTTTACAGTGAACGGCAAATAATAATGAAAATGGCTGTCATTTCTAAAGGTCAGTGAATAACAATATACCATATAACAATATAAGTTCAGAAAACTTTTTTTTTAACCCTTTGCAAGCTATCACCAATCCACTTTAGGTTTATCAAGTACTTTTCAGCGTGATATAGTAACAATATATGAAATTTCGGGGGCAAGAGCCAATTAAAAGTATTTAAAAAACTCTAACGGCTGCATTTTTCATCACATGTAACGTGAAAACTATTCAGCAATATTTGCTGAACTTATGGGTTTCTATTTCACTTTCAGAATTATGAACCTTCGGACACGACATGTCATTGATTTAACACACATCCTTCCCACCCACCTACACACACGTCCACCTCTTGTGTCCAATCTGCACTATAAGAACGTGTAGTTGCAATTTACTGCCTGAATATTTGAATTCCGGATCTGTTAAGTAATTCTCTGAGTTTCATATTTGTAAGAAATATTTCTATTATGTTCTTACTGCTAAAAATATTTTATATACCCTGATAGCAGAGAGTGGTAAAAATGACGAGATATTGACGTGATATTTACGTCGTGGTTTACGTCTTTTTTACGTCCTGTAATTACGTCAATAAGACGACAACTTGCACCAACGCAAGACATCATGAGGACGTCTTATTTTGACGTCATCTTTACGTCTTCCAGGTCAGTGAATGACAACTTCATGACGTCTTGCAAATCACCAAATGATGACTTTTGGACGTCTTTTGGACGTCTTGCTGGTGACTAAATGACCACTTTATGACGTCGTTTAGAGGTCTTGCGGCTGGTAAAAAATGACGTGATATATAAGTCATAGTTTACGTCTTTTTTACGTCCTGTAATTACGTCAATAAGACGACAACTTGCACCAACGCAAGACATCGTGAGGACGTCTTATTTTGACGTCATCTTTACGTCTTGCAGGTCACTGAATGACGACTTCATGACGTCTTTTGGACGTCTTGCAAATCACCAAATGACTACTTTTGGACGTCTTTTTGACGTCTTGCAGGTCATTAAATGACCACTTTATGACGTTTTTAGACGTCTTGCGGGTGGTAAAAAATGACGTGATATTTAAGTCATAGTTTACGTCTATTTTACGTCCTGTAATTACGTAAATAAGACGACAACTTGCACCAACGCAAGACGTAATGAGGACGTCTTATTTTGACGTCATCTTTACGTCTTGCAGGTCACTGAATGACGACTTCATGACGTCTTTTGGGCGTCTTGCAAATCACCAAATGACTACTTTTGGACGTCTTTTTGACGTCTTGCAGGTCATTAAATGACCACTTTATGACGTTTTTAGACGTCTTGCGGGTGGTAAAAAATGACGTGATATTTAAGTCATAGTTTACGTCTATTTTACGTCCTGTAATTACGTAAATAAGACGACAACTTGCACCAACGCAAGACGTAATGAGGACGTCTTATTTTGACGTCATCTTTACGTCTTGCAGGTCACTGAATGACGACTTCATGACGTCTTTTGGGCGTCTTGCAAATCACCAAATGACGACTTTGTGACGTCTATTGGACGTCTTGCTGGTCACTAAATGACCACTTTATGACGTCTTTTAGAGGTCTTGCGGGTGGTAAAAAATGACGTTATATTTACGTCGTGGTTTACGTCTTTTTTACGTCCTGTAATTACGTCAATAAGACGACAACTTGCACCAACGCAAGACATCATGAGGACGTCTTATTTTGACGTCATCTTTACGTCTTCCAGGTCAGTGAATGACAACTTCATGACGTCTTGCAAATCACCAAATGATGACTTTTTGACGTCTTTTGGACGTCTTGCTGGTGACTAAATGACCACTTTATGACGTCGTTTAGAGGTCTTGCGGCTGGTAAAAAATGACGTGATATATAAGTCATAGTTTACGTCTTTTTTACGTCCTGTAATTACGTCAATAAGACGACAACTTGCACCAACGCAAGACATCGTGAGGACGTCTTATTTTGACGTCATCTTTACGTCTTGCAGGTCACTGAATGACGACTTCATGACTTCTTTTGGACGTCTTGCAAATCACCAAATGACGACTTTTTGACGTTTATTGGACGTCTTGCAGGTCACTAAATGACCATTTTATGACGTCTTTTAGAGGTCTTGCGGGTGGTAAAAAATGACGTGATATTTAAGTCATAGTTTACGTCTTTTTTACGTCCTGTAATTACGTCAATAAGACGACAACTTGCACCAACGCAAGACATCGTGAGGACGTCTTATTTTGACGTCATATTTACGTCTTGCAGGTCACTAAATGACCACTTTATGACGTTTTTAGACGTCTTGCGGATGATAAAAAATGACGTGGTATTTACGTCGTGGTTTACGTCTTTTTTACGTCCTGTAATTACGTCAATAAGACGACAACTTGCACCAACGCAAGACATCATGAGGACGTCTTATTTTGACGTCATCTTTACGTCTTGCAGGTCAGTGAATGACAGCTTCATGACGTCTTTTAGAGGTCTTGAGTGTGGTAACAAATGACGTGATATGCTAGACCCCCAAAAGACGTCAAAGAATCGTCATTTGGTGAACTGCAAGATGTCCAAAAGACGTAATAAAGTCGTCATTTAGTGACCTGCAAGACGTAAAGATGACCTCAGAATAAGACGTCCTTATGACGTCTTGCGTTGGTGCAAGTTGTCGACTTATTGACGTAATTACAAGACATAAAAAAGACGTAAATCACGACTTAAATATCACGTCATATTTTACCACCCGCAAGACGTCCAAAAGAGGTCCAAAAGTCGGCATTTGGTGATTTGCAAAGTCATCATTTAGTGACCTGCAAAACGTAAAGATGACCTCAAAATAAGACGTCCTCATGACGTCTTGCGTTGGTGCAAGTTTTAGACTTATTGACATAATTACAGGACGTAAAAAAGACTTAAATCACGACTTAAATATTACGTCATATTTTACCATCTGAACCACTAATTACAATCTGTTTAAGTGTGATGACGACCTGTCAAAAGCATTCATGAGCACATGGATACCAAAATTCAAAGTACATACATGTACAATCACTGAAAAATAAGTTATGCATAATATACAAGGCAGACATAAAATCAGTTTCACATTTTTAATGCCACTGGTATGAAAATCAGCTGCAAACATCCATTCATAAAACATACATAACAATGATAATCAAAACTGATGTGTGAGTAATTATATACAGGTATATGTTAACAGGTGGATTATTAAATCACACAGTGGGAAACACAAGCTACCCTAATGAAAAGAGTTGTGAAAATGAATGGATTTTTGGCACGAAGTCAAAAAAGGGTAAGAAAATACATTAAGTATTTGAACATTTACAAAAAAAACAGCATCACTGACAAAATTGGAGGGGAAAGTACCTGATTTCTATGGTCTCAAAAATGGTAATGTTGAATGTACATGAATTACTAACTCATGAAATAGCTTGAGTATAAGATTTTGTTAAGAATGTTTTGCCTCATTTGCATAAAGTAGATACTCAAAATGCTGAATTATTTGCAAAGCATTTTTTTTTTCAATTTGGGTTTGAATCTAGATCTTGCACCAGAACAATGTTTTATACAAGAACAATGAAAAATAAAGAAAGTTAATTATGGAACGAAATGCTAGGAATCTATGTAAGACAACAAACCAAATGGTGGAACTGTAATCAGAATAAGTTGGTTCAAAATAATGCAAGTTGATTTACCCTTGAATTTCTTTGACAAATATATTTTTCACAAGGAAAAATGCCTGAATGAAGCATATTAATTGTACGTAGCATTTCAGTCCAGTTCATAAGAAATAAATACGCACAACTTGGTGACTATGAAAAGTCCATTATTAACATAAACTTCATAGTGGCTCTTTGAATAATGGATGTACATGTATAACTAATGAATTCTCTGTCCTGTGGATTGGCAGACGAATATAGTCTTAGGAATAATAAAATAAAATATTTTGAGTTATGAAAACTGCAACTCTCAATCATTGCAAGATATGGCATATTGACAAAATATATCAAGCTCTTCTCCTAAAGAAAATGCGCTATTGGTAAAAATACCGTTTTACATCTACCAATATATTCTGCATAAAAAGTATGAAAGTGCTGAAAATTGCATACACAGTTTCAATTCAGTTCAATTTTATTTTAGTTTCTAATATTTTATATCAAATAAAACTCTGTCGTATGTTTAAAGGTTATCAGGAGTACTTGCAGTGTGATTTCAGTTTGACACTAACTTTACTTTTGAATTGCTTGTCAATTGCCATGTTTTAACTTCAAATTCTACAAATATTTAGGACATTTTAGGTGCTTTATTTTCATGGAATGTATTCATAAAATGCTTTTAGGTTGGATACAAATGGATGGGAACTCTCTCCATTTTCTTCCATACATTACCAATACTCCAGATGACATTTAAATGTACATTTATGGACAGAACTAACTGCAGTTTAGTATAAGTTTAAGTTTCATGTCATGCAATCATGAAACAAGTAGAACATTTACATTTTATGTGAATAAAACATTTAGCGCTCCTTATGGAGATAGAGGCACCGAAATTGTATATGAAATACATGCAAGCATCTGTGGAATTCTTAAGAGCATCCTAAAAAACAGATAGTTGTTTGAAATATAGAAGAAATCCACTCCAGAATTTATTCTTCTTATTTCATGAGAAAACATCATACAGAACAGTACAAAATTAATGTCACACAAATCTCATACAGGAAGATATGACATTTCAAAATTTCATTTTTATTTTCTTGACCAGTCCTTGCAAATATTTAAATGGGCGAGTAGATGTCATCACCTCATAATTTTTTTCAAATACACTGTATATGGATTTCTAAAAAAACTTTAAGCTCACACTCGTAACACATATCCCCATAGCAAAATGTATTATTTCTCCTTTATTTCGGGCGGTGATAAGACAAGTTTTAGATTCTCATAGCTGAAATATGAAACTTTTGTCATTTCTGTATATGAAAAGGATAGCAAATTGTGAGGCAATGATATCATCACCTCGCTCATTAAAACACTAAGGACTGGTCAAAAAGTGTTTTTCCCCCAAAATATGAACTTTCATAATGTCATAACTTCCTTATTTCTTATCCAATATCTTTTAGCATTGTTTCATATTTAATTTGTTTCTGTATGTTTTAAACATGTAGAGAGGATTCTTTCTTTAATTATTGCCAGTTGTAACTACAGCTTTTTACTGATTATTTGAGTATTCCTCTGTGTCCATTGGCAAGGCTTCTTCTTCCTCCTGCAGTTCTGGAGTTACAGGCCTCCGAAGCTCCAGATCATTCTTTGGTACGTTTCGATAAATGTACTTCAAGTAGTATTGAATGCCACTTTCCACCTCGTCAAGCGGAGCAGATCTTGTCCGTTCGTTGCCCCTCACAGTCGCTGGAAAAGAAATAGAATGTGAAAGGAAAAAATAATTAAAAATTTAAATATTACCTCTCAGATCCGAAAGATACTGTATTGCTTCACTTCTTTTATGTCTCACATTTAGCAAATACCTGAAATACATGGCCTGAAAATAAACTGCAATGGCCTGAATTCAGGCTTTTGCCTGGAAACTGGCATCTTTGTACACATATACTGACCACTAAAATTGTTTTGTAGACCTTTTTTTTTTTTCTTCTTCTTCTTTTTGTACCACGGGAGATGGCGAGTTCACTTCTAGGAAACTTTGGCAGTAACAGGCGCGGATCCAGAGGGGGCGCAAGGGGCGTGCGCCCCCGCCCGTTTTGTCTGACAAAGTATGCCCCCGGACCCCCTAGATGGCCGTTTGGCTTCGTCAAGCGGAGGGTTCCTCAGTGTGCGCCCCCTTTCTGAAAATCCTGTATCCGCCCCTGAGTAAAGCTGTTTTTCAATTAAAAACAGAATGCTAGAAGCATAACGAACTTCAAAAGGCACCAGTTCAAACACTGTAATGAAGCTAACAGCCCTTAGAGGTAAAAACATCTCTGAAGATCTTTATCTTAATTTCTGCCTAATGATGCAAACAACAGTCCTTCTGGATTAGAGCATTATGGCAGTTAAGCAGGGGGAAGGCAGAAAGAGTTAAGCATACAAACATACCTATTTGACAATATTTTGAAACACTGAAATATATATATATATCCAAGTTATATATATCCAAGTTACTTTGTGATAAATAATGTGGGGTCCAAAAAATAATTTAAATGTAATCTTCTAGATATCTGCAACTATCTGCCTTTTATTCAAGAACAAAAGAAAATCAACAGACTCTTCTGAAGATGAGAAAATTTATATACATCTAATTACCAAAGATAACATCTATCATCGCCTTATATCCCGAAAACTTGTGCTTCTGCCACGTTGTCCCATCCAACTGAATTGCACAGACAACTGAGGGTCCATCATTGTGTCCAGCACACGCCTTACTGATTCTTTGGTGGCCCCTCCACATCTCTTTAAGTATGACATCTGGAAAAATGAAAGGGAATAGCAGTAAACATGTATTATTCTCACTTTCATGCATCTTCCTATCTGATTTAAACATGCATAAGATCTCACAATAAGCCACTTCGGAGATGCAATCTGAGCATGAGCAGATAAAGGTCATCTGTACCAAATTCTAAAACCCACTGACACTAATATTCGATATGTGCTCATGAATGTCATGTAATCATTATTCAATTATGCACTAATGGTGCATTCCATGATATCCAGGTGGAAGTATTCTTTTTAAAGAAGGAAACAAAAGCTATTCATGAGGCACCTCTATCACTCCCAGAGTTATTTTTCTGAAGTGCACATAAAGGGGCCCTCCATGTCTAAAATATCTGTGGATATTTGGGGTCATTTGTACCATGCGCTAACCCCGAACTGGCTTATTAAAACCGATACTGATTTCAAAAGTTCTTTCAAACTTAATTATTCCAAGCAGAGGTCAATTTCATTATAGGCATGCAAACTCTGGAAGACCTACAAGGTGGATGCAAAGCATTGTTTTTCCTCCTGCAAGCTCTGTAAACAACCTGAGGCTGAAATTGATAACTATATTGCAAAGAAAATGCATTTAGCAGCAGCTTTGCAAGCAAGACAAAAACAAACTTGCTGGCTGTTTGAAGTCATGACATAGCTGCAGAACAATTAATTGACCTCTCCTGTATGTAATAATAAACAGTATATTTAATCCAACTTTCTACAATAAACAAATATGCTGTTGAAATTCTGATAGTTAATTTTCCCAATTAAGTTGAATGTTTGCATAAATAATTGAGTATAAAGTGCAGAAGAAAGTTAATGAATCAACTGTATAACACTATTATAAGCAGATAAAGACACTCACAAATTGCTTTTTTTGCAAGATCCTCCTGAAGGATCGTGTTGACCTCACATAAGTCTTGAACGTTATTAAGTGGAAGAGAGGGTATTCCTTCTGGTATATCAGCAATTTCAGCCACTCTGCCCTTCTCCATTTTGGCACGGATTGCCCCAAGAAGTTTCCGGTTTTCCCTCACCTCCGACATGACTTCCTCCATCTTATTATGCAATCGTCTCAATTCTGCAATTAAATTGAAATATGAGAGCATTTTTTTTGTGTTTCTTTTTTGTATTTTTTCCTTATTCAATCGTAAATATTGTACATTCCAATCCAATCAGGGTATTTATATAGCACCAATGTCTAGTTGCCTAAGCGAAGGCGATGTTGAGACTGAAAAAAATACCAAAATGTCTCTTTTGATTTCTGCCTGACACCATACAATTTTAGGCAAATTATTTATTTCCCCTAATTTTATACCTTCAATTTCATGACATTTTTAATGTAGAAACACATTTGATGTGACATTTGGGAGTAAATTTCATAACCTTTGAACTGGGCCATATTTGCCCACGATCTAATCGGCTCATCTCGTGTCATGCACTGCCGGTTTCCCTGAGCCAAATAGGAACAACATTCATCCAAGGGTTCTCTTGATATTGTGTAGGTGCGATTTTGTTCAGGCAGATGGATGGACCGACAACCTGAAAACATAATGCACCTACAAGCCCTAACAGGAGTATAGGCAATAAAAGACAATCATAGAATATGTTTGGTTTGTTTAGAAATTTCGAATTTTTCACTCTTTTTTCTGAAATGTACGTATGAACAGATCGAGGTGCCATCATGAATGCCCCCCCCCCCCCCCAAGAAAAGAATAAGTGACATAAACTAATAAATAAATCAAATGAAGGAATAAATTCATCAGAGACTTGCCTGATGGTGCCTTATATTTAAAAGCACTTCACTCTAACTCTAACAGTTTAATATTACAGTAACGTTAGTAACAATGTTATTGGACAAAAAACATAGCCTATAGGGTACACTGCCTAACAGTTAGTATTTAGTCTACTTATTTCGATGTAGACTTAACTCTGGCCCATGAAAGTGACAAAATACAGCACTCAGCAGATGCATAATTTCGACTGTAATGTATAATAACGGTCACTTGACAAATGTGATTGATAGTATACTGACAGTTCTACAAACAGTGTGACTAATAATAACACACGTTTTCTCACTATGAACATGGCAAACAAAGAAGCGGACAAAATATACAGCTCCTCATTGTACCTTCCACACTTGCTCTGGTAGACAAAAGAATATCCCTTCATTGCTATTATGTAAGATTATGTAGAGCAGGTGTCACATGCATATTCACCTGTTCTACTTATCTTACATAATAGCAATGAAGGGATGTTCTTTTGTCTACCAGAACAATTGTGGAGGGTACAATGAGGATCTGTATATTTTGTCCGCTCTCTTTTGTCATTGCATGCATCGTGTTCCTAGTGTCTATCTGTTACTGTCTTAGCTACACATAATGCACAGTGTGGTGTGAATACCTAACTTACTTGCCGCGAAACCTGAACTCAAACTTTGATGGAAGGTCTTTAGAAGATCAACGAAGACGAGTTCGTATGCCTAAGAAGTTAGAGTAACCTGTTCCACTGCTATTTTTTCACATGCACACACTCCACGCTGAGTCGAGCAGCGCGGCAATGCACGCACGTGAAACGACGGACGAGTAAAACGATCACGTTAAAAAACACAAAAAACAAAAAACAAACAAAACAAACAAATAAAACCCCCATTATGTCAGCAAGATAATTGTATACATTGCGTACCGGCAAAAGGTACCGGCCGTGCATGCCTAGCCTGCCAGGCTAGCCGTGTATCAATATCACGCGCTAGTTGAGTGGCTCGATGACGTAGCCTGCAGTCAATACTGTATCATTTAATTGTATTAATTATCCTTTCTTCTTCTTTCCCTTATGTTTGCAATAGCAAAAAATTATTTAGCTTTTATATCCAAAGTCTAGCGAATGCACGTTCTGATATCCTTTTTTTCTAGGGCACATATCGAACCATAAGTTGTATATTGACGTCAAAATCACGTCATGAACTAGTCATTAAAAAAAATATAGACATTGTCTAATTAATCCCAAACCGTTCCCATGTTTAGATTTAAACTGAATAATCGTTCATAAGTGGTAAATAAAATTACGTCATGAACTAGTCATTCGGAGCTGGTCGTCAGTTGGCAATGAAGTCACGTAATAATTAGGGTTTTTTTTTTTGGTCTTGAATAATTGTTCATATAAGTGGTAAATAATTGACGTCAAAATCACGTCATGAACTAGTCATCCTTAGCTGGTCGTGAGTTGGAATTTAAGTCACGTAATATCAACGTCGATTTTTGGTCTTCAATAATCATTAAACAAGTGGTAAATACTTGACGTTAAAATCGCGTCGTGAACTAGCCATTCGTAGCTGGTCGTGAGTTGGCAATGAAGTGACGTAATAATTACGTCGTTTTTTGGCCTAGTTGTTCATATAAGTGGAAAATAACTGACGTCAAAATCACGTCATGAACTAGTCATTCTTAGCTGGTCGTGAAGTCACGTAATATTAACGTCGATTTTTGGTCTTGAATAATCGTTAAACAAGTGGAAAATAACTGACGTCAAAATCACGTCATGAACAAGTCATTCTTAGCTGGTCGTGAAGTCGCGTAATATTAACGTCGATTTTTGGTCTTGAATAATCGTTAAACAAGTGGTAAATACTTGACGTCAAAATCACGTCGTGAACTAGCCATTCGTAGCTGGTCGTGGGTTGGCAATGAAGTGACGGTATAATTACGTCGTTTTTAGGTCTTGAATTGTTCATATAAGTGGAAAATAACTGACGTCAAAATCAGGTCATGTGAGTTGGAATAGAAGTCATGTAATATTAACGTCGATTTTTGGTCTTGAATAAGCGTTAAACAAGTGGTATATACTTGACGTCAAAATCACGTCATGAACTAATCATTCGTAGCTGGCCGTGAGTTGGAAATGAAGTCACGTAATAATTACGTCGTTTTTTGGTCTTGAATAATCGTTCATATAAGTGGTAAATAATTGACTTCAAAATCACGTCATGAAATAGTAATGGATAGTTCGTAATAATTACGTCGTTTTTTGGTCTTGAATAATCGTTCATAAGTGGTAAATAATTGACGTCAAAATCACGTCATGAACTAGTCATTCTTAGCTGGTCGTGAGTTGGAATTGAAGTCACGTAATAATCACGTCGTTTTTTGTCTTGAATAATCGTTAAACAAGTGGTAAATACTTGACGTCAAAATCACGTCGTGAACTAGTCATTCTTAGCTGGTCGTGAAGTCACGTAATATTAACGTCGATTTTTGGTCTTGAATAATCGCTAAACAAGTGGTAAATAATTGACGTCAAAATCACGTCATGAACTAGTCATTCTTAGCTGGTCGTGAGTTGGCAATGAAGAGACGTTATAATTACGTCGTTTTTTAATAGGTCTTGAATTGTTCATATAAGTGGAAAATAACTGACGTCAAAATCACGTCATGTGAGTTGGAATAGAAGTCATGTAATATTAACGTCGATTTTTGGTCTTGAATAAGCGTTAAACAAGTGGTAAATACTTGACGTCAAAATCACGTCATGAACTAGTCATTCGTAGCTGGCTGTGAGTTGGAAATGAAGTCACGTAATAATTACGTCGTTTCTTGGTCTTGAATAATCGTTCATATAAGTGGTAAATAATTTACGCTAAAATCACGTCATGAAATAGTAATGGATAGTGCGATTCTTTACTGGTCGTGGGTTGGCAATGACATGACGTGATAACTGCGTCGTTTTTTTATTTTGAATAATCGTTCATAAGTGGTAAATAATTGACGTCAACATCACGTCAGGGATTAGTCATGGATGGTGAAATAGCTGATCGTCAGCTTGCTATGAAGTGACATAATAATTACGTCGTTTTTTGGTCTTGAATTGTTCATATAAGTAGAAAATAACTGACGTCAAAATCACGTCGTGAACTAGTCATTCGTAGCTGATCGTGAGTTGGAATTGAAGTCACATAATATTAACGTCTATTTTTGGTCTTGAATAATCGTTCATATAAGTGGTAAATAATTGACGTCAAAACCACGTCATGAAATAGTAATGGATAGTGCGTAATAATTACGTCGTTTTTTGGTCTTGAATAATCGTTCATGTAAGTGGTAAATAATTTACGCTAAAATCACGTCATGAAATAGTAATGGATAGTGCGATTCTTAACTGGTCGTGGGTTGGCAATGACATGACGTGATAACTGCGTCGTTTTTGGTTTCGAATAATCGTTCGTAAGTGGTAAATAATTGACGTCAACATCACGTCAGGGATTAGTCATGGATGGTGAAATAGCTGATCGTCAGCTTGCAATGAAGTGACGTAATAATTACGTCGTTTTTTGGTCTTAAATTGTTCATATAAGTGGAAAATAACTGACGTCAAAATCACGTCATGAACTAGGCATTCGTAGCTGGCCGTGAGTTGGAAATGAAGTGACGTAATAATTACGTCGTTTTTTGGTCTTAAATTGTTCATATAAGTGGAAAATAACTGACGTCAAAATCACGTCATGAACTAGTCATTCTTAGCTGATCGTGAGTTGGAATTGAAGTCACATAATATTAACGTCTATTTTTGGTCTTGAATAATCGTTAAACAAGTGGTAAATACTTGACGTCAAAATCACGTCATGAACTAGGCATTCGTAGCTGGCCGTGAGTTGGAAATGAAGTGACGTAATAATTACGTCGTTTTTTGGTCTTGAATAATCGTTCATATAAGTGGTAAATAATTGACGTCAAAACCACGTCATGAAATAGTAATGGATAGTGCGTAATAATTACGTCGTCTTTTGGTCTTGAATAATCGTTCATAAGTGGCAAATAAGTGACGTCAAAACACGTCATGAACTAGTCATTCGTAGCTGGTCGTGAGTTGGAATTGAAGTCACGCAATAATTACGTCGTTTTTTTGTCTTGAATAATCGTTAAACAAGTGGTAAATACTTGACGTCAAAATCACGTCGTGAACTAGTCATTCGTAGCTGGTCGTGAGTTGGCAATGAAGTGACGTAATAATTACGTCGTCTTTTGGTCTTGAATAATCGTTCATAAGTGGTAAATAAGTGACGTCAAAATCACGTCATGAACTAGTCATTCGTAGCTGGTCGTGAGTTGGAATTGAAGTCACGCAATAATTACGTCGTTTTTTTGTCTTGAATAATCGTTAAACAAGTGGTAAATACTTGACGTCAAAATCACGTCGTGAACTAGTCATTCGTAGCTGGTCGTGAGTTGGCAATGAAGTGACGTAATAATTACGTCGTTTTTGGTCTTGAATAGTTCATATAAGTGGAAAATAACTGACGTCAAAATCACGTCATGAACTAGTCATTCTTAGCTGGTCGTGAGTTGGAAATGAAGTCACGTAATAATTACGTCGTTTTTTGGTCTTGAATAATCGTTCATATAAGTGGTAAATAATTGACGTCAAAATCACGTCATGAAATAGTAATAGATAATGCGATTCTTAACAGGTCGTGAGTTGGCAATGAAGTGACGTAATAATTACGTCGTCTTTTGGTCTTGAATAATCGTTCAAATAAGTGGTAAATAATTGGCGTCACCATCACGTCAAGAATTAGTCATGGATGGTGAAATAACTGATCGTCAGCTTGCAATGAAGTGACATAATAATTACGTCGTTTTTTGTCTTGAATTGTTCATATAAGTGGAAAATAACTGACGTCAAAATCACGTCATGAACTAGTCATTCGTAGCTGGCCGTGAGTTGGAAATGAAGTAACGTAATAATTACGTCGTTTTTTGGTCTTGAATAATCGTTCATATAAGTGGTAAATAATTGACGTCAAAATCACGTCATGAAATAGTAATGGATAGTGCGATTCTTAATTGGTCGTGAGTTGGCAATGAAGTGACGTAATAATTACGTCGTCTTTTGGTCTTGAATAATCGTTCAAATAAGTGGTAAATAATTGACGTCATAATCACGTCATGAACTAGTCATGGATAGTGCAATTCTTAACTGGTCGTGAGTTGGCAATGAAGTGACCTGATAATTACGTCTTTTGGGGGGTCTTGAATAATCGTTTATAAGTGGTAAATAATTGACGTCAAAATCACGTCAAGAAATGGTCATGGATGATGCAATTCGTAACTGGTCGTGAGCTGGCAATGAAGTGACGTAATAATTACGTCGTTTTTGGTCTTGAAAAATCCTTCATATAAGTGGTAAATACTTGACGTCAAAATCACGTCATTAACTAGTCATGATTGTAGCTGGTCGCGAGTGGTCAATGCAGTGACGTAATAATTACGTCGTTTTTTGGTCTTGAATAATCAATCATATAAGTGGTAAATAATTGACGTCAAAATCACGTCATAAACTAGTCATCCAAATAAGACAATACATACTCGTCTTAGAAAGTCGTCACGAAGACGTCGTGATAACGTCGTTCATACGACGTATGACCAGTTGACCAGAATACGACCAATATACGACGTCTTTAAGACGTCCGTCTGCTATCAGGGTATATTATAATTTTTCATTAACCAAAAAAATTGAAAAATATTGAAAAATATTGAAAAATATTTCAATTTTTATAGATGTGATAATAAAGAATCCCTTCCTTGTATGAAAATAAGTTACAATAATGATGATTTTACATGTTCCATATGGAGTCAAACCATGTTTTACATTATTGAAGCAAAAAAATGAAATATATGATATTTCATATAATAAAATACATAAGGAAAAGTGAGTGCATGACATCATCAGTTCACTCATTTGCATACCGCCCATTATGCATATCACTGTTTCATGAAATAATGCAAAACTTCAAAATGCCATAACTTTCTTATTTTACATCCGATTTCAGTGAAATTTTTACTGTTATGCTTGTTTAATTTTACTCTGTTTATTCAAATCAACTTGATATTAGGGTGGACTTCGCCTTTAAGCAAGATTTCAACATCATTCAAAATGGCAATGTATTCAGTCGCATAGTCAACATACATACTCGTGGCAAAATGTAGCAAAACCATTCCGATAGTAATGGAAAAGGGATTGTGCTCGCTCACACTGTGAACATAATGGACAAAGAGTGGACAAAACAATCAACCCCTCATTCTACCTTTCACAATGGTTCTGGCAGTCAAAAGGGGTGAAACAGGTGAATATGCACGTGACACCTGTTCAACATTATTTTTTGCATAGTAGCATTTGAAGGGATGTTGTTGTAGCTTCATGGTAGAACGAGGGGTTGTTTATTTTGTCCACTCTCTTTGTCCATCATGTTCATAGTGTGAATGTCTTTAATGCCTGCAAAGTGAAATCATAAATTATGTAATTTTCATCCTCAATTAAATTCTAAAAATATATTTACTCCATTTTTAGGCAGTTCAGATACAAATTTATCCAAACAAATGGAAATATCCTACATAGATTAATCGTCACTTTACATGAACCACTATGATATTGTTACTGTATATCTACATTGTCAACAAATAAATATTCGTAGCATTACTAATGCAGTGTGCAACACATAACAGTTCAAGAAATAATATCTTTATTTCTGCTATTAACTTTAAGCACATGTAATATGATTTATCACATATTGCTGATATTATCCGATTAAATTAAACAGACAATGGTTCAAAAAAAAAAAATTAGTTATTAAAATACATGCAAATAATTATGTTCATATCTTCATGCCTCTTTCATCTTCAGCGTAACATTTATCATTACGCACAGGTAAACTGAAATACTATATTCACAATAAAGAACATTCATCCTTCATTATGTATAACTGTTTAAAAATGTTTTTTCTTTTACGCATATAGTCACAACACACACACATGGAAAGCAATTCCTTAAATTGCAAGCTTCATTTCTAAATATATTTTCTTGAAAGTTTAAATATTCAATAAATCTAAACGGAACATGTTAAAAAATAGTAATGAACACCTCCCATTTCCACGAAAAACAACATATTCGTCAGTCTACAAGTTTCACAATCAAACACCACATCAAACTTTGAACGATATTTTTTTTTTCTATTTTTTTTTAAGATCATGAATAAACATGCACATAATTCAATCCGCCATTCAGACTCACATCAAGATTGCCGTTTATGAATACCGTAGATTGATATTAGTATTAATTTTTAAAAATCCGTTCTTTATGACACAACATATTTACGCGCTTTCCAAGGGACTTTGGAAATAATTAAAAAGGCTAATAGCTCCTCCGACAACAATCATCGCGCACACGACATTGCAAGGAAAACATCGTGCTAGATATCAATTTACTACACCTGGGCCGAGAGTGGCAAATATAGATTAATGCCTTTCAGTCGAATGTGCGAACCACTTACGACACCTCCAATGAAGGTGTAGTCGTACTCCCTAGGTTACTCATAATTTGATGACGAACTCGACACACCGGGTTGGTTCTATGTCGGGCATACTGGGGCTGGAGCGACTCGAATCATTCTTAATCCAGGCTTAGCTGCACTTGCCTGGAAAGAAGAAAGATACATGATAGATAGTAACAAAAAATAAAGATTACAAAGATAATGAAGAATTAAAGAGAAGATATATGATGATATAAAATCAAGGAAGCATGGTGCATATGAAAAACCTATTTTTTCAATTAATTTATATGATTTAACAAAAAAAACCTCAACATAATTTCAGATTAATCGAATCCCAAAGATCTTTTATCGTTAATAAAACAATAAAACATTTTTGATATCATTTCATTTAACAGACGCCATTTTAGAAAACGAAGATACAACATTTATTGTACAGATCTTACACAATTATCATGGTTGTGGAAAATGTATCAGGCGGTTGACTCCCTCATACTTCAGCTAAGCTGACGCATCTGTGAGTTTCAGTTTTAGTTTCAGTTTATCGTTTCATATTTCACATTTACAATGTGTTTTTACAGTATAAATGGTAGAAACAATATACTTGTTACAAACAAGATAAATAGTACAAACAAACATGAAATATATTGTCAGAGAAAATAATAGAAGGTGAGTACCTCATATCTATACGTTTGCATGCAATATTAATTCAAAAGACTGGGCTAAGCTAAATTGAGGAGAAATCTATGCTTGTGATTTATAGGCTCCAAAGAGTTATAATATTTATAATAGTTTTTAAAAATAGTGGGAACGAGCAATGCATGATACAGCAATATGAGTATACAAATGAAATTATTGTGTCGCAGTAATCAAAATCGCATCCAAGAAATAGTATTGGATGGTTTAGTCACTTTCATTACAGCAATAATATAACAATTCACATTTTTAGGGTAAATAAGTATTTCCTCATTTCCTGTACGCCATGGCAATTTCTGAAGCATATACCGAAGTGCTGACATGATTTATAGCATTATTCTCAATTTTTACCGATGGCTTAATGCAACGCACTACTTAAGAAAAGACAAATAAAGCAGAAACCACGTATGCATCAGTGTAACAAGATTATGATGTCAGCATTTTAGTATAAATAAATAGAAAGTTTTATCGATATGCAGAAAAAAAGCAATCTTCCAGCACGCAGCGACGTGCCACCACACCCGCCCGCAACGAGCTATACTGCACCCCAGAATTCAGAACAATGGCTACTGAGGCGCAGCAACTCGCTGCAGGCGAGTGAATTGGCCCGTCCCCTGCCACTCAGAGAAAACTCCGAAAAGGCATACAATCATAATAAGCTATATAGGTGTGGTACGAAAATGGAAAATGGCCTATTAATTCTCCATTTAGGAAATGTTTTAATTTCCGTTTAAATAATTATAAACAATGAGGTGGAATCAGTAATTTCAGTTGGGAGTTCATTCCAATACTTTGGACCTGAACATGTAACAGTTTTCTTTGCAAATATTGTTCGACTTCGTGGCAAATGGAAAGAGTAACTTTGACGTGTGGGTATGGGTGGATAGCGTTGTTTTGGGTTTTTTTTACAACCAGTGCAGAAACGAGCGCAGGTAATTCATTTATATATAACTGATACGTGAATATCCCTAAGTTGTACACAAAAATATCTGAGATTATTAAGAGCCTATTCTTACTAAAAACCAATTGGCTAGTAAGAGAGAGAAATCCAGCGTTATTAATATTTCTTATGGCCCGTTTCTGAAGGAAGAGTATCTTGTCAAGTTTGGTTCCATTCCCTCAGGCAAGAATTCCGTAATTGAGATATGGTAAAATTAGAGTGGTATACAAGGATAACAAAATTTTGGGAGGGAACTCGTGTTTGAGTTTATTTAAGATGCCTGTATTTCTGGGCAATAATTTATATAAGTAATTGATATAATTACCTTCCATGATAAGTCACTGTTAATGTAGATAAAGGAAATTTTGTGGAATCGACTTGGCTTATATTAGATTTGTATTTTTCCTTTTAGGAGTTTTTTAACATTCAAAGAGGGTTTGTTATCATTTATCCAGGCTTGGACCAGTTTCAGTTCATCATTTACATTTTGAAGGAGGATTGGGGTTGCAACGTGAACAGAAAATATTTTGGGTTGTCTGCGAAGAGAATAAATGGCAGAATTTCAGATGAGTTTTGTAAGTCATTTTATGTATATAATAAATAACACGGGACCTAATAAGGAACCTTGAGGAACACCACAAGATATTGATCGTTGATAAGAATCTTTACCATTTATACTAACGAATTGTTTTTATCAGTGATCATTCCTGTACCACTCCAAGGCCTCCCTCGAATCCCATAATGGGATCATTTCTGCAATAAAATATTATGATTGAACTAAGTGTCGCAGGCCTTGGAGAAGTCCAAGACAATTCCGACAGTATGTGACATGTTCTCAATGGCATGAGCTACTTTATCTAACAACGTAATTATTGCATGTGTTGTGGAATGTTTCTGTCTAAAGCCAAATTGATTATCAGAGAGAATATTGAAATCAAGTTTCATTGTTCGTGAATGAATAGTGCGCATTCAATGTACTTTTAAGCATTATAACTAAGTCACACAATCATCAGGTTCAGCATACTAATTGGAGAAAGATGAAAGAAGAGTAAGACCAAAGAGTATTTACTTCAGCTGTTGACAGTGTAGGAGCACGACTGTCCGAAGCACGGCTGTCACGAGCTTTGCGAATATTTTCTCTGATGGCGTTTCGAACCTGTGATAAAAAAGAAGCACGGTTATTAAATCTTCTCTACGAACAAATGTTATTTGACAAATATATACCGAATAATTAATACACATTACATGAATTCGTCTATCTTGCCGAACTATTCCGAGGCGAACGTTACCATTTTTACACAGATTTATCCAAGAGCGTGGAGAATTCGCATTTTAGAAGATTTTTCTTGCAAAATAGAAGGGAGGTAGAGGGATCATTATTCAAAACTGTTTGTTTATTGCAGGACTATTTCCTGGAAGTTACAAAAGCCGAGATAAAACCATATTCGTATCTCTTGAAATCATACATCGTCGAGCAACCTAAAAATTAAGGGGAAATAAAGCAGAAGTATATTCATGGTAATGCATTATGCAACCTCACTATCATTCGTCTTCTATTATAATACTCTTTTTTATGTAGGTACAGAGAAAATACTTGAAGTCTTCTTATTGTAGCTAACAACGATTTTATAGCATACCTCTGAATTGAGAAAGCAGTAGAATAGTGCGACAAAAAAACCCTGCGGGGATAAAAGGAAACAAAGAAATTACCAAAACACGCACTAGCCTATATTGTGCCAAAATCATGAGAATCTATAAAGTTACAACAAAACAAAAGAAAACCAACAAACCGACAAACTAAATTGTGGTTATTTAGCCGATGTCCAATAAAAGACAGGCTTGTCTTCTTTTCACCCCCCCCCCCCCCATTTAAAAAAGGTAACATCATCGTTGCTCTGTAGAACACGCCGAAAGCTCCCTTTTTTAGACAAGAACGTTGTTAACCTATGAAAATACAAATCATTTATGCTAATCAAAAGTTAGCATGGAGATTAGACTATACCTGAAGGGTATTTAGAAAGTTGTATGTGTACTCCAGTGCCTTTACGTGAGGAAATGATACGACTAAAGGAGTCAGTAACCAAGGGATACCAAGCAATGGGAGGAGCAACACAGTACTCCGAAGACCAGCTCTGAAAAATGGGAAAGAGTGTTAGTAAACTTTATGTCAATATTTTATTTCTTTAACGATAAGAATCAATGTGTTCATATTGGGGTTGAAGCTTACAGTACGTTAATTTGCCATTATGATAATATGGAATGATCAATGAGCTTTCAAGCAACTATCTTATAATCTTTATAAACACAGGATATTAATTTATACGTCCCATAAAATTTTGATTATTAGTTATTCTGGTAATCTTTCCAGTGTTTGCCAACAAAGAATAATTTCCAGAGCAAAAGTTTACTTGATTTGCTTGATCTTATCGTTGTCTAGTTGACCCCGAGATGCCGACACAACTGTCTTTACGACCATCAGAAGGATAACCACATTGACCTAGAACATGAGAAATTGATGCGATTTTAAATCATCTTGCTGCAAATAAAATTAATAAATAAAATAGATCCAAGGCAAGTCAACAGTGTTAAAATAATATTTAGGACTTGTACAATTTTTAAACTTCTTCTTATATGGCAAGGAGCCACGTAGTAATGGGTATTTTACAATAAATGTGTCATAATCTAGGCCTATTTTGTTTTGAATTTTTTTGCACACTTATCAAGAAGGGTTCAAATTTTGCAAGTTTGACTACTGAATTATCTAATTCCCATAGGCTTAATACAGAAGCCACTCGGTTCCCGTAGGCAGTGGGTTAAGTAGGTACAATAGCAGAACCCCGATGATATGCAAAGTGAACCTCTCTTCCGTAATGAACAATTACACAACAAATATACAAATGACAATGAGATATTCTAATACTCAAGGAGATGACCATAATCGTCGGGTTATTCGGGGAAAGCAGGAAATGATAATACAAGTTACTTACGATTACGATTGCAATAGCAGGGCCTGTGAATGCCCAGATCGTCCCATCTGTTGGATTCAGCCAGCAACTGGAATTTGCATTATTTTAAAGATAAAGATAAATCAACTGTTAATGATATTTCCTTTTTTAGAAGTTTACTTTGATTTATCTATAATCTCTACTCTTCTATACTTTGGAATGTCAATTTCAACAGCAATAATCTAGGTTTCCCTGCCCATTTTCGCCACTATTTCATTAAATATTAAAACAAATGTGTTTTTAATTTTGTCCCAGGCACTGTGGAATGTGCGAATGCTCGTTTCAATTCCGTCTTTGGTAGAACAATTTTGAAACAGTGTCATTCCGTTTCGTGCTATGTCATATAAATATAAAAGCCCATATAAAACTTGACGAACAGGCCCCTAGAAGGCTGATGATGATGGGGGTGCTGTAGCCAGCAAAATACTGATGGCCTTTTTTTCTTCTTCTTCTTTTTTGGGCTTGTCAGAGATTTTTGGAGTTAAAACGAGACCCCAAAACGCTAAGGAACTTTTCTTTTTTCTTTTTTCTTTTTTTCTTTTTTTTTTGCTCACAGCACCCCCTGTAACAAAATCGTTCCCAGGGGCTTGTTGACGAATTTGAATGACAAAATAATGAATGTGGTTGATAAAATGACGAATTCGATCCTATCATTACTAACTCGCTTATAGGCAGAGACGAATTTCAGTGAGAATTTACGAATTCGAATGCTTTATTTGAAAATTTAATTGACAAAAACGACTATGAATGACAATTTGACGAAACTGAACTTATGATTTGAACGTAGTAAGCATCTCCGGACAAAATTGCATTGAAAATTGATGAAATTGAATGAAGAGGTGACGAAATGGGCGGGAAAACCTATATTACAACGCAATTGATTTGCAGGAAAAATCAAATACTAAAGAGTAAAATTATATAAATGACTCACCTTCGTCCATAGCCATAGCCTTGATGCTTCACTCCACCAGTTATAATGAGTATCACTGCTGGAAGGCCTTTGGGACAAGGAACAAACATAGCAAATTACAAATGGCGGATACGATAACTTGGATTAAAAAGGCTGAACTCAATAAAACAATTTTTATTAATTCAAGATATGTAATATTATGAAAACTTTATACATTAATATTTCTTTGTTGGTGTCTATATTGCTATCTAAGGCTTTAATGCGAGTGTCGTCTACTGAGGATTCATAACTTTGAGCTTACCCCATCCTATGATGACATAAATCCAAGTTCGAGGATTACCAGAGTCAAAGACCTGGATTATCTGACGGTAGAGATGTACGCCCTCTACGAGCATCCAAAACATCACTGCAAGGTAGAAGTAGTGTAGGATGAAGGAATATGCCTTGCATGCAGGCTATAGAAGAGGTTCAAACAAACATAAAATATACTTACTTACAAGAAGTTAAAGGTGGGTCTAGATACAAAAGTGTTGTATGAATACTAGTAGAAAGAATAAAAATATCTACTTAGAACACAAACTTGCCAATTAACCCACACCCTTACTGACATGGACTTTCAGCATTAGGATTGCCTAGAAGAGACAAGGAGGAAGTAGGCCGACACAAAGCTAATTGAAATTTTCAGAGAAGAACAGAACACTTTACCTCAATTTCAATCGGCTTGATACCGGAAAAGAAGGTGATAGTGGCAAACAAAATGGCGACCATCAGATTGACGTGAATTATTACACGGTCGGCTGTCAACGAACGTCTGTGTATACGACAGTGAAAGTTAGAAGCGAAGGTTATTATTCCTGTTACCAATTTAAACAACGCACACCCGAACGCACCCACACACTTTTTTTCTTTAGGTTCATTATTCGTCACGTAAGTATACCCTCGTCGGATTAATGAACTATTCCAACATGCTGTGATGTTGAGTCTTTCAGATTTCTGAAAGACTAGGACAGTGTCCTTTAATATGAATTATGTAAGCAAGTTACCTTTGCTTAAAAGATTGACATCTGCATAATTTAACAAAATATTGATATAAATCTAGGTTATATTTCACTGCAGTGCAACAGTAGTGGTGGACCAAATAGGATTTACATGGAGCTAGAAGACTACGGATAATGCTGCAATGGGCATGATGGGGTACTGGATGAACACCAGTGTTTGGGAATAGGATGAGACACAAAATTATGAGTTCGAGACTTTTACATTCACGACATTAGGACTACTTACATTCAAAACTCACCTTCCGTGGCAAAATAGGTTTGAGATATTATAATTAACTCATTTTCCATTATGATTCTTTGGTTCAAATTTAAAGTAGGCTTTCTACATGGATGTGATTTTTTTTTTCAGTTTCAATAGAATTAACATTGTAAAATGTGTTTTAGAACTTGAACGTATTGTGGTGGATTTTTCTGTTGTCGGCCAAGGGCTTATGTCAACTGATTTTATTTTTAATACAAAAATGAATGTATAAACTCTTATACTCGCGTGAAACGTGGATTTTCTAATTACATTAATCTAAATCGTACCGGATTAATCAAACCTCAAAAGTGATAAAATTCCTTTTCATACTGTCACCTGAGCATTAATAATATAATCAGACTGATGACAATTGATGCGACGGATATTCCGAGACCAATCCAGGTTAGCATATCACTGATGATATCTCCCTCCTGAAACACGATATTCAAGAAAAATTCCAAAGCATTCGTTCTCTGGGTATTGAAACATCGATATGTTTTTCGTAGAAAAAAAAAGTGATAATTTCACGTTTATTGTTTCGTTATTTCAAGGTATATTTATAATATATACAATAATTATCTTCACGGTAATGTGTTGCATGAAAATTATATATAGTTATATAAATGGGTCTTTCGGTCGGATAAGATCTTAAATCTTGAATATTGTATATGTTTATACTACTGTTTTGAGTAGTTTATTTTGGACGTGCTTTTATTGAATTGAATAAATAACAAATTCAAATAAAATTTATTCCATGTATTTTAGCCAAACTAAAAATAGAACAAATCGAGTCCATCTTACCAGATCACTCGGCACCAAGCTCGCTAAAATGGCAAAGCTGGTCATATGATCACAATAGCATGATGTCATGTTAACGTTGTCTGAGTCAATTTCTCGACAGCCAGTTGAATTCCAGTTTCTGGGAGAAATTTCGGATAACACATACAACCAAATTTGCTGTAGATTATTTTTTTTTAATAAATGGAATTCAATATTAAAGAGTAAACGATCCATTCATATTAATGTTGTATATTTGGGCTGACAAGCCGGAGAGTGTAATTTTAGCTAAAGTTTTAAGATGCAAAGCAATTTTCATGAGTTTATTTTGATTATAACAAATGTATTCTTTCTAAAAATTAAAAAAAAAATATTTTTCTCAAATATTGTTTTTATCTGTTTTCTCATCGACAACAAACTTTATTCAAAAATAGATAAGTTGGAATTGAAAACATGATGAAGGGCGAAAGTATGGGATATGATATTATCTTCATTCTCTTAATTTGGAATATGACAGAATGTAGGCCTATGTAAATACATTTTCATCATTTAGCAATATATTACATTGCCCGAAGAAAGCGGCCCCTGAAACCCCGATACCCGCCTAAGGAACGGTACACAAAGTATACCTTTGAAAAAAAGCGCAAAAAGTACATTTGGGAATCAAATTATAGATAAAGTTGAGTTCTGGTCATGAGATTGAATTGTGAAAGAAAGTGTTTAAAAGCAATTTTGAAAGGTTGGTTGTATAGCACATAACAATCCGTGTATGCTGAAAGGTTTTGGAATCACCATAAGAAATGGTAATACCTGTTGTTTTGATTCCAGAAGCTGCAAGTCGGTGAGTAGAATTTCTGACCAGTCATCTGCAATGTAGTGGAAATGGGAGAGAATAGAACATATTGAGAATACCAGTCAAGTTCCTTATAGTTATCTGAATCAATCAACATCAAATAAAAACGCCCTCTTTTCATTTTGTGATATTGTACCAAAGAAAAATGTTTTCCAACGTTATAAAGTTGATCTATCTCATTTAGTTGCTTTGAATGAAAGAGGAAAAACCAAAGAAGCAGATTGGTGAAAGTTTGAACGAAATCGGACAAGCAATACGAAAGTTACGAATTTTTGAAAATTGTAATCACTATACATATGGGAATTTCAAATTGGCCGAATAGGTAATGTCACTGTGATGTAGTTGCGGACAACTACCCCATTTCCTCCAACACACAAAATGACTAAAATGTAATTTTTTTAAAAATGTATTACTGAGTAGGATCTTTTTCTTTAATGAGGACTTATGCTATCTCCATTATATTTTGAGTAGTGCCCAGACGGTAAAGGCGCTTCGGAGAAAACCGCAAATTAATGATATTTTTGTCCACAAGTCCACAATCGACTCACCAAATTTCCAATTTGAGATTCGCATAGATGTAGTGATCTCATTTTTAAAACATCCATAACTTTCTTATTCCTTGTCCGATTTTTTTCAAATTTTCAACATCCTGGTTTTCTTATTTTTCTGCTTTCACACAAATCATCTTATTACCAGGATTGGATTGCTCTTTAATTACTCCTGCTTTAAGTGAGTGACATATTTGGATGGATTCAAGATCTTTAATCGGAACTCACCGTTGAGTGTCTGAGGGTAAAGCTGAAGGGAACTGACACCAGCTCTTGGCCAATGAAAACAAATACAGTGATGACGTCACTTGCAACACGAAGATTGACATCATTTTTTACGTAGGTGGCGTTGTTGATTGTGTTGTTATTGAGGAGCTCGGCAAGATGTGATGATGCAGAAATGCCGATAGTCACAAGTTGGTGGTCGCTTTCATCTATACAGACACAATGCAATGTCAATAACAAACTTCAAAATCCTTTTCCGCTTATGCAAATTATGTCTATCTTGGTCGCTATTTTTTGATTGTTTTTGTTTCCCTTTTGTTCTGTTTCATTTCAAATTCAAAAAAGCATTATACATGTATTACTATTGGTGTATCTTTATTGATAAGCAAATTTATTTCACAGGAACATTATTTGATGTATTGCAGTGATTTACATTTATTTTACAGTTCTCACATACATTGAGTTCATCGCTGATATTCCCCTTCTTGTCTTTCTTTCATTTTTTGTTCGTTTGTTTGTGTGTGTGTGTTTGGTTGTTTGTACAATGCACTAGCGGGTTTATGGAGAACAAAATTGGCCCCATTTTCTAAAACACAGTTGTCATACTTTAGGTACTTAACCCCACCTCCCCCCCCCCACCCATCCCCACCCCATCCCCCACCATGTCCCCTTTTCAAAAGAGCTCTAAAAATGTGATCACCTTGTTTGTTTGCTTTTGCTTGTAAGAAGAGATTGTCTGAGTAACCGTCACCGAAAATTGTTTCCATGATCCTTTCATTTTATTTCTTTTTATTTCCCTTTTTCTGCTCTTCAGAATAAATCAGTAATTAGAAAAAAAATATGATCATTCTTTTTGATCCACCCCTGCATATAATACATTCTTACATAACTCTTACCTTTGGAGTGGTCATTTTCTTCACAGAAGTAGTGTGGGGGCAAAGAAAATTGGTTCCGATTCCCGGTTTCTGTCCATTCCTTATTACACAAATCTTCGACTGCAGATCGATATATGTAAATATCTAACGTATAAAAACGATGATAGCGATTATAGTGAGTCCGACGTGAAAGATGTAAAGGGAGAGATAGAGGTTGATAGAAAGAGATTAAAGAAAGAGAAAAGAAAAGAGAGTAACCAAAACACGTGAAAGGCAATGGGAACGGAAACGAAAGCAGAGTCGCCAACCCGCCCAATTGTAGTTCAGAGATATTAAAAATGATCATGGTACTGTTTCGAGTGTGTTTGCCTGCTTGAGTGCAGGCCTGTGTGTGTGTGTGTGTGTGTGTGTGTGTGTGTGTTTGTGGGAGAGAGAGAGAGAAAGAAAGAGCGAGAGAGAGACCATCAAACATTATTTTAATCATCGCTGCTACGCACAACATCCAACCAAGGAGTTAACTCCTTGATCCAACCATTTGATTTCTATTTTTTGCTTTATCATGATTATCATACAAAGAAATGGTGTACCAGACAAGATGTTCTTGATTAAAGTTCTTGATTTGTATAAATGTGTATGTAAACATTTCGGTATACGTTTATTGTATAAAGCGTTCAAATGTTAAACTTACTGTTGACTGTGATTGACTGTCCTTTACTTAGATTCATTCCCATTTCAAGGACGCTTTCCTTCAAAGTCTCAGGATTGAAAATAATTTGCAGATCCTCCTTAAGAAAAAACAAATGGATTAGCAACATTATATTCCAACATCTACGGAAACTGAAATACTATTCAGGTAAAGAGGAAACGACCCCCCCCCCCCCCCCAACCGATCTACGGCCTTATTAATTCGCATTTCATCCACGAAGCAAGGCATGTGGCCCCAACCCCATGGCGGCAATGCATAGCATAACTTCTATGTCTGGACGCACTTTACGCCACTGTTTTGTACATGTCCTCAAACGGATGAGCTATGGGAATGATCGGGCATAGATATCTGGGGCGATGTTATAGGGGGCAATGTTTTATCAGGTGTACAGAATAAAGATGAAGTAATCCCCAGCAAAGTGCTATCTGTGGGCGACGAGGGAGATGTTACATTAGTAAAGAGTGTGGATGAAGTTATCACAGCAGGTATAGAAGAAGTAGAAGTTTGCGTTGCCATTGCAGTGATATCGGAAACTGAACTCACTGATGCGGTCAAGGTGTGGTCGGATGAGGGCAGAAAAGAGGCGAGGGACGGAGAAGTCGTTTCGGACCATATACTCGTAGTGATTTGAGTACTCGGTGAGTCTGTACGTCCAATGTCTTGAGAGCAGTAGGATGCCAATACGTGTGATCCATTTGTGGGCGTAGTGGTAATGCTATATGGGTGCAGAAAAGGGCATGTAGGTGGACCTCTGTAATAACCGCTTCGAAAATATCCGCTAAATAATTCACTGAAAAAATCTATTGAGTTTCCTAAGGAGTGAAAAATAATAAAACGCCGTTAAATCAAATGAGCATGACAGTTGTTATCTATAATCATTCTTATTTTCATTTCTGATATATATACATTTAGATAAATTAAGTCTTCATAATAGCGGGACAGCGTCCCGACAGATGACGATTAACAGACAAAATTACAGAAGGGGAAAATTCGCCGAAGACAGTAATGTGAACGTGGTTATTTTTTTTCACTTTTCCCCTATTGTCATGATTGGCATCATCCCAGACGTTGCAAAACTCTGGCGGGGATCAGAGGCGAGGCAAATTATGCAGGGACGTGAGATCTACTAGTATAATACACAAATATTCTCATTTTTGTAGAGAAATTGAAGGACGAATTGGTATATAACTAGGGCTGGTGTATGAGGAGATGTCGCCCTCCTAGCCAGAGAAAATTTGAGATTAAAAATAACCAAAATGTGTTCTGGTGCACAAGCGTTTTAGTTTTATGAGAACATTAAAAGCTGCATATACACCCCAGGTGAATAGTGAAAAGGTTCCCCATATACCAAAGGATTAAAAAAGAAAGATGAAAGATTTTAGTTCCCTACGGCATTTTCTATACAATGCACAAAATGTTTTTACTTTTAAAAGAAAATTTATGCATGGGACACTCCATATACACCAAATGATAGGTGTGATGTGGGATCCCCTTTCCAACTTTACGCTTTTATTAAGTTTTTGCATGTACCTTCCTGCAACATGTCATGTTGGGACTGTTCCTTGATCCTTGTTAATAATTGAATGAATTAATAAATATCCAGATAAGAAACGTCTGTTCAAAACGCATACTATTTTACTTTGCGAAAATTAAAATGTGTCTGCACACGAATGATTGGTATACAACATACCGCACCTCATCTCGCCAGCATCTTTTATTTTTACCCATTAACTACTAAATTTTCATATTCCCCATAGGTTTAATCATAGGTCTCTATAGTAGGTCCGTGGCTTAATACAACGACCACTCGGTTCCAGCATGGACCTAGTGGCCCGAATTCACAAAGGAGCCGAGGTTTAAACCTCCGTAAGCGTACTGAAATAGGCGTAAATAAGCGCACGTTGCCCATGCGCGCGCTCAAAGAAAATATATGATTGGATCGGATTCCGGGCGCACGTACGGTTAAAAATCCCAGAAGGGGGTTTAAACCATGGTTTAAACCAACGAAAGTAGAGGGCGGCAACACTTTGCAGTCTTGCTATGAGGAAGGTTCACTTCGCTAAATTTCTGTGACCATCGTTTTCTCTCAGAGAGGTTTTTAGGTAGATTGTAGATTTGATTTTTTTTCAATTTATACTTTCAAAAACTTTTGAATTAAAATGTTAAAATCAGATGTTATGTTCAATAATATTTGTCAATGATTTTTATAATTTTCAAGAGAAAAAAGATTAAAATAGTTATAAATTTATCATTTTACTTTACGATACAATAATATGTATTTGTGAGGTTGCTAACGTTTTCCTGCTATATTTCGCTGCTACTAGCTGCACTGTATTTCGATTTCGATCCATGTCCATACAGTGTGCATATTATATACCGTGTACATTATTGCTACACATATATACAGTTCTCTCTCTCGATCTGACCGCCTAAGTAGACTCAGAGTCAGAGTCAGAGCTCGACGATGGATCAATCAAGGTTTGATTTTAGTTATAAATTTAGATTAACTTATTTGAAATGATGATGAAACAAATTTGGCAATCCAGGGTAATAAAATAGAGAGAGCTGTTAGTGTTACTAGTGTTAGCATGCATGTAACGTTAATAAATCGGTACCGTAGGCCCCCTAGGCCTATGTTAAATTTAAAAAAAATGTTCGGATGCTGGATGGAGCGATGATGATCATGATGATGGATGGGGGATCAGATTCGGATGACCGGACACTTAACAAAAATGAAAAAATAAGGTGGCTGGGACATAAGGAATTCTTGCCGTGATAATCATCATCGATATATTTTTCTATAAATAATATCGGGCAAACCCACAAAATAGGGGCAGGTCGGCGTGCGCGTGCCATGTTTTACAATTACAGTGCGGAGAGGCGGCAAAGGCAAAAATGAACACATGTAACAAGTTCATAATCAAGTTCAAAACAACTTCCAAATATATTTTAAATCAAGTAATTAATGCTGTGATAATCATATTGTCCTCTTGGCTTTCAGATTTGTAGTTGTTTGATGAAAATCATAACGATTTTGGCCAGAAATGGAGTCAAACTCGCAAATGTTTCATCGCTGAATCTGGTACAAGATCGTCGCCGCCGCCGCCGCCGCTGGGCTACATTTGCTTGCACACAAATGAATACAGCACGCGCAGACCGGCCCCTATTCTCCGGGTTTGCCTAATATCGTCTAAGTTAGATCAAAATAGGTCTAACTTAGGCCTAACATTAACAAAGTTAACGTTAACCATAATGATAATTGTATTTGTAACTTGTAACTTTTCACAAACTTGAGACAAGGTCAAACTCAAAGGCAAGCATCATGATGTTTTTATTTTTTTTTAATTTCAAGATAGAGAGAGGGAGAGGGGTTCATATTTAGTCTTGGTTCTACTATTTGTAGACCAGAATCAAAGCACTTTTAATGAGAGGTAATAATACATCTCCACAGAGTAATATATCATATGGATGGCCTTTGTTGTTTCACTCAGTGACTTTCAGTAATCACATTCATTAGTCTCATGTTGACTTTGATTGCCCTCAGATAAACTTGGCAAGGAACTAACTTGTGGCTGATCTACTTGATCTAATAGAGCCTAATGTTAGAGGTCTACATAACTCAACAACTGTTGGAGGTGCCGGATGAAGCGGAAAGTCCTACTATAAAAGACTTTGATGAGACGTGAGAAATAAACAGGTAGGTCTAGACCTAACTAGTTGGACCTAGACTTAATACCAAGGAGTTACCACAGGGTATATTACAGCTAAAAATTATATGTCTGGTAATGGTAGTGGATCCAGAATTGGTTTACTTGGGGGGGGGGGGGGGGGGGGGGGTTAGTTTACATTGTCCAACCAAAACAGCAACAACAACAAAAGAATTCTGAGAGAATGGACATTTCATTTGTCCTTTTCCTTTATCCACCACTGAGATCTGTTTTCTTCAGTGTAATATTAAATTAGCTGTTTTAGTGTCTTAAAAAAAATCAATTATGAGATCTTTAGGGAATGTTCAGAGTGATGTCAGTATAAATAGAATTTGTTATCCCCCTTAATTATTATATTAAACATTTCATTAATTAATGCAAACAGAAACAAAACAAAATAAGATGTGTGAATACATTACACTTTTATTAAAATCCACAAATATTTCAGGATGGATTGTACATGCAGTTAGTATTTATCCTCTTTGAAAAGATCACGAGGGTGAGGATGAGCGTATCTCATTTTTTTTTCTTAATACATAATAATGCTTCTCTACACGACTCTCCTTCATCTATTTTACAGATGATGATGAAGATGAAGGCTTACCGCTGAGAATGAAGACAAATTCTGAGAGGAACAAATAAATACTTGCTCCAGTTTTGCATGGTAGGTCTATGCTGTAAGAGTAAGATTGCTATCAGGGGTGTCGATCCGTTTTTGGATTAGGGGGGGGGGGCAAAACACCCTAATAGTACTCTACATGATTTTTTCAACACCTCTTAATTACCAGCTTATCCACGGTTACGGGGGGGGGGAATGATTTATTTGCCCTCTCAATATTATCGGGGGGGGGGGGGGCAACTGCCATTGCATAATCGACGCCCCTGGTTGTTATTAGTAGCTCAATACAATCTAGGTACACATATTTTTTTTCACATAAACATCCCAACTGAATTTTCTTGAGACTTTACTAATTTGGTTGCTTTTGAATAGCCTTGAAAATTTTATGTGTCCAACTTTTTTCCTCTTTAAGTACTTTTGAGAATTCACACTTATTATTCCATTTCATATAAAGAGTTGATGCTAACTGTGTTAATAGGAAGCTCAAAGTTTCAGGGTTTTATTTTAATTCTAATTGTTGCTTGTTTAATTATCAAATACACAATGGATGCTATTTTCTAAAATCTTTCCTCTTTTCTTTCAACAGATATGGATTTCTACTTCAGCTCTACTGTGAAATAGCCCCCTGCTTTGATCAACATGTATCTCTTCTGGGTCCGCTCGCTATTCAAAAGGACAGCTATTCATAGAAAACCACTATATTCATTTAACAGACGTAATGAATAGCAGTTCTTATGAATAGTTATGAATAATGGTAATTTGTCTATTTAGAAGGACCGCTATTCATTTAGTCACGCATTATGAATAAGCGGTCCTTATGAATAGCGAGGTTACCCCATATCTTCATATTAAAATCATATCTGGATTCAAGTATAATATGCATGTTGAGGTGTCGTGGTCTAGTGTATACGTCACCAGACTGTGGATCATATGGTTCACGGTTCGAATCCTGCTGCAGCGCTAATGGCAAAACAGTCATCTACATTTGTCACTCTCCACCCAGGTGAAGTATAGGTACCGGTTAGGAGAAATTGCTTATGCCTTAGCGCCTTTCATGGCGGCTCGGCTAAAGCTGCGGTATTTAAAGGGCAGAGAGTATATTGTATAGTAGTTGCGCTATATAAATGGACATACATGTATATTATTATAATTAGAATGACTGAACAGGAGTTTAAAGTTCTTCAATTATATCTTGAGCATTTTACCCACCCCCTCCCCATTTCAAATGTTGTAGTCACATGCAGCCATTTTGTTATAGTAGCTCGTTATTGTGAGGAGGTCTTCCTCTTCTGTGTGGCCTATATAGTGAGATTACAGGGCCCCTAAATGATACTAAGATAAGCACTGCCAGGGCCACTCCTTTATTAAAGCTGCCCGGAGTGTATCACAAAGTAATAATAATCTTATCTGATTCTATGAATTTATAAATTATTAAGTAAATTATTATTTTATTCATTATCTACTGAGAAAATCCATACTATTCAACACGTCATTTGACTTGAAACTATCTAATTAGATCTCTATGTGTGTTCCTCCTGCCCCTTTTTTATAGTTAGATTTATAATAATAGTAACATGCAATATACATGTACCAACCTAAAAGGAGATGGATCATTTAAAGAGTTCTTACAACTGTCAAAATTATCTTTGTTTTTTAGGAGTAAAATTGTTGTCATTGGTGTGTGTTGAACAGAAATTAGATGGTCATTTATTTCTTATGTCATTTCTTCTTTGTAGGGGTGTAGTGGGTAAATAATCTTTAAATTGTAATTCAAATAATTTACTTCTTGGAAAGGGATTGAAATTAATAACGTATGATTCATTTAGATTGAAATTCTTTTTTTTTTTAATGCATGTACATGTACATAATTTGTACAGAATATTATTTGACCTTGACAAGTCGGCTGTGATGGAACTATATTGTATTGTAGTATATGAAAAAAAGTGTATGACTGCAGATGAATTATATAAATTATGTTGGATTTTTTAAAGGAGAAGAAGTAAACGTGTATTTAAGAAGTAAGACAATGTCTAAACTTCTCTGAAAACTGTCCTCATTTCTGCATGCAAGAAAATATTCATTAAAAAGTAAAAAAATATAAACGTATTTCTGAATCGACGTGTATAAACTATTGTACCTTAAATCTTGATTGTGAGAAAGATATACATGTAATTGAAAATTATTCTGTGAACATGATAAAGGTCCTTTCACATTATATCAATGAAATGAACCATATAGGGGAGGGGTGAATGAACCAGGACGTGTGATCAAGGTGTATGTATGAGATAGAGAGGGAAGACAAAAAAGATGAGAAAAGGCGAAACTGAGAAGAAATGGTGAAAAGGAAAGAGAGAAGGGGCGGATCCAGGGGGCACTTCCGGCCCCTGCCCCCCCCCCCCCCCCCTTGGGAAGAAAAGTATACATTTTGTGCCCCCTTTTACAATGAAGACCTTTTTTTTTTTTTTTTTTTTTTTGCTTGTAAGCAAATTATGGAGGGGAAACTGGACCCCCATAACGCCCCCCCCCCCCCCCACTGAGCAAATTTTGAAGGTCTGGCGAAATTTTGTTGTTGTTGACAAACGCCCCCCCCCCCCCCCCCGAGCGACATTTCGAGAAGCTGGCGAGACCAACAAAATACGGGTCTACCTTGACAAACCTTCATTTGTGTGCCCTCTCTTATACTCAATCCTGGATCCGCCCCTGGGTGAGGTCTGAATAGAAGTCGTGGCGATGTCCAATTAAATTTAGCCCCCTCCTCTAAAAATAATAACAATGAAATAGGTTAATAAATGAATATATACATACATAAATACACACCTAATATTAATAATATTGATTATTAATTAATTAAAAAAAACTAAATATTTCAATAAATGAATAAAAAATAATACAAAAAATAAATCATGAATAACCAAAAATTAATGAATAGAAAAACTTTTTAATAAAAGATAATATGAATTGAATTAATTCATGTCGAAATTTCCAATTTCCAATTAAATTCCCTGCAGCAAGAATCACTGGTTTGCTTTAACATTGTTGTTGTTGCTGGTATTTTTTATGGATGTGTTTAGCCGTTATCATAAATTATGAAATATTCATACCCTGACAGCACAGCTACGTCCTCGGGCACGTCCAGGGCAGCGAGATGGTATGACGCTCGGTACCTTTCCCTCGCCTTGCCCAGCCGCCTACGCTGACGCTAGCTAGACTGTATACCGTTAACCAGGTCAGCAGACGACGCATTCATTCATACCGCATTTTGATGGATCAGCGAATGGATTTTATTTAATTTCAGCAGTACGCCCGCAGCGGGAGAGAGGTTACCCCTATCCCGAAATGCATTGCGAGTGGTCACAAAATCAGCTTGCCGAAAACGTCATGAATTTAGCACACTGGTACAATCACTGATCACAAAGGTGCCGATTTACAATAAGATTATAGATTATAGAAATAAAATTTACACGATATCATGAATGGAATAATGTTTCAAATAATGTATTCTTGCATTACATATTTTTTTTAAAATCTGCATATATTCGTAGTATCTCCTTTTGTCTTCATGTCGCTATCAATTCGTCATTGTATTACTTCGATTTATGGTTTTGTTGGCATGCCTACCAAAATGTGCGCGCACTTCAACTGCTTGCGCGTAAGAAGTGAACCTTCCTCATAGCAAGACTGCAAAGTGTTGCCGCCCTCTACGTTCGTTGGTTTAAACCTAACCACCTTTGTGGATTCAGGCCATTGTTCCAGTAGGCAACGGGCTAATGGAAATGAAGTTAGATGGATAGACCCCTGACGCAGCTCATGCCTATCATATGTAACCTCGTCTGCCTTGGTATTAATTCAAGAAACGAATTATTTCAAGTACACAGAAGAGCTTATAGTTAAAAGGTGAATTACAGGTGAATGTAATAGTTTGTCACTAGGCAAACGTGTATAAATTTGAATACATTACGAAAATGGCCTATTGTGTAGGGTACAATGAGGAGCTGTATACTTTGCCCACTCTCTTTTGTCATCGTGTTCAAGTGTGTTGATGATTACCACAAATGGGGTAACATTTTGACATGTGGACGAAGTTTGACCAGAATCGGGTTTCTTTTTTTACCGCGGTGCAGGTGTAAACGTCTAACTCGCATGCTGTGTACCCTTGTTTCATGCTTCTACACAGATATGTGTACATTTTGACACATATTCTTACCACAACTGTTTAACCACATGTTATTTTACCACCTGTTCTAAGAGTGTACAGAAACCCTGCTGGAGTGGTGAAAGGTTTATATCGGCTTCATGATATAGGTATGTCCTCGACCAGTTTTATTCAAGATCTTCAACTGGTCATAGTTGATTTCGGGATCTCACGAAAAGTCGCAGCGATGATGGTGGTGGTGATGATGATGATGATGATAATAATGACAATATATATAGTCATAATCATAATTATAAGAATAGAAATATTAGTGATGTGATGGAAATAATGATAATAATAATGATAATACTAAAAAATGATAATAGTAATAATCATGATTATGATAAAACATGATAATATAGTATAAGTAACAATTATATCAATATACCTTTGATTGGAATGCCGCAAAATACGCTTCGCATCATAGGCAATAAAGATAAAAATTCAACCATAACAAACGAAAGTAACAAGAAATTTAAAATGTTCGTATGGTCGTGAACAAGAAAGTTTTCATTTCCTTGCATGATGGAAAGTTTTGGCTCTTATCTGGCAAATTTATTTGGACGCCCACGTTCCTATCCTACTTACGACGCCCTATAACATAGGCAATATAAATTCATACTATTTTATTTAAAGCCTAATGATAATCCTCAGCCACAACAGCGGGGATAAAGATGAATAAATAGCGATAATCCTACGGCAATTACCCTACGGATAATGGCCATTCCCCAGGAGTCAAAATAATTTACTGATTATTTTCATAAATGCATGGCCCTAAGCAATCATACATTATTCAGACATGAGGACATTAATAACGATATACTTGTTTCCAGTTGATACTAAATCATAGGCGCGGCGGCGGAAGCGGGGAGGGGGCAGAGGGGGCAGATTTTTTGCCCCCAAGGGCCCCCTCGCGAGAAAGAAAATGCAAGTAATAATTCTGCATTACAGTGATAATAGCTTATATAGTGCTCTAAAATGCGAACTTAAGCATTTTAAAATCAAGATTTGCTCACTCCGTCGCTATGCTCTCTCGTATATCAATATACGCAATATTTCTTAACATTTATAAACCCTGTTTACCATAGGGCGGGAAATAAGGTGGCAAATAATTCTATCAATCAGGGGGCAAAATAGTTCCCCCCCCCCCCCCATCCTAAATCCTAATCAGCTTTCTAGCGCTCTAAAAGGTTTCACCATTCCAAACCCTAAATGTTATCACATGTTCTCAATATACGCTCCCTTAAATAGATAGAAGCATGTGTATCTTCTATCAGTGGCGCTAAAAGCTAGATGGGGGCAGATTTTTCTCCTCTAATAAAGACTCGCCCCCCCCCCCCCCCCCCGACTATAATTTTGCAGATTTATAGTGCTGTAAAGTGCAGAGTTTCAACATGCAATAATCTAAATGTTCTTGTTTTTAGTAACCGATTTCGTCCACTCAGTGGGACACCTCGTAAAAATAAGAAATCAGCTTTCTTTACTTTAGAATAAAAAGTTGCAACATTCAAAAATAAAATAAAACTCGCTGGGTCGCTACGCTCCCCTGCGGATTAATGGATGCATTTTTGGAGACTTCTTTGACTAATTTACAGACCATGTCTACCACAAGGCCCCAAATCGGGGGGGGGGGAGGGTGGTGCTTCTCCCTCCATAAAAGGGGGCAAAGTTATTTCCATGTCATCCTCACAAGACACAAATCTAATATGACATCAACCATTTTCCAGTTTAACAATGCATAGAAAGGATTTATTGTGGTCTAAAATACGCAGTTTAAACATTGAAAAAAAAAAAAACTCAATCAATCGCTATACGCTCCCTCCCATTTCAATAGATGCGGTGTTATTATCATTGCACTGTAAGTACCCAGTCTACGTCAAGACCCCGCATGTGTGGCCCTGAGGCTTTCTTCTATCATGTCTATGAAGGGATAGGGGCACACACGTCCCCTCGCAACAACAATATATATTATATGTGACTATTTTAATAGTCATGTGAGTATAATGGATAAGTTTTCTAGCGCTCTAAATTACGAATTTCCAACATTCCAAAATCTAAAATTTCTCACTCGCTCGCTAGCTCCCTCGCATTGTAATAGATGCAGTGTTTCTTAACATTGAACAAACCATGTATATCGATATCGCCGCCTCCTCTCACAAAATGTAATGATCTACCATTATGACCAATAAATTCTAGTGCTCTAAAATGTATAAAGTTTAAATGTTCCATGATCTGTACGAGCGAGTTGCCCGAATATGTAACTTCTATACTTTTTCACTACAAAAGCGAAAACGTGCCTACTATCAATCTCATGTAAATCATAATTCTGAACTAGGCTGTGATTGACCTTGCAAAATTCAAACATGACTGGAGCATTTTTTCGCTACGCTATCTCGCCTAATAACAAAATTATGTTAAAGTCATATGATAATGCAGAAACTGTTCCGTTATAAATATTCTGTGTGCTTTTTAATTGAATATTTATGCAGTGTAATTTACTTTTTAAAAATGCTCCAGAAAGCTATGTTCCAATATTACAGAATCCAATATTTCCTAAGCTTGTGGATAACCCCTTCATAACCCTTCCATAGCGATGCTCAATCACTACCCTTTAATGTCACCCTGCCATGCTATCAGCGGAGACAAATGCTTTTATTTGTACATTTATATGCATTCTGTATGTTTGTTGTTGGGACGCCATGGGAAACCAACTGTTGTTGAAGGGACCACCCCGTATCATATAAATAAATAAAAATCAATAAATAAAACTCCCATAATGATGGATGATGCAAAACAATGGATGATAATGGTGCTTCAACCATGGTATATATATATATATATATAAAAAAAAAGGCTGGAACCCTTCCAGCGCGCCTTTATTAAACAATCCCTTGCATGACATCTGTATAGAAGTTAGACAAAAAATGTCAACTGTTAAAAAATATATACAAATGCCTAAGCTTTGCAAAAATATCAATACCCGTTTTTTATTTTTTTTTTCTACAGAGACATAGATTCAATTATACTAAGTACCTCGATATGTATGGACAAGTTAGTATTGAGTGGAGAAGTTAGCAAAAAGTATACAGGTCATTAGGGTATACAATTATATGTAAGCTATCAACAGGTGGTCAATTCAAACAATCTATGCTATGATTATATGAATGCATACATTACCTGTGTATTCTACAGACACGACTGCATCGATGAAGATGAAAGAAGGTGGATAGGAGCCTGCTGCAGCCCCCAAGCAGTACTGAGTAGAGTAGTTAGCTAGTAGGATATAGGCCAGACTCTGACAGGTGTAGGTGTTACAGTGAACAATGCTGTTAGCTGCTTCCGTGGCATTCACAGTGTGTGTATCACTGCCTAACCCCTCATTAGAGGGATCAATCAAGGAGGTGACCGTCACGTTAGCATGGGTAACCTGGATGGTGTCTCGTGAGCCGTCAGGACAGGCTGGGAATGATGGGTGGCATGGGTTAGGACCAACACCTTCATAGGAGACGAAACGTGATAAAAAATGATGCAACTGTATCATGAAATCATGTCTATTGCATTCATTCATTCCCCATTCATTATATTGCCTGATGTTATACAATATTAGCATAAAAAGATGATTTTGGGCAGGCCTATTATGATACACAATGGAAACAAGAGTAAAGTTGTTTCGGCAAAGTTAGCGGTGAAAGAGTTTATGTAGATTATGCAGATATCATATTATTCGTACGATTCTCCCTAAAATCTGAAACATTTTGTGGAATAGATTACTTTCAAAAAGGATACTGTAGAAATGTATTAATTAGATTATTTATTTATGAGTTTATCAGACATAAACGAATCTCCCCTTTTCTTTCTCTTATATTTACCGTATTTTGTAATGTCATTTATAGATTCTTGCCGAGCACGGCTTATTCTAAATTTATAGCCCTGGATAAGCTTTGATGAAACTTGAACAGGATGAAACTGTTATTATCACATGGAACCAAAATTTCAACTTTTTTATCTTTAAAGTAAGTTATAGGGTTTGTATTTTGGTATATTCAAGCTCTCTTGGTGGTAAATTTTGTCTGAAAATGGTTTGCAAGGTTTACACTTGGTTTTAATTACCGCAAAGATTCTGACTTATAAATATTCAAATGTCAAACATTACCAGATTCAGAAGGGATAGATAATGTCAAAATAAAAGGAGAAGAAAAAAATTATCTATTTTCTTTCCTTGTTTCCACTTAGAATGGCATTGAATGTTATTTTTATAAGACATCAGAAGCCTTAAACTTATAAGAGCCGGGATTGGAATCCCCCCCCCCCCCCCGGACGTTTGCCGCGATATGTTCGAGGATATTTTTTTTTCCGCCGCGAGCTTTCAAGACTTTATTGCCTACAGTTATACCCATGCAAATGTATAAAATTTTGACCAACGGGTACAGCGCAGCATCAACAATCGCCCCCCCCCCCCCCCCCGGCTAAGGGAGCGCCAAAATAACCCGGCCTCTTTAGGGCTAATTGATATTTATGTTTTGCGATTCCTAAGAAACACTGACCACGTGATAAGACATTTTATTGATCACTTTAATACAGGATATTAATAAGATAATCTTTCATGATAAGTTCCCTATTAATTTGAAGTGGTTTTGAGAATGATTGCATGTTGATGATTCAGTTGATTTTTTTTTTTCATGTTATTGCTTTATAGCCTCCGTCAGAATGTTTGCCTCATTGCACCACCGATTGCACCAACGATATAAACAGGTAAAACAGAAACTCGGAAGGACTTGTGGACCTCTTGTCTCCCATGTTTTGAAACTCCAAACGATGATTTTGAAATAAACTGGGGAGTCAATTTCTTACCTAGTCTTAGTTGGTAACACTGCCGCTCTCCACATGTGCAAGGTAAAAGCTGAGACCGCGAATACATGCAAGAGTGAAGTATATGAAAACAAAGACAAAACATGATTACAATTTAAAAGAAAATAAAGAATTATACACGTATTAAACACTTCTACGTGTACAATGCGAATATTCATGAAGATGAGCAATAATTGGTATATCTTTTCAGCATTAGACCTTCGTCCTGTTTCCTTGATATTTAAACAGACGATAAAATTGTAGCTATGTTAGTCTACATGTCTAAAACATTTGATACAACCAACTTTATACACAACCCGCTTCATATCAAATTAACCGTCATAAACAAAAAAGTATGTAGACTCTATGTAAATGAAAATAGAAGAAAAAAATGGTGGGATGATGTAGTTGAACAACTCTTCCATTTGTCAATAGCAAGTGCTATTGTGGGAGATGGAAAGAGATTTTAGTATAGGTAATGATGTTTTTGTTTTCCCTTCCACAGAGTTTTTTATTTAAGAAAAGTATATTCAACATAGTAGAGATAACGAGGGGCGGATCCAGGATTTAGTATAGGGGGCACATAAATGCAGGTTTGTCAACTTTTGGAAAAGGTAGAACAGTATTTTTTTGGTCTTGCCAGCTTCTCGAAAATTCGCTCAGTGGGGGGGGGGGGGGGGGCTCCAGTCCCCTCCATAATTCTCTGACAAGCAAAAAAAAAAAAAAAAAAAAAAGGTCTCGTTCTAAAAGGGGGCACAATCGACAAAAGGGCGGATTCTCTATGTCAAAATCCATACTTTTCTTGGGATCAGCCAATGCAGATAACCATATACCCCAATAATCAGGATGCGATAGAACGAGTAAATAGTGGCCCAAGGAACGTCCAGAAATGATAATGATGATAATAAAGTAATTTGAATGTGCATAATAAACAGTTCTGTATACGCTTTACAGTGTAAATACATAGCTAATATAACCCTTTTAATCATAAGCTGATAGTGACATACATAATACATTATACATTATGATTCAATAAATGGTATGATTTAAAATAAAACAATGAATAGCACATTCATAAGTTATTTGATTCACATCTTACAGTGATACCAGAGACGGCGCTCCCGGGGGGCAGTGCCCCCCCCCCCCCCATTTTTTTTCAAGTACCCCAAAATTGGCCTTTTTTGCTGAGAAAAATGCCCCTTTCTCTCTGATAAGTACCCTTTTTACTACTAAAAGTGCCCCTTTTCTTTTCTAGTAAGTGCCCTTTCCCCTTCTGTTAAGTGCCCTTTTTTCTCCTTCTGATAAATGCACCTTTTTCTCCTTCTGATAAATGCCTCTTTTCAATTTTGATAATTGCCTCCTTATCTCTCTAATAAGTGCACGTTTTCCTTCTTCCTTTGGATAAGTGCGGTTTTACTTCTGATAGGTGCACCTTTCCCCTTCTAATAAGTGCCCACTTTCCTTTTCTGATATGTGCCCCTTTAAGTGCCCCTCAATACTGCTGATAAGTGCCCCTTTCCCTATCTAATATGTGCCCTTTTCCTCTTCTCCTAAGTGACCCTTTCCACCTATGATAAGCGCCCTTTTGACAAATGCCCTCTTTTACATATATTTTCCAGTTTCTTACAAAAAGAGCCATATTTATAGCTTGAAAGAATCTGTGCGGCTTTAGTAACAAGTACCAATATTACTACAACTACAATGTAAGACAGTGGAGCTGGAGGCAAGAGGGGCATAATGCCTATCCCCCCCCCCCCACCCTCCCCCGTAGCGAAGGATTTCCCATGCCGCTCACTCTAATGTGCCCATAATTTACACCAAGTAAGGGCAATATTTTTTGAGAATTTCGCGAAATAAAGTATGTTGATATCGATGTAATCCTTTTAAAAAATCACAGGGTTAATGTACGAATTAAAAGATCATTCGACATTGCTCCAAATTATTTTGTTGTTATCATTTTCATCATGTCGCTGTATATAATGCACAAATAAAGCACTTCAGTGTTAGAGAAAACTTTTATAATGATCCGTCGCTCGCTTCGCTCTCTCGCACATGGATCATCAGATCGTCACACACAACTTCTAATCAGGGAAGCGGTGTCCAAAACCACAATAAAGAGGAAGAAGACGATGCTTGTTAATTGGACTATAGGGTAATACCAATGTCACAAAATTGTCCTTTTTTCGCTTTATGTTCATTACTTGTAGGTGCCCCTATTTCCCCCAAAGTGCCCCTTTTTTGCTGGTGTCCCCCACTGTCCCGGGCAATACTGGACGTCGGTGTGAATAACATCCAGGATAAAACACTCGATTTATACGTGTCATATTTCAAGTTTCAAAATTATGAAGGTTCGTCATTCCGAAAGTTCGTTTATCCGAAGGTTCATAATAATGGTTCATAATTCAGAAAATTAAATAGGGTCCACAATTTCGAGAAAAAAAAGTGGTCATAATTCCGAAAATTTCATTTTTTTTCGGAATTACGAATCTTCGGAATATTGAACCCTTTTTCAAATTTTGGAATTATGAACCCTCCCATAAACGAGCTTTCGGAATGACGAATCTTCGGAATAATGATCCCCTGGAGTAATACAACCTGACAACAAATGTTGAGAATTATGAACCGTAGTTTACTTTCGGAATTATAAACCCCTGGTATGGGCATTTTGTGTTTTATACTTACCTTCGGAATGATAAATGTTCGGAAAATAAGTACCCCCGCCCCCAACACTCTGAGGTAGCCTGATGTAAGCCAGGAAAGAATCTACCCCAGTCCGTCCAGAATAGAGCTGGCGTATAACCCAGGTAGGCTGGGGTATCGCCTTGGTAAGATTGTGATATGAATGGTGGCAGACAAAACTAACCGTTCAGATGTTAAGTAAATCAGGAAAGACAGAAAAAGAAGGCGAGAGAAGGGTATAAATAGATGTACTGAAATATAGCAGGAGAAGAGGAAAGGAAGCCTAAGACATATAAAAACACCAGGAAAGAAAGAACAGAAGATGAGAGAATAATACACAATAAATAAGGGAGAAAGAAAATTAGCAAATAAATAAATAAGGAAAGACAGGGAAGCAGATGAAAGAAAAAAAAAAGAAATATATAAGTAAAGAAATATTGAAATATAAGAGAAGGAAAAGCAAAGAAATAAAGAGATAGAAAGAATAAGCTAAGATAAGGGAAAACAAAGAAATACATAAGGACAAATAGAAAAAGAAGATAAGAGAATGAAAAAAAAAGAAATACAGAAGGATTATTATACAAAAGAATTTAATAAATTTTTACTTACCAGAAAAAGGATCCAAAACATGGTAAGGGGCATGTTTAATCCATTCAAACAAAAATTAACCATGGTGATGGCATTTCATAAATCACGTGATTAAAGGTAAACCCATCCGTATCCCGCTAAATCATCAATGTCAATGGAATTAAGAAATTATGAAGAAAATGAGACCACTTTTAAATGTTTATACACGGTCTTTTTATCTCCTAGAGGCAAATTAATCCCTTGTCAAAATGTACACAACCAATGAACTTCTCTAGTCTACGCTTACATAACTTGTTTTACTCAACTTCGGACGTCTTCTAATATCGGGGTTTTGACAATGGTCTCCAAACATGCCAAAATTAACGGAGGAAGAATCCAAACAGGAAAATAAGAAGAAAATGTGAATCAACAATTAATAATGAGATGCACAAATACGATAGGTTGATAGATGCACGCTGAAGCGATGAGGGTCCCTGGTTCCTATAGCTATAACCTTTTCTTTTCAAAGAATGTTTACCTGTCAACCGCTGGTGTGATAAATTGGAGGTATCTAATAACATTGTTGAGCACTTCTTTTAAGGTAATCATCTAGACCCCCCCCCCCCCCCTCCTCTCTCTTTATCTATCTATCTACCCTATTTTTCAGTGACCCGTTACGCCAATACACCATTTTTTTTTTATTTTTTTTTTGCCTTACCGTCGTCATAGTAGTAGCAGAATCAGTAGTAGTAGTCATAATATGTTCGAAAACTACTTCATCACAATAACAGACATGACAAAAAGATCTAAAACAGAAGCGACCTTGTATACCGGTGTTGGGTCAGTTTCATTAGGTTGAGCTTCTAATTATGTAACTAATAAAGACTATTTGACTTCTTTTGTCATGTACGAGACTATCGAGTAATTGCCCTCTGAAAAGGAATGGAATCCATAATTGTTAACCTGCTAAATGAGTATTTTCGTTATCACGTAGGTGTGTAGTACAACATAAACTGATATTATTTATCTTCTCCACGGTGAGCATTAAGAGAGTTATTAAGCTTTTTCCGCCTAACGAAATGAATTGAAAAGGTTTATTGAATGGGAGATTGATGGGAAACTATTGAAATTGTCCCCATTTTGGTACTGCCGTGCGATATCTAGAACGGACTATATTTCCTAAATTGATTAAATTTAATTTCCATGAGGATTTATTTGCATTGATAAAAAGGAAAAGTGTGGGAGGAATTTCTTTTAATACATACATAATAATTATCAAAAGCATCCTATACACACTCACACACACGCCAATAGCCGAAATACATCCTCGATTTTTTTTTCTGTGCTTGTGTGGGTTGTGCGTTGTGTGTTTATTGCTTGATATGTATGGACGATGAACAACTTTGAGTAACCTGTTAACCATTATTTATGACGTAACGACAGAAATTTGAATTGAGGAGCATTATTACAAACTCTCAACTACTCTATAGGTCTATCATATATATTGAAAGTTAACAAATAACGAACATTATACTATCTTCCATTCTTTCTTCCCCTCCTTCGTTCTTAATTCCCCTTCGTCTTTTTTTAAATTCTTTTTTACCATAGTTTTATCTCTTTTCATTTCACTTTCACTCACAAACACAAACAGACTAACAACCTCTCTGTTCGACCCCTCTCCTATATCTTGTCTCTTTCATCTCCCCTCTAACTCCCTTTCTCTCGTCTTTTATTTACCCACCCCTTATATCTCTTTTTGTGGTTCTTCTTCCACTGGAGTCATGCTAACATTTCTGACAACAGTGACATTATAATTCCTCCCCCCCCCCTCTCTCTCTATCTCTCTCTCTCTCTTCGTTTTGTCCCCCTCTCTGTCTTTGCCTGTATGTTTGCCTGCCTCTCTCTCTCTCTCTCTCTCATTCTAATAATTTTTTTATATGTTCTAGTTAATGCATTTTCCAACAGTAACTGACTCAGTAGATTTATTTAGTTTTATGAAATAAGTTTGAAGGATTTCCATAATAACAACTGCGCTGGTAGTAGTAGCAAGAGTAGTAGTAGTAGTAGTAGCAGCAGTAGTAGGATGAGTAGTAGTAATAGTAGTAGCAGTCGTCATAGTACTAGTAGAAGATGTTAAAGAAAACAGTGGACACTTTTGATCACCAATAACTCAAAAGTTATACCTCATATCAGACTGAGATTTTTATCTTTTACAGTTGAATGATGTAAAATTTATTGGGAGCAATTTTCAAGACATTTCTCTGAATACTTTGCTTTAAATATTGATCTGAATATTTAATTAGATTATTCACTTTTTGCCGGTTTGCATCGGTAATTCATTCAGAATACAACAATTGCCATTGAGCATTGCAGCTGAAATTTCAGGACACCTTTTTAACCCAGAGTCTAGTCCAGATTCTGGACGTTTCTTCTTTTTGTTTTGTTTTGTTTTGTTTTTTGGTTACGTGAAACCCATACAAGCTAGCTATGCACGCATGAAGTCTTGCAGATATTTTGCTGTTTATAAAAGTTATACAGTCATGTTATATTTGGGTGTTCTGATTTTCTTCTCTTCAGTCAAGAATGTATACATCTTATACAAATGAATGAAAAAAACAGCAATTCGATTTTTGTTTCCTTTATAGACCATTAATGGTTATAATATCTTCTTCTTTAATTATAAACTTTCTATCTGAATGTTGATTTAGAAAAGAAAACCTCGAATAGGCCCAAAAAGCAAGAAATATGGTGTAAAAAAACAATTGAATACGCAACAAATAAATTCACTTTTAATGGTTTCTGTTTTTCAGTCTACTAACTTTCCCATCGAATATCATCACCACCCCCTAACCCGGATAACTACACCCCGAATTAATTACCATGTGCAATTCTTTAGCTCCAGTATTGTAACCTGCTGATCAATTATATTACATCAAACCAGATATGTATCGACAACCATTTGCAAACTAAATAAATGTAGTTTAGATTATAACAAATTATGACATACTTGACTTGACTCAAATACGTTTGAGGTACTCCACTTATACTCCATTATATTTTTTTTTAAGTTCCCCCTTTCTGCAGGCTTCTTTCTTTACAAAAAAAAACCAGATCCAACGAATACAAATAATCATATACCTCAGTAATCAGGATTGTGCAATAAAACTAAACAATGGCCTAACGATGAACATCACTGCCCAAAATTAAGGCCAGGGAAAACATAACACAATTTCCTTTTCGATATGTATGATATAAGCAATACATAAAGAATTGAAGATCGTTTCATGATGTCACGCTGGGAACATTCTCAAAATATCTTCTGAATTTAGACGATTTCTTCAGTAATTTCTTTTCTCTGAGATTCGTTTAATATTATGTGTTTTCCCACTTCGTTATAACACTTTACAACTAATATCATTTTTTTCAAATGCAGGTAATTAATTTTGAAATTTGGCATTAAATATTTTCCTTCGCACAACCATCAAAATACAAATTAATGCATTGTTATTGAGACCGCAAAATCCAAACAACTCATTTTAATTTCTAAGCATTACCCTTTCCCCAGTTTTATGGAATACCCAGTACTCAATTTGATACGGTATTACATTAGAACGCTGACAGAAGCAAAACACGTTCATGATAGTTTCTTAACTGTTGTTCCAAAAAAATACATTTTTATCTGCTACCACTCCAAATTTTAACAATGAATCTTTCATATATGATATTCTGTTTAAAATTGTTAAATGTTTAATAGTATTCATGTAGAATCACAGCACAGACGGCCCACAACCATTAAGTTGCCTATTTTCTACATTTCATATTATTTTTCAACTTTACATTCATATTTAAGGTAAATAGTAAAGGTTAATAAGAACGAAAAAAGATATACAAAGAGAGCAAAAAATACTACGTTTTAACCACTTTGCACAACAAACAGTAAAGTCTCAAAAGGTCACATTTTATTCACTTTCAATTCTGCTATCTGCGGTAAATAGTAAATGTTCTGTAAGATACTTTTTAAAATAAAATGTACATAGGTAAAGAGAAATAGTGTGTGTTACTGTTAAACCACTTTTGTGTGTTAAACCAAAAAGCAGAAAAAGTCTAAACATCCTTCTGCGTCCTTCTGAGTTAGCACAGCACCAGCGCCAACATCACTAGCATCCACCATCAGGCTGAACGGCTGGTTGAAATCTGGAGCCATCAACACAGGATTGGTAGATAAGAGAGCTTTCACCTGGTCAGAAGAACTATTCGACTGTTTTCAACACAAAAATTCTTCCAATATCCTGCACCTTTACATTTATCACTTAATGTGTGCATAAATCAGAAGCTGTATTTATCCAATTTCTTTTATTTAAAATTAATAAAGAAATTGTTTCTCAACAAACAACAAAACATGTTAAAATCACTGACATGTTATAAAACATGAAATGAGTCATTTCTGTCATGTAATTGCTTCTTGGCAAGTCAAAAAATAGCTTTCGCAAAGATGTAAATTTGATTTCTTCCAATGAAATTAATAAACAAGCTATGAACCCTATCATCCAGTAGCTGCACGTGTTAGAGTGTGACTCGTGTCTATCACTTTAAACAAGGTCTCATCATATATGATCGGACAGTTAGCTTTAATTAGTTTTTGACCACACTTCGTCGGTTATTGGGCACATTTTTACGATAGCAACGGTATTTTCTAATAAATATTTTTTTCAATTCTATTTAATGACACTTATTTCCAATTTTTCAATATAAGTGTACAAAGTAATATATGAACAGAATTATGCATGCATTTCTAACAAACCTATGACAAAATATACATAAAAGTACATGTTTGGAGGACACACCTCTGAAAGCAAAAGCTTGGAGCCAGGATGCCCTAAGTACATTATACATAAATGTTCATAGTGAATATATAAAAAGGAAATAACTACATACAAAAAAGAGATAACATTCCTAGACCGCTGAGCTTGATTGGAGGGAAAAAGAAAGAAGGGACAAAAAAGATTGGAAGAGAAGGGAAAAGGAGAGGGGGAGAATGGAGATGCAACATAAAAGGAGTACGGAAAAGAAACATTTTCACAAGAAAGAGAGAGGAGAAAGGGAGAGGATAGACCCAACCCAACATTTGTAAACCCAACATTTGTATTTCACTTATTCAACCCCCGCACATTATTGGCTCATAAATCTGTTAGGCATAACGGTCCAGATGTCTGGAATGCCTTACCGAGTGACACTCGAAATTTACTTACCATTCATTCCTTTAAAAATGCGATTAAGCGCATGCTTATCTCTAAGATGTGATTAATACATATACATGTACAATTATTTCTTGTATTACTACAACGAAGCCTAGAGCTTCATATCACCCGAAAGACTAGAATATTTTCATCCTACATAATTTGTCCTATTACGTGTATAGATATCCATCGACGCCTTTACTATATTACTGATTACATATATTATTTGGGATAATAAAGGCTCCCTCCTCTTTCTCCATCTTCTTACCTTCTATAACTTTATTTTCATCTTTATCTGTTGTAAATAGTGTAAAATTTCAAATTAGTTCATTTAATGTTAAGATTGGTTATTGAGTTTCTCTCTTTGTTTTTCTGTTTATTTTGTTTTAGTTTTAGTTTTGAATGATAATATATGTAATTCGTTAGTTTTGAATGTGAAGGTATGGCAACGTTTCAAGCCTTTTAAGCTTATATTGCTATACCTCTGTATGGTGCTCCATTATTCTATGTCTGTGTTGTGACCATAGTTATTTTACGATTCTGTCATTGTTATTTGTTTCTTTAAATATCTTCTCTTATGGATGTGACCGCTCCAAGGAGTTATTTCAATGTACTATGTAATATGATGAACCATTCAGAAATAAATAAATAAATAAATAAATAAATAAATAAATAAATAAATAAAAATAAGGTTATACTATATCATCTGACATCACACTTACTATTAGAATAATCTTCTGCATGGCAATAGCACGTACTACCGAAGTATTCCCCTTCACATCTCCCAATGTTACCACTGTTATGGAGAAGCCGTCCTTCGTAACCAATTTTGTGACCGATTCTCTTATTTAGCTAATATCAAATCGTCAAATTAAGAACGCTTTAACTTGTTTGATAAGAAGTGAATTTGTAATTTTTTATATGATATTAATGATACATATGGTCAGTTTTACAAAAAAATTAAGTAATTAGTGAAAATAACTTTTTAAATATGGAGAAACACGTATTTTGAAGAAATTCATATTATTTGCAGAAAACAAATGTAAATAATGACATTTTTGGCCCGGAATAATTGTATTGTAATTCATCACCAAACCAATTAAATGTAGTATCATGTTGTAGAAAATCTAATACCCTTCAGTAACATGATACATACATGATAAAATGGGGTTCTATTCGAAAATGATCTTCAAATTTGTTCATTACGAGTTGCACATGGCGGCCATTTTGAAAATACTAAATAGCCGCTAGGCTGTTGATTTGTGCAAACGCCAACATCGATTTTTGAATTCACTATGCTCTAACGATTCTAAAAATATATAGAGGGTTCCCACAAGCAGCCATACTGGAGTACATAACAATAGAAACCTGTGCATCAGACTATAAAAAGCCATTGTTGTCATGGTGTAGTGCACAGGTTGTTATTGTTATGTACTCCTGCATGGCTGCTTGTGGGAACCGTCTATAGTTGTGCAAATCTCAAAAAATTGTAACGAAGGCCCATTTTGTTACGTGAACTAGATTGGATCCGAAAGTTGTCTTGGTATGCTCCAAATAGTTGAGTTATTTTCTTTGAAAAAATGAAATTATTTTTTTCATCCTGCTAAGGAGTTATATCTTTATCACGTTGGCGTCTGTAATAAACTAAACTAATATCAAGTAGGCCTATCTTTTGTAGTGTGAAAAATATAGATTATCTTTTCTCCGCTTTTTGAAAATATGAAATATGTATTAAAAAGGTGCTATCATCATTACTGCTAAACGATATCTAAATCACATTCCTCAGCGTATTAATCATGTTAATTGAATAAATCAATTATTGATTCATGTATACTCCGAAAACTTCGCAATGGATAGCTTCGTCCACTAAACAGGTTTTCACATTAACTCTTTCGGTGCCGATGTCACATATTATGTGACAGATAGACTTGTCATTTTCATTCACCAGTTGCTCAACCACAGGAAAGGTATGTGGTGGTAAATATATATCAAAATTGTAAGCATAAATCAAGCATTCTTAAATATATGATTATAATTATATATGCTACCATAGAAATTTTCAGAGAAAATTGCAGATTTTTAAAAAGATATTTGTTTAAACATTAAGCAATAGTAAACAAATGAGAAACCCAAAAATAATGGACAAAAAAGTAACTCAAATGAGAATAATTCTTATGCATAAAGTTGGGTAAAGTAATAATGTTGGGATCAAAAGAAATTGTAATAGATTTCCTCCAAGTTTTGTACACAATATTGTGCGAAATAATAGATGGTTAATGAAGCACAGACATTTGAAACGTAAGCATTTATTTTGGTAAAATTTTGAAGAGAGCTAACCCCCTTAGGCCAGTAAGAGCTAAAAAGGAGAAGAGAGGGTGGATTATCATTTGATACATAGATACAGTACAGACACGCCATACACCTCACATTCTCTCTCTCTCTCTCTCTATCACTCTCTGAGTCATTCTGATCCGTGTTATGCTCATATCTCTCTATCTCTCTTTTCTTTTTGTCTCTTTTTGCTCTTTACTCCCCCTCCCCCCCCCCCCCCCCCTCTCTCTCTCTCCCTCTCTTTCTCTATATCTGTCTCTAACCCTGTCCTAAGGCTCACAGAAAAAAATATACACTTATTGCTTCTTGATAAAGACAGTCGTCACTTGTCAACATTATTTCAACAACCCCCCAAAGTACATTTTAATTCTAACATTAATTTTAACATGATAAAAAAAATAAGAAATGTCATTGAACATGTTGAGTGTCAAAAATATTATCTGGCTGCGAATTGTCAAATTGACAGGTTTCCTATTAATTTATGTATGTTAGAGTGTCACTTTTGTCAGAAAGGAGGTTTTTAGGCCCTATATAGTCACCCCATTTTACCCATGAGATTTGACCACTTAAAGTTACTTAGACCATTTAAGCCATTGACAGAAAGTTTGTGTTAATTAGCCCCAGATCACCCGAAAGAGACCCCAAAGTCGGGTCGATTGCACCCATCTCTCCAAGCAACAGACTTTGTCATTAGGAAGTAGTATGACTGGACATTAAACAACACAAAAAATGACAGAAATTTCCGTCGAGATGGGGTGTCAGACAGCACCTAAAAATTGGGGTAAATTTCCCCAGGGACCAAATTATGTCAGGAAGTAGAGCTATGGATGTACATTACAAAAATATAAAAACAGACACAATTCATCGGGAAGGGGCTGTCAGGCAAGACATTTTCCACAATTTAATAACTTATTAGTGAAATGACCAAATGACACCAAATTGCACCTCAAGAAAATCATTATACTCAAGACTATTATGTAAATTTGAATTTATCATAATCAGACAGTAAGAAAACGGTTTTCCTTTACAGAGCATTTTGGAGGGCACTTTGGGGTTTAATTTCAGGGGTCTGACACCGCCTTCCCGGTGGACAATTTTGTCAGTTTTTATATTTTGGAATGTACATCCATAGCTCTTCCTTTTGACAAAAGTTTGTCCCTTGGCTTCAAGCGGAATAATTTACCCCAATTTTTAGGGCTGTCTGACACCCATCCCGAGAAAAAAAATTTGTCATTTATTGTTTGTGTTTTGTAATGTCCAGTTTAATATACTACTTCCTACTGAAAAAGTCTGTTGCTTGGTGAGATAGGGTGCAATGGACAATGACTTAGATGGTCTAAGTAACTTTAAGGGGTCAAATCTTATGGATGAAATGGAGTGACTATTTCGGGACAGGCTTCTGGCCTATACTTTTACCACCACGAATTTGCAAAACGATTTAATTTGCTGCAGTAATACATATTTATTGTTTGTGTTTTGTAATGTCCAGTTTAATATACTACTTCCTACTGAAAAAGTCTCTTGCTTGGTGAGATAGGGTGCAATGGACAATGACTTAGATGGTCTAAGTAACTTTAAGGGGTCAAATCTTATGGATGAAATGGAGTGACTATTTCGGGACAGGCTTCTGGCCTATACTTTACCACCACGAATTTGCAAAACGATTTAATTTGCTGCAGTAATACATATTTATTGTTTGTGTTTTGTAATGTCCAGTTATACTACTTCCTACTGACAGAGTCTGTTGCTTGGGGAGATGGGGTGCAATGGACAATGACTTAGATAGTCTAATTAACTTTAAGGGGTCAAATCTTACGGATGAAATGGAGTGACTATTTCGGGACAGGCTTCTGGCCTATACCTTTACCACCACGAATATGCAAAGCTATTTAATTTAATTTTTTAATTATTTTAATATAAAAGCAAATATCAACCCATAGCTCGAATCCGTGTTTCAAATGCCAGTTACCATAAAGCCTGAAAAACAGGGAAACCGAAGATTATTATATTACTCAAAAGCTCTGTTTTACTTCATTTTTAATAAATGTATACATAATTTTAAAGCTCAGTTTATCTTTTCATAAGACACCAAAAATAATTATAGGGAGATGTAAATGAAAGAAATGAAACGGAATGAAACATGCTGACAACATTTGAAAAAAGAAATTGCATAACTAACCAAAATAAGCAAATTGTATACAAATAATTGAATCTATCTGTTGCGGCTAATAGCACAATCATGGATGAAAACCTGAAAATTCTATCCCCTTTTGAAATGTGCGCAAATCTAGTAGTATTTGATGTTTACCCCCCCCCCCCCCCCCCACACACACACACACAAAAAAAAAGGAATTATATTAATAATATGATTCGCATATACAGTACACGCACTATAAATGATTCCACTGATTGGCATTAGCCAGCAGCAAAACCATGTCATGGAAATGTTGTATGCCCATTCACCAAATGTCCCTCCAAGTTCACATCCCCCCCCCCCCCCCCCCCCCCCCTCCACCAGTAGAGGAAGGGTTAATCTGGATTCATCACAATACCGGGAATCATCATGATCATTAACAAAGCTTTCAAAAAGATGGATTTCCTGTGAAATAATGTATCGTTTTTGGCGTTTCGGGTTTCACACAACAGAAACATTTCACAAAAAGCATGGTCCTCACATGTGCTCCATGTTAGCATGACAGTGTTGATAAAGAACTGGATGGTATGACTAACTTACATTATATATTTTTGTTTATCATTCCTTTTTTGTTTCTAAAATTGTGCATTTATCCTTTCTTGTAATATGATTAATTTGTTCGTTTTCATGGCAAACAAACTAAAATATACGCCCTTCTATTACCATATGTATCCATCTTTACTTACCAGAAGAAGAACTCCAAACAAGGCAAGGGGCATGTTTATTGCAGCCAAACGTAAATCAACCATAGTGATGACTTTCACCACCATTAATAGATAGAGCGACCAATTCAAACCGTTCATACAATCACTCTTTTTCTCCAAGAGACAAAGGATGTAAGTCTTCTCCAAGGTTTGGTTTAAACCATGGTTTAAACCATGGTTTAAACCCCCTCCTGGGTTTTTTAAGCGTACGTGCGCACCGAATCCGATCCAATCATTTTTTTTTTGAGCGCGCGCATGGCCAATGTGCGCTTATTTACGCTTATTTTAGTACGCTTAAGGAGGTTTAAACCTTACCCATGGTTTAAACCTCCTTTGTGAATACGGGCCCAAGTGTCTACCTAAAATTCTTTCTCAACGTATAATCACACCTTGCTCTTCTCTACTCTGTGTTTACTGAACTCATCCTCAGCTTTAGAAATCCTTTCCATTTCGTGTTTTAAAACTGATCTCCAAATTTAGCGCACGAACAAACCCGAGCAGAAGAAAGGAAAAAAAGAAATGTGGACGAGCAATGATAAATGTGGTCTTCATCCTATGCTAGAATAGCTTTGTAACCAAAAAAATGATCACCATGATCACTTCACGAGGAGCCTGGATCATTTCGATTTCACAGTGAGAAGCAAAAGCAAGGGGTTTAATTAATGCAGTGTGAAACGATTTGGGCCTTCGTCACCATAGTTACCAAAGTCACATTTTTTATCATACCGCGCCTGTCATGCGCTAATGTGGTTTCTGAATCAACATATTATTTTTTTCCTAATATATTTAAAATACCATTTTAAATGAATGTCTTTGTCCCGTATTCTCTCTCTCTCTCTTTTCCTCATTATCGCCGCTAGAACATCTATCTCTCTCTCTCTTCCCCGTGAACGTCGCTAGAACATTTTGCATGGGGAGGGGGGGGGGGGGGGGGGGGGGGGGGGGGGGGTGGGGGGATTGGTGACAACCAACAAATTTTCCGGCAAATGTTTTGGGTGTGACAGCTAAGTTTGCCGACAAAAATGCTGCATCCTAATTCTTTCCCTGCCCCCCCCCCCCCCCCCCCCCCCATTGTAATTAAAGTCAAGATGCAGAGATCGTGTTCATACGGGCCCATTATCAACTTGTTAATTTAAAAAAAAAACATTTCGGAGGGAAAATGTACAGCAGTTACATACAGAAGTTACAAAATTACCCGGGAATCTCGCTGCCCCAAAATAAATCAATATGTGGATATTCTAGCACCTCGCCGCCCGGGTATGAAGTGGTTGTTGCCCGAATATCAAATATCGGGGTGGGGCTGCAGCTTAATGCCGAAGGGGACGGATTCTGCCCGAATATTAACTTTCCAGTTTTTCTTTCCTTTTTCTTCTTTATTTTTCTTTTAGTTTTCCTTACTTTTCCTTTTTTTTTCCTTTGTTCTTTCCTTCCCCCTTTCCCTTTTCTTCCCTCTGACCCTCTGACCCCCTTTAGCGACGCCGCTGCTCATGCCATCTCTATTTCTGTCTTTCTCCCTCATTGTTTTCCACGTTTAGTCATCGTGATCGTTCGCGTTCACTCTATTTTCTGTTTCACGTCCGACAGGATCCCCCTCCCCCTCTTTTTCTCTTTCTCTCTCCTTTTTACATCCAAGCCTTTTTCTTTCTCTCACATTCCCTAATCTGGTTCATATATCCCTGCATTTTTCATCTCCCCCGCCCCCTCTCTTGTTGTACCTTTCTCGTCACTTCCTCTCCTGTCCATCACTTTATTCCTATTCTTCCAGAGGTAGAGGTGTTGTGATCTAGTGGATAAGTCTCCGGACTGTCAACCACAAGGTAGGGGTTCGAATACCTGCTGAAGCACGAGCGAGAACCTTTAGAAGCGCGTAGAGAGATGTTTTATCATAATGTGATATGCACTACACATGAACGGATTAGAAGTAGTATTGTATAATAATAATAATAATAATACATTTATATAGCGCAAACACTATGCTAATATACTCTCATGCGCTGCAAGAGCTCCTGTTATGCTTGATTAAAGACAAATTATTTTACAAATTGAAACAAATAAATGTGACTTTAACCTTGATTAAAAAAAGAAAATTACACGGTGTAACCCTGAAAAACTAAACCTACATATTGATAATGTTTTTGACGTCATATAAAAAGGGGGAAAATAAGTTTTCCAGTGAGGTGTACTTTAAATAAGTTAGAATTAGAGTAGTTTACCCGGGGAGGGGGAGTTCTCAGTGACACCCAGTATATGAGAGTTGTCCTGGTCAGATACACGTTCTACCATTGTGGGTGAAACAGCTGGGTGTATACGAATTCACACGAAACTCAGACCTTGGTGACACTGAACTGAGGTAAAGTCAGTGATGATATCGGTTTGAAGTTCCTTTCTTAAATTTACATTAGAATCAATGGGAAACCATGGACAGAACATTAAAATAGGACAAACAGATTAGAGAATACAGTATGTTTCATTTCATTATCCTTTTCACTACATGGAGTCAACGTAGGCCTTTTGGTCTTTTTATGGCTAACTCCCATGGTTTTTTTTTAAATCAAATTATAACTAACAAAACAAACAAATAAACCAAAACATATCAAGATAAAATGTAATAAACAGTAACCGTGGTATTTACTGCAATAAATCATATATACCTACCTATTATGCCAGTAGTCTTGACTACGGGACCCCTTCGAGAATTTAACACAAATGAGTCACAATATTGTGCGCACCCCCCGTAATCCTATTGTCCCCTTCGCCACTCACGCGCGTCAACACGCCACGGCCATCTTCCTCTTTCTTGCTCGCCCCCGACGAGTTAGGATGTCGAGTTACGGAGCTCCTGAAATCAGGTCTTTTTGTATCTTTTCAGCGCGCTTTTTCGCATCGTAAAAGCACTATTCGGTACTTATATTCGTCTAGATTATAGTACTCTTGTGTTTTGTTAGTCACTTTTGCCGATTGAAAGGGATTTTGATTCCTTTTTCTTGGCAATTATTTTTCACTTTTACGGTTAGCCCCACGTAGTTATATCTGTGTGTTCATGGGTGTTTCCGTTTGGCACCGAGCCTTTGGGTTCGGTGTTTGTTGTTATTTGCTGTGAAATTTGTTGTGCGTATCTCCAAATTTATTATTATTATTACCTGCACTCAGTCAAAGTATTTTGGTATATTTGTCTGTTTTATTGCAGTGTTATGAGTTCGGAAGAAGAAGCAGCTAGGTCGCGGAGACCTGCTTCTTCCGAAGAGTCGTCTAGCAAGACGGCTCGGCCCTTCAGAACTCTCCCGAGTACTTCGGTACATGGGGGAGGAAGGAGGGCTGCAGGTAAGTTGCCTAGTGGTGTTTCCCTGCAGAGTTTGCCAGTCTCGGAGCTTGCGGCTTCGGGGCGGGTGGCGTTAACTGAGCTTGGGACGTCAACTCCGATTCCCGTGGCTTCGGGGTGGGTGGCGTCAGGTTCTAGCGGTGTGTTTCCCGCACGGTAGCGTTCACTCGCTTAAATCCGTTAGCGGAGACGCGTCCCACTAGTGGTTTGGATATCTCGAATCCAATCCCCCGATCGTTAAGACCAGAGGGGGAGATGTGTTTCCCGCACGGTAGCGTTCACTCGCTTAAATCCGTTAGGGGAGACGCGTCCCACTAGTGGTTTGGATATCTCGAATCCAATCCCCCGGTCGTTAAGACCAGAGGGGGAGATGTGTTTCCCGTACGGTAGCGTTCGTTCGTTTAAACCCGTTAGGGGAGATGCGTCCCACTACTGCAGGGCAGCTCACGGGCTCAGCCCATGTTGGTCTGGGTTCTCAAACCCTAGCCCCCGGCCGATGCCAATGGCTCTACGGAGCAACAGGTGTGCTGACCTGTGTGTGTGACTGCTAGTGCTCTCCTATCGCCGCTCTCTAGTGGTTCAATAGCGAGTTCACATGCCTTTAGTAGTCGGTGGGCAAATGCCGGGTCTTCCCGGTCTGCCCTTGCACTGGGTGCCTTAGCGCCCGGCCCATGGCTGTTGCATCTTCTTGCTCAGCCGTTATGGGTAATTGGTGCGCGTCTTTGGGTTCAATACCCTCAGCGCACTTCTCCCATAAAGGGAGGTGAGCGTCCCTCAGCGGAGGGTTCGGTTCGTGTTCCCGAAGGGCTTCGGGGATCCGAACGAAACCGAATAAACGCTCTAAAAAGGCGGGTTTCGACTTAGGCTCTTGTTGAGCCAATCAGAAGGAAGCCTAGGGAAGGGGCTAAAAGAGGCAAGGCTTTGCCTGCCTCTTGCCCGTCGGGTTTCGCTAACCCACCGGCCTCTCAAGCTGAGATGTTCGGTGTGAGGCGGGCTTTGCCCAGACTCAGGGTTGGTCCCTTGTACCAGGCACCACATCCCCTGCTTTTGTCCCTTTGTTGGGGTCGGACATTGAGACTAATTAACCTTTTATGGTTTATTCTTCTTTGTCTGTGACGGGATCACATGCGCCTCCTATTCTCGCAGCCTCGGGGCTCCGTCGGGTGAGGAGTCTTATGGTGGTCCATGGGTGAATCCGACTGTTTCGGCCTTTGTTCGTGATCCTTTGTCACGAACAATGCAGGCGGAACCAGATTTAGAGGCGGCCTCTCAAGCTTCGGTTTCCGAATCGCTGGGGCAGGCAGAGCCTCGGTCGCTCTCCCTTTGTGGGGTGGAAGCGATTGTTTTGTTCTGATTTTTCCCTGACTTGCAGTCAGCCCGCGCGCAGGGTTCGACTTCGCTTGGGTTCAGGCAGCGGGTTTCCTCCGAGGGTGTTTCTCTTGCGGAGGATTTCAAGCTGGAGTAAGGACGCATTGATGTGGCGCTTCTTTTTAAGCGTCATGTTTGGTTTGCAGTGGTCAGTTTTCCACTGTAGCTGCCTCGGTCATGTACCGTCGCAGAGTCTTGTCCACGACTTGGTTGGTAGCTGTCTTTGTTCCTTTCTCCCCGCTTGGGAGGCCATCTCCGGGGACGCTTTTGTTCTCTTTGACGGGCGAGACGGATTCTTCATAGATCGGTCCGCCCCGCTCCCCGGAGGGGCTATAGGAACTCGGTCACCTCACAAGCCCTCGCTTGTTCTCGTGCCTCATCGGAGATCGAATCTCTGTTGAGAAGGTAAGAGACTGGCTGTCTTTTTCCTTTTCTCCGACTTTTGTTATTCCCAAGCGCTCGGGAAAACTTCGGTGCATTTTCAGGTGGAGACTCTCGCCTCCTTTCTCCCGTTGATCAAGAGGAAGGACTACGCGGTCTTGATAGCTTTCGAAGATGCGTATTTCCACATTTCCATTCATCGCGCTTCGCGCGATCTCCTGGGGTTTTTCCTTCCTCTCAGAGACTTATCGCTTTCGCGCTTTTCCCTTCGGGCTGCGCTCAGTCCTTCGGGTTTTTATTCAGGTTGTAGCCGTGCTGGCAGCCTCTCTGAGGCGACACGGCCTTCGGCTATTTTTGCTACCTGGAAGATTGGCTTCTCCTAACGGAGTTACACGATCGTTTGTTAGACGAGACTCGTTTGCTCGTCAGTCGTTCTCAAGGCTTAGGTTTCCTATTTAATTGGGAAAAGTCAGAGTTAGTTCCTACTCGCAGCCCAGTTTTTTTTTCTGGGGCTGTGTTAGACATACGGGATCAGTTGGCTTGGCCCAGTCGGGACAGGATTCTCATCATTGTCTCTGCGGCTGGCAAGCTCTTGCTGGCCAGAAGGGTCAAGGCCAGACAGTGGCTTCAGTTCCTGGGTTTTCTAGCCAGTCTAGTCGATGTTCTGAAGGACTGCCGGCTCCTCATGAGACCTTTTCAGAGACATCTCCTCAGGTTTCTCAAGCTGGGAAAAGATTCTCTGTTGGTCGGGATTCCAGTACCAATAAGAATCAAGTCTCTTCTCTCTCGTTGGACGATCGAGGAGTTTATCGCGCGAGGCAAGCCCTTCGGTACCCCTCTTCCGTCGATCTCGTTTTCGGTGGACGCCTCTCGGTTGGGGTGGGGAGGACATTGCAATGACAGCACGGTCGCGGGGGATTGGTCTCATCTTGGGACTCTTCCCCATATCAATGTCCCGGAGTTTATGGCAGTTCTGTTAGTTCTGCTTCATTTCAGAAGTCGATTTCTCAGTCGTTCAGTCTGATCCTCACCGTGGCGGCTTATTTCAATCGGCAGGGAGGCACTTGTTCTGCTACCCTGAGTGCCCTAGCAGCACAGCTGTGGAGGTGGTGTCGTCGCATGGCGATCACACCCGTGGCCTTTTTCACCCCGGTCAGGAGAACCTCATTGCGGATTTTCTGTCTCGGGGCAGGTGTCTAACATCAGAATGGATGCTCCATCCAGAGGTCTTTTCCGCATTCGCAGTTGCCTGGGTCCACTGGAAGTGGATCTTTTTGCGTTGGTTCTAAACCACCAACTTCCGAAATATTGCTCCCGTGCGCGCGATCGGGGAGCTTGGGCTCTTGATGCTTTCTCTCTCAGTTGGGAGAATCTTTGAGGGTTTGCCTTTCCTCCCTTCCAGCTGATTCCGCGAGTCTTGCGGAAGATCAGGGAAGATCGCGCTCGGGTGCTTGTGATAGCTCCCTTTTGGCCCAGGAAAGTTGGTTTTCGGAGCGAATGAGCCTTCTGGTGCATGGCTCAACCGTTCCTTCTTCCGTTAAGAGCGGATCTGGTGTTGCAGCCCCTCTCGGGGATTCTTCACCACGATCCAGAGTCCCTTCTTTTGGCTGCTTGGCCCCTGTCGGGGAATCTGCAAGACAGTCGGGTCTCTCTGATAGTGCCGCGGATTTCTTAATGTCCATTCGTAGAGTTCTACTAGGGGAATTTTATAATTCCCGTCTTTCGGTCTTTTTCCTCTGGTGTAAAGAGCGAAATCAAACCCCGTCTAAGGCTCCTATTGGTTCAATTGCGGATTTTCTAATCTCGCTATTTGACTAAGGGAGATGCATCTCTACTATCCGAGGCTACCGATCGGCGATCGGGGCCATTCCTTCAGGCTTCTCAGATGGTTCGGGGATTTCCAATTCCCCGCTATTGAGTGGTTTGATTCGGTCGTTCTTTCTGAAACGTCCTCCTTGTTCTTTCTGAAACGTCCTCCTTGTTCTAGGTTAGTATCGTCTTGGAGTCTGCCTAAGGTCCTGGAGGCCTTGGTGAAACCTCCGTTTGAACCGTTAATAGGTGAAGCTCCGCTTCATCATCTTATGGTTAAGACGCTCTTTTTGGTAGCTATTGCCTCTGGGCAGAGGCGCAGTACTCTTCATGCTCTCTGTCTTTCTCCTGGTCATGTTCGCTGGGAGAGAAAAGGTGTTAGATTGATTCCTAAGGCTTCTTTTATGGCCAAGAATCAAACGGCTGCCTCTGGCCCTGTTGAAATTTTTCTTTGTCCGCTTTCTGGATTTCCGTCAGTACGCAAGGACAAAGTTTGGTGTCCTGTTAGGGCTCTCAAATGGTATATTGATAAGACTAAGTCTTATCGTAAGGATGATCAGTTGTGGATGATCATTAGAGGGCCTTTTTCTCTTGCTTCTCTTGATTCCATTTCTGGATGGATCGTCGAGGCTATTAGGGCCGCTGGCGCAGAGGCTCTTTTATCTGACAGTAAGCCTTGTGCTCATGACATGTGTAGTGTCAGCACTTCCTGGGCTCTGTTTCAAGGTGTGGCGCTAGATGATATTTTGAAGGCTGCTTATTGGCGTTCGCCCAATTCCTTCATCTCTTGCTACCTTAGGGATGTCCCTGCAGGTGAGGCTATTTTTGCGTCAGCCACCTTGAAGGCCGCTGTGTCTTCTTTGTAATCTTCGGTGTAATCCTATTCCCTTCTGCTTGAAACATGCCTCCCGGTCTTTGAGTTGGCGCTGGTCTGGCATAATAGGTAGGTATATATGATTTATTGCAGTAAATTTGTAAAATCAGCATTGATTTTCTTATTTACTATATAAATCTATATACCTACCTATGACCCTCCCTCCTTCCCCTCACCTTGCAAGCAACATGTTTCTTCTTGGAGTTGCTCGCAAAAGAGGAAGATGGCCGTGGCGTGTTGACGCGCGTGAGTGGCGAAGGGGACAATAGGATTACGGGGGGTGCGCACAATATTGTGACTCATTTGTGTTAAATTCTCGAAGGGGTCCCGTAGTCAAGACTACTGGCATAATAGGTAGGTATATAGATTTATATAGTAAATAAGAAAATCAATGCTGATTTTACAATTTTATGTTACTAACGCAATACAAATTCCTTTCTTTTTGTTAAGGAATTTAATCCAATGAAGTATTTCCAAAGTAAATGTCAGTTAAATCAAATTTGGGACAAAGAAAATGAATGGATTGTCTTGAAGGCTTATATTTCAAAAGTGTTTAATAAATATTCTTTGATTGCCTTGTGTGATGATTGTCATGATTTCCGCTTCAAGAGAATGACGTAGAAAATTCGAAAAATACTAATGCATGAAAGTAGCATGGTGATTTTTTTTATTACACTCACTAAAGACAAAATAAAACTTACAATACGAACTTGCCTTTGATTGTGGTTTTAATAGAATTTTATCTCCATACATATTATAAACTCATTAGGCCTCCGCATTACAATCATCACAGCAACGTCATTAATCATGGAACAAAAACTTTTTCATTCATATAATATGTGTAAACATTCGCCTACCATAAGCAACCTGCAACTTAGTGGGTAAATACGTCTATAAAACTGACTAGACGGCTTCAACCTTACCTCTTGGAAGGACCCGGGTTCTTTTTTCGCAAAAAGAAATCATGATTGATTATTTATATTGGTACACTCTTAAAAAAAGTTACCCCATTGGTGTTAAAAACTAACACCAAAATGTGTTAAAAGGGAACATGGTCGTATGTGGTGTAAACCATTACACACCATGAGTGGTTAGATTTTGCTTGATACATGTGTTATGTTTTACACATCTAATGTGTAAAATGTTAACACCAAAGGGTGGGGTAACATCTTACCCCAAAACGACCATGTTCCCTTTTTTACCCCATGCTGTGCAACTTTTAACCACTACCAGCCTGTGTAACAATTCACCCCGCAGCTGTGTTATTAGTTTACCCCTTAAGTGGTACAGAATTTACCCCATACTTTTTACCACACCCCAATGTGTCACTTTTTACACTAAATGTCTACACCAGGATGAGTTGAGACTACAAGACAAATGCACAATGAAAATTATGTTTTGTTAAACTTGCATTTTAATAAGCATGGAAAAAGTTCCAAAAAAAGTTAACAGATTTTAAACTACAGTATTTAAATATGATCAGAAAGGTTGAATTATTTACATATAATTATACTCTAAATGCTGGAATGTGGATCAATCACAATAAAAGTAACAATATACAAGCTTTTTTTTTTTACAATTTGGTCAATTTTCCAAAAGAAAAGGGCGAAAACCTGGATGTATGTTTCTTGTTTTGTGAATTTGTTGGAAAAAACACAAACTTCAAACATTTTGATATAGTTTTGACAAACGCATTTCCTCTTAAAACTTGCATCTCAATAATGGAAAACAAAAACTACAAAACAATGTTACAACAGACTTTCCAACTATATAACATGATCTGAAAGGTTGATTTTCACATAACTGATTTACATATAATTTAGACATAATTATATTATAATGGTGGCGTCACACTATAGATACTTAAAATAAATCTGGACAAAAATTGAGCTAACTGCATGGCATTTTTGGCTGGCTATGAAAGTATTGGTGCACACGTGTAAATCGGGAAGTTCCGCCCGGGGCTCCTCCGCCGGCCTTCGCGGCGGAACGCAACATCAAACATCCACTTCCAATGTGCAATCAACTCTGAAATGTGCTCTGGGTCTATAACATAGCTTCTGATGCAATAATAAAATTAATATAATGAAAATGTGAATGTTTTACAATTAAATGAAGAGATGACATCAGCTGGCATCCCCCACGATCTCAGCAACGACTCCATGATGACGATGAACTGTAGTGTAGCTTCACCACTGCACTGCATGTGATCGTACCCGGCCGCGTTTCGCGCCTATATACACACACTAGAACTATGAACATGGCAAACAAAGAAGCGGACAAAATATACAGCTCCTCATTGTACGTTCCACACTGGTTCTGGTAGACAAAGAACATCCCTTCATTGCTAATGCTATTATGTAAAAAAATGTAGAACAGGTGTCACATGCATATTCACGGTTCTACTTATTTTACATAATAGCAATGAAGGGATGTTCTTCTACCAGAACAATAGACCTGTTTACTAAGTGATTCAAATTTATGGATGTTTCTTTCCTGGGGACCTAGTAACGAGGTATTCCATTAACCTGTTATTAATGAATGAACTACAATACTTGGAATCCAGTTTGCATACATTACTTGTTATGTCTGACAAGCCTCTGGCTTGTCCAGAACAACCTTGTCAAGAACAACCTTTGTTTCAAAAGTATGCATAAAATTTGAATCACTTAGTAAACAGGTCTATTGTGGAGGGTACAATGAGGAGCTGTATATTTTGCCCACTCTCTTTTGTCATCGTGTCCAAGTGTGTTGATGATTACCACAAATGGGGTAACATTTTGACATGTGGACGAAGTTTGACCAGAATCGGGTTTCTTTTTTACCGCGGTGCAGGTGTAAACGTTTAACTCGCATGCTGTGTACCCTTGTTTCATGCTTCTACACAGATATGTGTACATTTTGACACATATTCTTGCAACTGTTTAACCACATGTTATTTTACCACCTGTTCTAAGAGTGTAATTGTAGGTAATGCCATAAATACTAGGCAGCTTTCTATCGCCAGACCGAACGTCAAGCTACTACGAGTGACGTCATATTTTGCCACTGCGCATGCCCGAAGGCTTGCTCTCACGTCGCCTTCCAATTCTGACGACGGGAGTTTTTGACTTAACTGATTTAAAATTGAAATTGATTGAAATTTAACTGATTCCGCGTTGTGGTGAAAACAACAACGTGAGTGCAATTTCTCCGTCCCTCACTGCCACCAAACAATCGGTATAGGCCTAGGTAGGTCTATTTTGTTTTTTCTACTTCTTTCATCACAAAATAGATTTTTGAGAGAGCTTAAAATATAAATCAATCATCATGCGATCATATTTTTCATGAAATCGTTTCTCAGATCATTAAAATTTGAGTGAAAGTTTTGAATCTCCATGATAGCCAGTCTCATTTCCCAGCGGAAATCGACAAGGCTGGCGGCCGTGGCTGGCGGGCGACCCGTCGGGCGAGTAGCCTGTAGGCTGAGTGTAGCCAATATTGTTTTAGCTATCGGTATAAGCGCTGGTATTTGCCAAAATAACTCGCAAAACTCGTTTATGAACATTGGCACGATTAATTTTTGTGTTTATGGGCATGTCTAGGAAATTACTAGTCTAGTGACAACACTGTCACTAGATGTACTGTAGATTCTAGCAGTAGATCTAGTTAGGGAGACAGCAAGATTTTTCTATCTCATAAACCACTTCATTAAACTGTCCGAGTTTTTCAGATCTTGATGAAAACATTGCAAAATAGACATCTACCAAATTTCAGAGTAATCCATGAATCGGTTTTTGAATAATAATCAAATAATTTTTGAAAAAAGATGGCATTCAGTATTTCTTGAAAATGTTCAACAAGACAACATTATAAAGGACCTAGTCCTAGGTGTGTTAATTGATTCTACACTTAACATGATCGCTGGTCTGATTAGGCGCTCTTTTTGCCACCTTGATTGTGATATATTTGTTCGTCTGAAGTTAGCCATTTTGGATTTAGCGCGCGATGTAAATGTGGTCACCCGAGGCCGATAGCTAGCGCTGATCTGAACATTTGGTCACGTGATATAGCCGAAGCCCTCGTAGTGTGAAAATCGAAAGCGCTTCTGCCAGAGAACGAACGAGCTCTGCACAACCTTGATACGCTCCAGTTAACTCGTAGTAGCTGACGTTCGGTCTGATGTTAGAAAGCTCCGTATTGCATTACCTACAACCAACCTCAGGTATGGGTGAAAACCTCCGAAACCGTCATACGGGGAAAAAACGAGGAAAGCCCCATACTGCCAGGCAAAGCTTCGACAACTGAATACACTCAGTCTGAGGCACCTAACAGTAAAGTACAGAAATAAGCATAAGTTCGTTGTAAAACCATGTAACGATACATATGATATATTAAATATTATTATGTACTTAGTATTATTGAAAATCCACCACTACATCTCATGGGAGTTTATTATAGGCGGTTGTAGGTGTCGGGAGGAGGGCATTAAAACCAGTAGAAATGAAAGAATTACTAAATATGTCTTCACTCTATCAAACCACAATTGAAAATGAACTTTTCCACGTATGTGCACCGCTGGCATTAGCTGGGCGCCGCCATTTTCTGACCTAAAATTTCACTTTTTCGCGCATGGGTACGTTCTTCACGTCTTCTCATCTTATGCATATTCTTGTTTCCCCTGTCCAGCTGTCGAATGAAAAATTGCAGTGTGTGAGGTGAGTTTCATGTTTTGGGATATGGTTAATGATTTAATAACAATGTTACGTCGATTTGACTTTATTTTGGTGGATTTTGAAGAGTTTGAAATCACAGCAAAAGCAGCAATCCCACATTTCTATCGAGACATGGATTGGCCGTACGCCGCCTGCATTGGGGTAGCAAAGGTCCGACTTCCCGTAGCGAGCGTTTCGTTTCATGCGGGATTCTGGGTCATGGACAGTAAACATGCATTGGATATAAATTTATACTAAAATTCCATTTAAATGAGTTACATCATGATTCCTCCATATTCAGTTTCTCTAAAATATAATGATTCGATTTTTGTAATGTTCTCGATCTAAAACTCCAAAAATTATGAGAAATAAGGTAATTTGGAGCAACCTCGGATGATTTTGACTGTGTTTTTGTCAGAGCAGCTAGTGCATTATATATGTGGCAGTGGGACGTAGCATTTCTTTGGGTACAATTAGCTTGAAAATTCCCTTTTTCTAAAAATTAAAGCAATATATCACCTGAAACATATTATACAAAATCGAATTATTGCATTTTATGTGAAAAAGATAACTATTTGCAATAAAGCACATAGTTTGGTCACAGTGGCCCTTCGTTTCATGGTGTTGTTTTTCTTGGATGCACTGTTTATTTCTCAGTAACTTGCTCTGTAACTTGATTATTTGGGAAGTTGGAAATGCAAAACTATATACAGATATAAGGAATGTGTTCACTTTCTATGTAATTGTATTGATGTTGTGAGCTTTTTTCGGGGGTCGTATTGCACCACCGTTTCATTATCAAGTTATGGCACGTTATCACTAGTCAATCTTTCATTGAATTACTATGGAACATAAATGTGTATGATTCTGCCCTCATGAAATTAAACAAGTCAACAACAACAACAAAATATATCTTGAATGCTCTGTAACATTGTCAACTGCCTTGAGATTGTCAATAATTGTGACATTTTGAATTTGTCCAAAAATTTTCAGTGTAATGATTTTCTGAAGATGCAATAAAAATGAAGATCAAAAAAGATTTCAGTACATTATTTCTGAAATTGAATCAAATCTTTGTGTGGTAGGCCTACCCTACATAGTTTAATTCATTTATGTCAAATCCTGAATAAGGTACAAATGTACAAGGTATTATAAAAATAGGTTAACTCGTTTGATCATTTATAACTCAAGTTATGACAGAGAAATTTATGTGATTAATGCCTTTAAATTGACGCTAACACGTCTTTTTTAAATGAAGGCCACAAAATCTGTGTGTATCAGTATTAAAAATCAGAAAACGATTATACCATTGTGCATGGCACCTGTCATTTCTGCCAACCTTTTACTATTCATTGTCATTAAAAACAGTCGTGTATGCGTACACTCTTAGAACTAGGTGTTAAATAACATGTGGTTAAACAGTTGTAGTAAAAATATGTGTCAAAATGTACACATATCTGTGTAGAAGCATGAAACAAGGGTACACAGCATGCGAGTTAGACGTTTACACCTGCACCGCGGTAAAAAGAAACCCGATTCTGGTCAAACTTCGTCCACATGTCAAAACGGTACCCCATTTGTGGTAATCATCAACACATGCATGTGACACCTGTTCTACATATTTTTACATAATAGCAATGAAGGGATGTTCTTTTGTCTACCAGAACCAGTGTGGAAGGTACAATGAGGAGCTGTAGACCTATATTTTGTCCGCTTCTTTGCCGTGTTCATAGTGAGTGTGTGTATATAGGCGCGAAACGCGGCCGGGTACGATCACATGCAGTGCAGTGGTGAAGCTACACTACAGTTCATCGTCATCATGGAGTCGTTGCTGAGATCGTGGGGGATGCCAGCCGATGTCATCTCTTCATTTAATTGTAAAACATTCACATTTTCATTATATTAATTTTATTATTGCATCAGAAGCTATGTTATAGACCCAGAGCACATTTCAGAGTTGATGCCACCATTATAATATAATTATGTCTAAATTAGATGTAAATCATTTTTTATGTGAAAATCAACCTTTCAGATCATGTTTATATATAGTTGAAAGTCTGTTGTAACATTGTTTTGTACTTTGTTTTGTTTTCCATTATTGAGATGCAAGTTTTAAGAGGAAATGCATTTGTCAAAACTATATCAAAATGTTTGAAGTTAGTGTTTTTCCAACAAATTCACAAAACAAGAAACATACATCCAGGTTTTCGCCCTTTTCTTTTGGAAAATTGACCAAATTGTAAAAAAAAGAAGCTTGTATATTGTTACTTTTATTGTGATTGATCCACATTCCAGCATTTAGAGTATAATTATATGTAAATTATATGTAAATAATTCAACCTTTCTGATCATATTTAAATACTGTAGTTTAAAATCTGTTAACTTTTCTTTGGATTTTTTTTCCATGCTTATTAAAATGCAAGTTTAACAAAACATAATTTTCATTGTGCATTTGTAGTCTCAACTCATCCTGGTGTAGATATGTATCATATTTTAGTGTAAAAAGTGACACATTGGGGTGTGGTAAAAAGTATGGGGTAAATTCTGTACCACTTAAGGGGTAAAATAATAACACAGCTGCGGGGTGAATTGTTACACAGGCTGGTAGTGGTTAAAAGTTCCACAGCATGGGGTAAAAAAGGGAACATGGTCGTTTTGGGGTGAGATGTTACCCCACCCTTTGGTGCTAACATTTTACACATTAGATGTGTAAAACATAACACATGTATCAAGCAAAATCTAACCACTCATGGTGCGTAATGGTTTACACCACAGGCGACCATGTTCCCTTTTAACACATTTTCGTGTTATTTTTTAACACCAATGGGGTAACTTTTTTTAAGAGCGTAGAGTAGAGACTGGCAAGGATTGAGTACATTTTGACAAGGGAATTTAGGATATGCGGAGAAGGGCCAACTAATTTGCTTCTAGGAGAGAAAATGACTGTTTAAACATTAAAATTCGATGATTTTCTTCATAATCCTTTCATTCCATCGACAATAATGATCTAGCGGAATTCGGACGGTTTTACTGCAATATATTTATGAAAACTCATCACCATGCTTGATTTATGTTTGATGCGACAAAACACGCCCGTTGCCCTGTTTGGGGTCCTTTTTCTGGTGAGTAAATATGAATGAATTTGATTTATTCAATATGAAAAGCAAAACGCAGCAATTAAAAGACCATAATCATAGTACAAAATTGTAACATTGCACGAAAGGAAGTGTATCATAATCTAAAGGTGTAAATACGAAAGAATATTACAATGTTTTATCGTTTAGTGATCATGAAATCTGTAATCTCATTGGTCAATCATGTCCTTGATAAAACTCCGTATTACCCGTGTACTCGGTTACAAATACAGACCATCCACTGAATATATCCCGTATTCCATGAATGAGGTCATATGTCTCTGTTGTTGTTTTTATGCTTTGCATTATTTTTTTTAAAAGATAACATCGTTACCCCCTGCTTAATTCTTCTCACGAAATACGGGAAATATCTAATAGACGGTCTGATGTCATATTACATTCGGCCTCCGGCCTCATTGAATATGGCACCAGACCATAGATATTTGCCCGTATTTCGTGAACAAGCAGGGGGTAACTAATAATACTACATTGTATTCAGAGTATCATCAGTTTCTTTGATAACGCTGTCATGATTAACCCCAGTTTCACTTGAGTTGCGTTGTCTTTGTCAACTGTTACTGTGCCAAGGGTTTATCTCTCTTCAAATTTTTTCCAAAATGTGATCAATAATTGCTTTTTAAATGTCTGCACTTCATAAACTATAAATTATTTCACAAAAACCTGTAGAAAATTTATTACCATTTCTTATGATACCAAACATTATTACTTTACCCAGTTTTATGCATAAGATTTTTAAGAATAATTGAAAATTACATTTGAGTTTCTTTTATGTCCATTACTTTTGGTTTCTCATTTGTTTACTATTGTTAAAATGTTGAAATAAGGCAATATCTTTTTAAAAATCTGCAATTTTCTCTGAAAATTTCTATGGTAGCATATAATTATAATCATATATTTAGAATGCTTGATTTATGCTCAAAATCGTGATATACATTGACCACCATATACCTTTCCTGTGGTCAAGAAATTGGTGAATGAAAATGACAAGTCTATCTGTCACATATACGTGCCATTGGCACTGAAAGAGTTAAAGCTTACATGTTATTGTCTGAAACGTGAAAACCCTCCAAAGCAGTTTGGCATGGCGAAATCTTATAGGAGTTTAGCTCATTTATTCTCAGATAAGCTTTAAACCAAGTTTTTAATACAATGCAGATGTATATTCATTTAAAAATACTGAAGCAAACCCCCTCCCCCCCCCCCCCCAAAAAAAAAGTATGGAGTTGAACGCCTCTACTCTGTGATGCGCGCAGAATAAATGGACGCTAAAAACAAGTGCTGAGTCACAGGTCAGTGAATGAGCACCTGAAGTGATATGGCAAGTTTCCATATCATTCGCATGTAGTTGGAGAAAACATACATTTTTTGTAGGTTTCGCTGCCCGAATATGAGGTGATGTTTGCCATATCGGCACTTACAAAATCCTTGTACGTCTATGCTTAATTGCTTCCGGGCAGTTTCTTACACAATGTTATCGCATCTCCAGAACGCAACTTTAACTTTAAGAGGTAACCTAATGACAATGAAGGAGTTGTTCAACTACAACATCACACATTTTAGGTGGATGGTTTCTGCTTCAACTTGCATAGACATTTTTTTTTATTATTATTTTTATTTTGGGGGTTTAATTGTGAATGTTCTTGTTTATTAATTCGCCTGAGTATAAAATAGGTTGGACGAAAGGGTTAAGACATGGAAAGTAACAAAGCGACAATTTTATCCTCTTTTTAAGTATCAAGAAGGAAACAGGACGAAGATATATGCATGCTTTATTTTCCTTTATTTACCAAACCCTATCTCTCTTCTAATGTTTCTTCTTCAGATGGAGTCATGCTAACATTTCTGGCATGTCAGTGACATTAATATTTCCTCTCTCCCGCACTCTCTCTCCCTCTCACCGCATCTCTCTTTCTCCACCCCCCCCCCCCCCCTCTCTCTCTCTCTCTCTCTTTCCCATACACACACTCACCTACCATGAAACCTACCATGAGTAGTGAGTCGTTTGAGTAAAAACTAGTTTTAAACGGTTTTGTCAAGGGACAGTACCAATTAAGTGTTAGTTTATTGTTGGACATAAAGCCAAACTGAACCTGATTCCTCGGTCAAAAGAAACAGTATCCAGAGATCTAGGATGTTTTAGCAACTGTATATATGAGATACTAATTATTAATTCTGATTTGAAATTTTTATGAACACGATAAAAACTACTTTCGAAAAACAAACTCAAAACAATTTCAATAGCCCTGTCTATCACCTTTAGAAATGTGCGAACATTACAATGGTGTATTACATAATCCGAACCTGATTTCTATGGGCAGTACAAAAGGCCTTTGGAATTGCCCTTGAGTTTATTTTTCGAAAGTAGTTCTTATCGTGTTTATGATACATTCATAGAGATTCATTGATTCAGTAGGAAATCCAATGGATTGTTGTCTACAAATAAAGCAATTATAAATTAAGGGATAATTGGTTTTAACATGTTTATTTATGATTCATTTACAATTATCAGAAAATTCCTAAGATAAAATGAAAATGGAGCTGTGGCGGATCGATACTATGATTTTTGTACGGAATGTAATGGAGGGTGGGGAGGTGTGAGTGCGGTTTAAGCATTGCCTCACACACCTAATTGGATTTTGTTTTGTACAACTGCTAATGGGAACCTGTTACATGAGCATATTTCATCAGTCCACATTAATAGAATCAATGAATAATACCTATTGTATCTTATTTTTGATGACTATTTATATTTCCATGTAGGCTTTATAGTGAAGGCAGGATAGTGCCAGTTATGATTTTTAAGAATTCATAAATACAAAAACAAACATAGTTATGCACTGGCATTTACACCCGGGGATGATCTAATAAGTATTTCTTGTATACACGTAGTTATTTATGGGAAGTAAAACATTACACTGATAGTAACCTACGAATCTTTGAATTCTAAGATTTTCTTGCATGTGGCGAAACTACCAGCCAAGTTGAGAAAACGTTTAATTTTTCTCTGTACAAATTTCCTTTAGAACGTTTGTAACGCATCAAGCATATCTGTTTTGTCATCATGTTACCAATGTCCTATGATAATTTGTACAGGATGATTATGTAAGTACTTCATAAAGTAGTGTTGCCCCATAATTCTTGCAGCACTTATACATGTAGGCTTAAAATGGAAACATAATGATAATCGCGCGTGTTAAGAGTTAAAAATACTAAAAATACTAGTTTTAGTTGATTCAATAATTGACATAAATTGTAATAGATTTAGTGATATAATCTTGGACACGGGGTAATTACTGACGAAAATCGGAAACTGGAATGATTATATTGGGCAAGAGCCGTTTGCCCGTGAATTATAAATAAATGCTTAAAAAAGAAATAAATCTTTTTCTCTCTTTTTTTCTGCGTTGTAAACATTATTTTGAATTACTACTGTCTTTTTTATGTGTGTGGACTCCTTTTAAACGAACCGCGGTTGAAAAGGCAGTCCACGCCATATGTGGAAAAAGAATATTGTGCCTATACGACGATACCCACATCCATATTTTTCAAATTATTCGTCGAAACATAAAATGTTATTTTCTTCAATCATCCTTTGCTCATTCAATACCCATCACGTTTACATAACTGCCTGACTATACTGTTGACTACAGTTTATACATTAAGAGATCTTTCCTCCAAACAACCCTTGTGCTTTAATATTCAGTAGACACCACGTGTATATTTATTACATTCGGACTATACTATTGACTACATTTCATACATTCAAAGTACTTTTCTCCAGTCAACCCATTTGCTTATTCAATAGTTCAACAGTTCATACATTGGAAATTGCATTTTTTTAATCAGCCCTTGTGCTTATTCATTAGACATCACTTTATTTGAACATCCTGACTATACTATTGACTACAGTTCATACATTCAAAGTACTTTTCTTCAATCAACCCATGTGTTCATTGAATAGACATCACATAAACAAAACAATCTCACTGTACTATTGACTTCATTTGTTGTTTAAACTTGCTGCAAGGAATATCAATTCTATAACTTTCACCGGCTATATACATGCATAATTGAAACAACAGTGTCATAAAAGGCTCATTATTACATAATAATAATCACAATATAACTACAATTGCATTAAACTACATACCTAAAATACAATTTAATTAACTTATTCAATAACTACCTAGTTACACATTGTATTCGGGAACACAATTCAAAGGTTTACAGTGAACGGCAATATACGTAAATAATTATGAAAATGGCTGTCATTTCTAAAGGCCAGCGATTAACAATATACCATATAACCATATAAGTTCAGGAAACCTTTTTTTAACCCTTTGCAAGGTATCACCAATCCACTTTAGGTTTATCAAGTACTTTTCAGCATGATATAGTAACAATATATGAAATTTCGGGGTCAAAAGCCAATTAAAAGTATTAAAAAAAGCTCTAACGGCTGCATTTTTCATCTCATGTAACATGAAAACTATTCAGCAATATTTGCTGACCTCATGGGTTTCTATTTCATTTTCAGAATTATGAACCTTCGGACACGACATGTCATTGATTTAACACACATCCTTCCCACTCACCCACACACACGTCCACCTCTTGTGTCCAATCTGCACTATAAGAACGTGTAGTTGCAATTTACTGCCTGAATATTTGAATTCCGGATCTGTCATGTAATTCTCTGAGTTTCATATTTGTAAGAAATATTTCTATTATGTTCTTGCTGCTAAAAATAATTTAGAATGATTTCTATTAACCCGTTCAATGGCTACTGATGAGTAACAATAAATAAGAGACAAAGTATGCTAATATTTCCCTCTCTGCTTAAAGAAAATGCATCGTTTAAAGTAATTTACTTAAATTATTTCATATTCTCAAATAATGGACTTCCTTGAGTATTAGAAAATAAATGCCAAGAAAACGGGGAAACTAAAAAGTTTGTAATAATATTTTCCATTTCTCAACATTCGCCAGATATATTAGATCTCTCAATCGTTATACCATAGCATTAAGCAAGATTTCAACATCATTCAACATGGCAATGTATTCAGTCGCATAGTCAACATACATATTCGTGGCCAAATGTAGCAAAACCATTCAGATAGTAGTGGAAAAGGGATTGTGCACGCTCACACTATGAGCATAATGGACAAACCAATCAACCCCTCATTCTACCTTTCACAATGGTTCTGGCAGTCAAAAGGGGTGAAACAGGTGAATATGCACGTGACACCTGTTCAACAATATTTTTTGCATAACATTGAAGGGATGTTGTTGTAGCTTCATGGTAGAACAAGGGGTTGTTTATTTTGTCCACTCTCTTTGTCCATCATGTTCATAGTGTCAATGTCTTTAATGCCTGCAAAGTGAAATCATAAATTATGTAATTTTCATCCTCAGTTAAATTCTAAAAATATATTTACTCCATTTTTAGGCAGTTCAGATACAAATTTATCCAAACAAATGGAAATATCCTACATAGATTAATCATCACTTTACATGAACCTCTATGATATTGTTACTGTATATCTACATTGTCAACAAATAAATATTCGTAGCATTACTAATGCAGTGTGCAACACATAACAGTTCAAGAAATAATATCTTTATTTCTGCTATTAACTTTAAGCACATGTAACATGATTTATCACTTATTATCCGATTATATTAAACAGACAATGATTCAATTATTAAAAAAACATTTAAAATTAGTTATTAAAATACATGTATATAATTATGTTCATATCTTCATTCCTCTTTCATCTTCAGCGTAACATTTAACATTACGCACAGGTAAACTGAAATACTATATTATTCCCCATAAAGAACTTTCATCCTTCATATGTATCACTGTTTAAATATGTTAAGCATTTTTCTTTTATGCATATAATCACAACACACACAGGGAAAGCAATTCCTTAAATTGTAAGTTTCATTTCTAAATATATTTTCTTGAAAGTTTAAATATTCAATAAATCTAAACGGAACATGTTAAAAAATAGTAATGAGTACCTCCCATTTCCACGAAAAACAACATATTCGTCAGTCTACAAGTTTCACAATCAAACACCACATCAAACTTTGAACGATATTTTTTTTTCTATTTTTTTTAAGATCATGAATAAAGATGCACATAATTAAATCCGCCAATCAGACTCACATCAAGATTGCCGTTTATGAATACCGTAGATTGATATTAGTAATAATTTTTAAAAATCCGTTCTTTATGACACAACATATTTACGCGCTTTCCAAGGGACTTTGGAAATAATTAAAAAGGCTAATAGCTCCTCCGACAACAATAATCGCGCACACGACATGCAAGGAAAACATCGTGCTAGATACCAATTTACTACACCTGGGCCGAGAGTGGCAAATGTAGATTAATGCCTTTCAGTCGAATGTGCTAACCAATTACGACACCTCCAATGAAGGTGTGGTCGTACTCCCTAGGTTACTCATAATTTGATGACGAACTCGACACACCGGGTTGGTTCTATGTCGGGCATACTGGGGCTGGAGCGACTCGAATCATTCTTAATCCAGGCTTAGCTGCACTTGCCTGGAAAAAAGAAAGATACATGATAGATAGTAACACAACATTTTTTTTTTAGATTTCAAAGATAATGAAGAAAGAAATAAAAAATATAAGATGATATAAAATCAAGGAAGCATAGGCCTATGGTGCATATCAAAATCCTAGTTTTCAATTAATTTATATGATTTAACAAAAAATCAACATTATTTCAGATTAATCGAATCCCAATGAACTTTTATCGTTATAAAACAATAAAACTTTTTGAGCCATTTTAGATAAAAGAAAATACATTTATTGTACCGATCTAAACCAATTATCATGATTGTGGAAAATGTATCAGGCGGTTGACTCCCTCATACTTCAGCTAAGCTGACGCATCTGTGAGTTTCAGTTTCAGCTTATTGTTTCATATTTCACATTTACAATGTGTTTTTACAATATAAATGGTACAAACAATATACTTGTTATAAACAAGATAAATGGTACAAACAAACATGAAATATATTGTCAGAGAAAATAAAAGAAGGTGATTACCTCATATATTTATACTTTACAGTATTAATTAAAAACACTGGGCTAGAATAAAAGTGGAATATTGAGGAGCCTAAGGAGAAACCTACACTTGTGAGTTGTAGGCTCCAAAGAGCAATAAATTTGATAATAGTTAAAACTAGTTGGAACCGAGCAATGCATGATACAGCAATGTGAGTAAACAAATAGAATTATTGTGTCGCAGTAATCAAAATCACATTCCAAGAAACAGTATTGGGTGGTTTAGTCACTTTCATTAGAGCAGTAATATAACTATTCACATTCTTATGGTAAATAAGTATTTCCTCGTTTCCTGTACGCCCAGGCAATTTCTGAAGCATATACCGAAGTGCTGACATGATTTATAACATTATTCTCAATTTTTACCGATGGCTTAACGCAACGCACTACTTAAGAAAAGACAAATAAAACAGCAACCACGTATGCACCAATGTAACGGGGTTATGATGTCAGCATTTTACTATAAATAAATAGAAAATTTTATCAATATGCAGAAAAAAGCAATCTCCCGGCACCCAGCGACGTGCCACGAACACCCGCCCGCAACGAGCTATACTGCACCCCAGACGTCAGAACAATGATGGCTACTGAGGCGCAGCAACTCGCTGCAGGCGAGTAAATTGGCTCGTCCCCTGCCACTTAGAGAAAACTCAGAAAAGGCATACAATCATAATAAACTATATAGGTGTGGTACGAAAATGGAAAATGGTCTATTAAAAAGATTCTTTTGACAGCACTACATGTCTCCTTCTGCCCGTACGGCAAACCATTTAGGAGAAGGAGAATTTCCGTCGTTTATAAACAATGAGTGGAATCAGTAATTTCAGTTGGGAGTTCATTCGAATACTTTGGACCTGAACATGACACAGTTTTCTTTGGGTGGATAGCGTTGGGGGGGGGGGGGGGGGGGGGGGGGGGTTACAAACAGTGCAGAAATGAGCGCAGGTAATTCATTTATATATAACTGATACATGAATATCCCTAAGTTGTAAACATAAATATCTGAAATTAGTAAGAGCCTATTCTTTTAAAAAAAAAAATCTCATATTGGGATCATTTCTGCAATAAAAATATGATTGAAAGTGTCGAAGGCCTTGGAGAAGTCCAAGAAAATTCCTACAGTATGTGACATGTTGTCAATGGCATGAGTTACTTTATCTAAAAACGTAAGTATTGCATGTGTTGTGGAATGTTTCTGTCTAAAGCCAAATTGATTATCAGAGATAATATTGAAATCAATAAGAAATTTCATTGTACGTGAATGAATATTGCGCATTGAATGTACTTTAAACATTATAATTATTAAAGTCACACAATCATCAGGTTCATTATACTAATTGAAGAAAGATGAAAGAAGAGTAAGACTAAATAGTATTTACTTCAGCTGTTGACAGTGTAGGAGCACGGCTGTTCGAAGCACGGCTGTCACGAGCTTTGCGAATATTTTCTCTGATGGCGTTTCGAACCTTTGATAAGAAAAACCACGATTATTTAAATATTATTTAATTATATATAATTAAGTCACAAAATCATCAGGTTCATTATACTAATTGAAGAAAGATGAAAGAAGAGTAAGACTAAATAGTATTTACTTCAGCTGTTGACAGTGTAGGAGCACGGCTGTTCGAAGCACGGCTGTCACGAGCTTTGCGAATATTTTCTCTGATGGCGTTTCGAACCTTTGATAAGAAAAACCACGATTATTTAAATATCCTGTATATATGAACAAATGTTATTTATTATAATTATAATGCACATTACATGACTTCGTCTATCTTGCCGAAATATTCCGAGGCGAACGTTACCATGGTTACACAGATCTATCGAAGAGCGTGGAGAATTCACATTTTAGAAGAGATTTCTCTTGCAAAATAGAAGGGAGGTGGAGGGATCATTATTCAAAAACTTTTGTTTATTGCAGGTCTACTTCCTGAAAGTTACAAAAGCCGTGACCAAACGATATTCGTATTGAAATAATACATCGTCGCGCAACCTAAAAATTAAGGGGAAATAAAGCAGCAGTGTATTCATGGTATTGATGGGCGTATGAACAATGCATTATGCAACCCCACTATCATTCGTCTTCTATTATAATACTCTCTTTTATGTTGGTACAGAGAAAATACCCGAAAATACTTAAAGTCTTCTTATTGTAGCTAACGAAGATTTTATAACATACCTCTGAATTGAGAAAGCAGTAGAATAGTGTGACAAAAAAACCCTGCGTGGATAAAAGGAAACAAAGAAATTACCAACACACGCACTATATTGTGCCAAAATCATGAGGATCTATAAAGTTACAACAAAACCAAAGAAAACCAACAAACCGAAAACTAAATTGTGGTCATTTAGCCCATGTCCAATAAAAGAGTCTTATCTTCTTTTCACCCCCCCCCCCATTTATAAAAAGGTAACATCATCGTTGCTCTGTAGAACACGCCGAAAGCCCCCTTTTTTAGACGAGAACGTTGTCAACCTATAAAAATACAAATCATTTATGTTAAAATCATAAATTGGATTTTCATTACTAATCAAAAGTTTTTTTTTTTTTTTTTTTTTTTTTTTTTTTTTTTATAATTGTATGTTTTATTACAAATCAAAAAGAAATTACAATATTCACAGATAACCAGCTTGAATGATTAAAATTAAAAAAAACAAGATTACAAATTATACAAATGATCAAAAAAGGCAGCAGAATAAAGAGAATTATTTAAAATGAGGCCTGACACTGACCAAAACAAACAAACAAAAAACACACATTTATAAAGAGCATTCATTGGTTAAAACAAAAGACTTGAAAAAAACGGGCGATTACTAATCAAAAGTTACCATAGAGATTAGACTATACCTGAAGGCTATTTAGCAGGTTGTAGGTGTACTCCAGTGCCTTCACGTGAGGAAATGATACGACTAAAGGAGTCAGTAACCAAGGGATACCAAGCAATGGGAGGAGCAACACAATACTCCGAAGACCAGCTCTGAAAAGTGAGAAAGAATGTTTGTCATTATTTTATTTCTTTGACGATAATAATCAATGTGTTGATATTGGGGTTGAAGTACGTTAATTTGGCATTAGGATAATATGGAATGAGCTATGAAGAAAATATGTTATAATCTTTATAAACACTATTTTTCCCATAAGAGTTTGATAATTAGTTATTCTGGTAATCTTTCCAGACAGTGTTTGCCAACAAAGAAGAATATCCACAGCAATTTACTTGATTTGCTTGATCTTATCGTTGTCCAGTTGACCTCGAGATGCCGACACAACTGTCTTTACGACCATCAGAAGAATAACCGCATTGACTTAGAACATGAGAAATTGATGTGATTTTAATTTTAAATCATCTTGCTGCAAATAAAATAAATGTGAAATAAGATTACATCATACTAGATCCTAGGCAAGTCAACAGTGTTAAAATATATTTAGGAATTGTACAATTTTTAAACTTCTTCTTATATGGCAATGAACCACGTAGTAATGGGTATTTTACAATAAAAGTATCATAATCAAGATCAAAAACACGTCTAGGCCTATTTTGTTTTGAAATAGCCTCTTTACACACTTATCAAAAAGGGTTCAAATTTTGCAACTTAAGTAGGTACAATAGCAGAACCCCGATGGTATGCAAAGTGAACCACTCTTCCGTAATGTACAATTACACAACAAATATACAAAAGAAAATGAAATATTCTAATACTCAATGAAATTACCATAATCGTCAGGTTATTAGGGAGGTCAAAGTATGCAACAATTCAATGTTTTCAACTGGAAAATTCACATAATAATACAAGTTGCTTACGATTACGATTGCAATAGCAGGGCCTGTGAATGCCCAGATCGTCCCATCTGTTGGATTCAGCCAGCAACTGGAATTTGAATTATTTTAAAGATAAAGATAAATCAAATGTTAATGATATTTCCTTTACTTTGATTTATCTATAATCTCTACTCTTCTATATTTTGCAATGTCAATTTCAACAGCAATAATATAGGTTTCCCTGCCCATTTTCGCCACTATTTCATTCAATATTTAAAAAAATGTGTTTTTAATTTTGTCCCAGGCACTGTGGAATGTGCGAACGCTCGTTTCAATTCCGTCTTTGGTAGAACAATTTTGAAACAGTGTCATTCAGTTTCGTGCTATGTCATATAAATATAAAGGCCCAAATAACACTTGACGAACAGGCCCCTAGAAGGCTGATGATGATGGGGGTGCTGTTGCCAGCAAAATACTGATGACCTTTTTTCTTCTTCTTCTTTTTTGGGCTTGTCAGAGATTTTTGGAGTTAAAACAAGACCCCAAAACGCTAAGGAACTTTTCTTTTCTTTTTTCTTTTTTTTTTTCTTTTTTTTTTTTTTTTTTTGCTCACAGCACCCCCAGTAACAAAATCGTTCCCAGGGGCTTGTTGACGAATTGGAATGACAAAATAATGAATGTGTTTGATAAAATGACGAATTAGATCCTATCATTACTAACTCGCTTAGAGGCAGAGACGAATTTCAGTGAGAATTCACGAATTCGAATGCTTTATTTTAAAATTTAATTGACAAACACGAATATGAATGACAGATTGACGAAACCGAACTTAGGATTTGAACGTAGTAAACATTTCCGGACAAAATTGCATTGAAAATTGATGAAATTGAATGAAAAGGTGACGAAATGGGCGGGAAAACCTATATTACAACGCAATTGATTTGCAGGAAAAACCAAATACTAAAGAGTAAAATTATATAAATTACTCACCTTCGTCCATAGCCATAGCCTTGATGCTTCACTCCACCAGTTATAATGAGTATCACTGCTGGAAGGCCTTTGGCACAATGAAAAATACATAGCAATGTTTTACACACATGGCGGACACGATAACGGACACGATAACTTGGATTAAAAAGGCTGAACTCAATAAAACATTTTTTTTTAATTCAAGATATGTAATGTTATATCAATTAATATTTCTTTGTTAGTGTCTGTATTGATATCTAAGGTTTTACTACGTGTGTCGTCTACTGAGGATTCATAACTTTGAGCTTACCCCATCCTATGATGACATAAATCCAAGTTTGAGGATTACCAGAGTCAAAGACCTGGATTATCTGACGGTAGAGATGTACGCCCTCTACGAGCATCCAAAACATCACTGCAAGGTAGAAGTAGTGTAGGATGAAGGAATATGCCTTGCATGCAGGCTATAGAAGAGGTTCAAACAAACATGTAAAATATACATGAGACAAAGCCTTACTTACAAGAAGTTAAAGGTGGGTCTAGATATAAAAGTGTTGTATGAATACTAGAAGAAAGAATAAAAATATCTACTTAAAACACAAACTTGCCACTTAGCCACAGCATTACTGACATGGACTGTCAGCATTAGGATTGCCTAGAAGAGACAAGGAGGAAGTAGGCAGCCACAAAGCTAATTGAAATTTTCAGAGAAGAACACTTTACCTCAATTTCAATCGGCTTGATACCGGAAAAGAAGGTGATAGTGGCAAACAAAATGGCGACCATCAGATTGACGTGAATTATTACACGGTCGGCTGTCAACGAACGTCTGTGTATACGACAGTGAAAGTTAGAAGCGAAGGTTATTATTGCTGTTACCAATTTAAAAAACACACCCGAACGCACACACACACTTTTTTTCTTTAGGTTCATTATTCATTAACTATTCCAACATGCTGTGATGTTGAGTCTTTCAGATTTGTGACAGACTAGGACAGTGTCCTTTAATATGAATTATGTAAGCAAGTTACCTTTGCTTAAAAGATTGACATCTGCATAATTTAACAAAATATTGATATAAATCTAGGTTATATTTCACTGCAGTGCAACAGTAGTGGTGGACCAAATAGTATTTACATGGAGCTAGAAGACTACGGATAATGCTGCAATGGGCATGATGGGGTACTGGATGAACACCAGTGCTTGGGAATAGGATGAGACACAAAATTATGAGTTCGAGACTTTTACATTCACGACATTAGGACTACTTACATTTAAAACTCACCTTCCGTTACACAATAGGTTTGAAATATTATAATTAATCAATTTTGGATTATGGTTCTTTGGTTCAAATTTAAAGTAGGCTTTCTACATGGATGTGTTTTTTTTTCAGTTTCAATAGAATTAACATTGTAAAATGTGTTTTAGAACTTGAACGTATTGTGGTGGATTTTTCTGTTGTCGGCCAAGGGCTTATGTCAACTGATTTTATTTTTAATACAAAAATGAATGTATAAACTCTTATACTCGCGTGAAACGTGGATTTTCTAATTACATTAATCTAAATCGTACCGGATTAATCAAACCTCAAAAGTGATAAAATTCCTTTTCATACTGTCACCTGAGCATTAATAATATAATCAGACTGATGACAATTGATGCGACGGATATTCCGAGACCAATCCAGGTTAGCATATCACTGATGATATCTCCCTCCTGAAACACGATATTCAAGAAAAATTCCAAAACATTCGTTCTCTGGGTATTGAAACATCGATATGTTTTTTCGTAGAAAAAAATAATGTAATAAACCTCGTACTATCAACTTCCTTTTCGACAATATTTTGTCAGTATGCCATTTTGTATTACGAATTCCTAGAATCTATTACAATGGAAACAAGACCTTCTGGTAGAGAGATATCGAGGAGTAGTAGATGCCATTACAAATGTATGCTGCAAGGAGCATTGTCTCTATCACTGGTTTCACTAAAAATTTATATTTCTTAAATGGCTTTTTAAAAAGTGATAATTTCACGTTTATTGTTTCGTTATTTCAAGGTATATTTCTAATAAATACAATAATTATCTTCACGGTAATATGTTGCATGAAAATTATATATAGTTATATAAATGGGTCTTTCGGTCGGATAAGATTTTAAATCTTGAATATTGTATATGTTTATACTACTGTTTTGAGTAGTTTATTTTGGACGTGCTTTTATTGAATTGAATAAATAACAAATTCAAATAAAATTTATTCCATGTATGCATGGAAATTAGTTTTAGCCAAACTAAAAATAGAACAAATCGAGTCCATCTTACCAGATCACTCGGCACCAAGCTCGCTAAAATGGCAAAGCTGGTCATATGATCACAATAGCATGATGTCATGTTAACGTTGTCTGAGTCAATTTCTCGACAGCCAGTTGAATTCCAGTTTCTGGGAGAAATTTCGGATAACACATACAACCAAATTTGCTTGACATTATTTTCTTTTAATAAATGGAATTCAATATTACATCGGAAGCAAGAGTAAACGATCCATTCATATTAATGTGGTATATTTCGGCTGACAAGCCGGAGAGTGTAATTTTAGCTAAAGTTTTAAGATGCAAAGCAATTTTCATGATTTTATTTTGATTATAACAAATGTATTCATGTTTCTAAAACAATTTAATTTTATTTTTCTCAAATATTTTTTTAAAATTTTCCCATCGACAACAAACTTTATTCAAAAATAGATAAGTTGGAATTGAAAACATGATGAAGGGTGAAGGTATGGGATATGACATTATCTTCAATCTCTTAATTTGGAATATGACAGAATGAAGGCCTATATAAATATATTTTCATCAAATAGCAATATATTACATTGCCCTAAGAAAGCTATATAAACTGAGAAAAATCGGCCACTGAAAACCCGATACCCGCCCAAGGAACGGTACATAAAGTATACCTATGAAAAAAAGCGCAAAAAGGACATTTGGGAATCAAATTATAGATAAAGTTGAGTTCTGGTCATGAGATTGAATTGTAAACGAAAGTGTATCAAAGCAATTGTGAAAGGTTGGTTATATAGCACATAACAATCCGTGTATGCTGAAAGGTTTTGGACTCACATAAGAAATGGTAATACCTGTTGTTTTGATTCCAGAAGCTGCAAGTCGGTGAGTATAATTTCTGACCAGTCATCTGCAATGTAGTGGAAATGGGAGAGAATAGAACATATTGAGAATACCAGTCAAGTTCCTTATAGTTATCTGAATCAATCAACATCAAATAAAAACGCCCTCTTTTCATTTTGTGATATTGTACCAAAGAAAAATGTTTTCCAACGTTATAAAGCTGATCTATCTCATTTAGTTGCTTTGAATGAAAGAGGAAAAATCAACGAAGCAGGTAAGCTGGTAAAAGTTTGAACGAAATCGGACAAGCAATAAGAAAGTTACGAATTTTTGAAAATTGTAATCACTATACATATGGGAATTTCAAATTGGCCGAATAGGTAATGTCACTGTGATGTAGTTGCGGACAACTACCCCATTTCCTCCAACACACAAAATGACTAAAATGTAACTTTTTTCAAAATGTATTACTAAGTAGGATATTTTTCTTTAATGAGGACCTATGCTATCTCCATTATATTTTGAGTAGTGCCCAGACGGTAAAGGCGCTTCGGAGAAAACCGCAAATTAATGATATTTTTGTCCACAAGTCCACAATCGACTCACCAAATTTCTAATTTGAGATTCGCATAGATGTAGTAATCTCATTTTTTCAAACATCCATAACTTTCTTATTCCTTGTCCGATTTTTTTCAAATTTTCAACATCCTGGTTTTCTTATTTTTCTGCTTTCACACAAATCATCTTATTACCAGGATTGGATTGCTCTTTAATTACTCCTGCTTTAAGTGAGTGACATATTTGGATGGATTCAAGATCTTTAATCGGAACTCACCGTTGAGTGTCTGAGGGTAAAGCTGAAGGGAACTGACACCAGCTCTTGGCCAATGAAAACAAATACAGTGATGACGTCACTTGCAACACGAAGATTGACATCATTTTTTACGTAGGTGGCGTTGTTGATTGTGTTGTTATTGAGGAGCTCGGCAAGATGTGATGATGCAGAAATGCCGATAGTCACAAGTTGGTGGTCGCTTTCTATACAGACACAATGCAATGTCAATAACAAACTTCAAAATCCTTTTCCGCTTATGCAAATTATGTCTATCTTGGTCGCTATTTTTTTATTGTTTTTGTTTCCCTTTTGTTCTGTTTCTTTTCAAATTCAAAAAGCATTATACATGTACTACTATTGGTGTATCTTTATTGACAAGCAATTTTATTTTCACAGGACCATTATTTGTTGTGTTGCAGTGATTTACATTTATTTTACAGTTCTCACATACATTGAGTTCATCGCTGATATTCCCCCTTCTTGTCTTTCTTTCATTTTTTGTTCGTTTGTTTGTGGGTGTGTGTGTGTGTGTTTGGTTGTTAGTTTTTGTAAAATGCACTAGCGGGTTTTATGGAGAACAAAATTGGCCACATTTCTAAAACGCAGTTGTCATACTTTAGGTACATAACCCCACCTCCCCCCTCCCCACCCCCACCATGTCACCCTTTTCAAAAGAGCACCTAAAAATGTGATCACCTTAAGTTGTTTGTTTGCTTTTGCTTGTAAGAAGAGATTGTCTGAGTAACCGTCACCGAAAATTGTTTCCATGATTCTTTCATTTCATTTCTTTTTCTTTCCCTTTTTCTGCTCTTCAGAATAAATTAGTAATTAGAAAAAAAAATTGATGATTCTTTTTGATCCACCCCTGCACATAATACATTCTTACATAACTCTTACCTTTAGAGTGGTCATTTTTTTCACAGAAGTAGTGTGGGGGCAAAGAAAATTGGTTCCGATTCCCGGTTTCTGTCCATTCCTTACCACACAAATCTTCGACTGCAGATCGATATATGTAAATATCTAATGTATAAAAAACGATGATAGCGATTATAGTGAGTCCGACGTGAAAGATGTAAAGGGAGAGACAGAGGCTGATAGGAAGAGATTAAAGAAAGAGAAAAGAAAAGAGAGTAACCAATAAAAGTGGAAGGAAATGGGCACGGAGGTTACAGCCCTATAGCTACAAGGTCCGATAGTTAGCGAATCCGATAGACCGACACCCAATAGATAGAAGGTTCGATAGACCGAATGTACGAGAGGGTCCAATAGACAGACGGTTCTATAGACCGAATCGATGGAGGGTCCGATAGTCCGAAGGTTCTATAGATCGAATGTCCAGCGGGGTCCGATAGTCAGAAGGTCCGATAGATAGAAGGTTCGATAGACCGAATCGGCAAAAGGGTCCGATAGTCCGAAGGTTCAGTAGGGGTCCGATAGTTAGAAGGTCCGATAGACCGACAATAACGTAAAAAAAGGTAAAATAAGTGGATACAATAAGTTTTAATAGTTTTATCTCATAAAAGGAAAAGGGTAATGCCTTATCTTCTTCTATGTGTACTGTAATAAACCGATGCACTAGGTCTGTAGGCCCACCCTCCCCCCCCCCCCCCCCCCAAAAAAAAATGGGGAAATTATTTTAAAGTTTTGTTTTATACATTTTCAACATGTTAAAAGTATTTTTATCAGAGCATCATCATCATCACCGTGGGGAGGGGGTGGTCCACCCATGCAGCTCAGCCCCCGGTTAATTTTGCCACTAAACCGATGTATTGGCAATGGGGAACGCTGACCATTTTTTGAAACATGGAAATCTAATTATATGGTGCACACTAAAGCCCCGAGGCCAATCATGCCCGAAGCATTTTTTTCTAGTGGAGCAAGCTGAGGAAAGGGCAGCTTTAAACAAAGAAATCTTATGGGGTGCACACTTTATAGTTGAATTTTCATTAAAAGTAACCAAAGATAAGATTCTGACAACAAAAGATTCTGACCAATAAAAATGAAATTGTTTCAATTACGCCCTACCACCTTCTTGGGAGGGGGGGGGGGCGTTTCCATTTTTTTTTAGGGTTGTCAGGTGATATTTTGATAATTCGAGAATAGTCGGATACCTCACTGCCCGAATATTATGATATTCGGGCTTCTTGTTGCTGCAGGACGTAAGAGGTGCTTGCTCCAAGAAACAATCTAGGCATAGTTTCTTGATTGTATGAGCGAGCAAAGCGAGCGAACGAGAGAGAGAGAAAAAAGAAGAAGAATTTTGTATCCTGAGAATATGTTCTAGCGTATTTTTATTCCGTTCTCATATTGGGAAGAGTCTATTGTCACAGGCCATTATTTCTGAAAATTCAACTCTTTAGCCCCTTTAGGTCAACTTGCTACTCGGTTCCTTTCAGTTATGTTGTAACCTTCTTTGAGTTGAAAAATAGCATAACATTAGCTAGAGATTCAAGATGCAAACCAAATAACTTCCATAAGCATATGACTTATTAATATAATTGGCATTGGTTTATATACATAAATATGGCGATTATATTAATAACTAATATCAATAATGAAAATATAATGGGCATTGGTAAATAACCCTAATAATGCTAGAGAGGGAAATTTTTGAATTTTTCCTTTCTTTTCTTTCCTTTTTCTTTGGTTGGAACCATGAAAAGTGGGAGGGGGAGGGTATTCCCGCCCCCCCCCCCCCACATTTGAAAACATCTGAAAACATAACGCCCCCACCTATTTTTAATCACTTATTTTTTACCACTTTTCATTTTATCCACTATTTACCCTTTTTACGTATTTATTGTCGGTCTATCGGACCTTCTAACTATCGGACCCCTACTGAACCTTCGGACTATCGGACCCTTTTGCCGATTCGGTCTATAGAACCTTCTGTCTATTGGACCCTCATGTACATTCGGACTATCGAACCTTCTATCTATCGGACTTTCTGACTATCGGACCCGTTGGTCATTCGATCTATAGAACCTTCGGACTATTGGACCCTCCTGCCGATTCGGTCTATAGAACCTTCTGTCTACTGGACCCTCTCGTACATTCGGTCTATCGAACCTTCTATCTATTGGGTGTTGGTCTATTGGACCGGCTAACTATCGGACCTTCTAGCTATAGGGATGACCCCGGGCACGGAAACGAAAGCAGAGTCGCCACTCCCAATTATGTAGTTCAGAGAAATTTTAAAAAAATGATCATGGTACTGTTTTGTGTGTATTTGCCTGCTTGTGTACAGGCGTGTGTGTATGTGTGTGTGAGAGAGAGAGAGAGCATCAAACATTATTTTAAACATCGCTGCTACTCACAAAATCCAACCAAGGAGGTAACTCCTTGATCCAAACGCTTGATTTCTATTTTTTGCTTTATCATGATTATCATACAAAGAAATGGCGTACATGGTACAAGACATTCTTGCTTAAAGTTCTTGATTTGTATATGTGTATGTAAACATTTCGGTATACGTATAAAGCGTTCATATGTTAAACTTACTGTTGACTGTGATTGACTGTCCTTTACTTAGATTCATTCCCATTTCAAGGACGCTTTCCTTCAAAGTCTCAGGATTGAAAATAATTTGCAGATCCTCCTTAAGAAAAAATGGATTAGTAACATTATATTACAATATCTATGGAAACTGAAATACGATTCAAGAAAAGATGAACCGACCTCCTAGCACCCCCCCCCCCCCCCCGATCTATAGCCTTGCTAATTCGCAGTTTATCCATGAAGCACGACCGGTGCCCCCAACCCCATGGTGCAAATGCATATTATAATTTATATGTCTGGATGCACTATGCACTAAGTACGCACTATACTATTGTATATGTCCACAAAGGGGATGAGCTATGGGCATGATCAGGCCTAGATATCTGGGGCCATGTAATCGGGGCAATGTTTTGTCAGATGTACGGAATAAAGATGAAGTAATCCCCAGCAAAGTGCTATCGGTGGGCGACGAAGGAGACGTTACCTTAGTAAAGAGTGTGGATGAACTTATCACAACAGGTATAGAAGAAGCCCGGCCCCCCACTCAGTATTATTTAGGGTACGCGTATGCTTGTTCCCTCCCTTTGAAAGCACCCCCCTATCTCAGGGCTGCCAAAATTTCTGAACCCCCCTATCGCGGGCTTTGCGCGGGCTTTTCCTGCCTTGGAGACCCCCCTAAATTCAGAACACTGTTCAATGTACCCCCCTATCTCAGGTGAGCTCTCATTCCAACCCCATATCTCAGGACAGACACCAACCCCCTCCCAAGTAAGCTGTCATTACAATGTGTTTCTACTTTTCAAAATGAAATAATCCTGGCTGAATGAGCTATCAAAACTAGCAGGAATTTCAGGAATTTGATCCTGGGATTTGATCAATTTTTCAAGATATTTCATAACCCCCCTTTTTTAATTTCTCAGGTGTCGAAGAGAGAGAGAGAAAGAAAAACACTCCCTTTTTAATGAAAACTCTGGGTGAAAGATATAAAACACCCCCTTTTTTTACAATTCACGGGCCGGATTGTGTCGCCGAAAAAGTACCCCTTTACCGGAGATTTTGGGAACACGCATGCGGTCCCTTCGACCTCCGAGTGGGGGGGGGGGGGGGGGGGGGGAGAAGAAGTAGAAGTTTGCGTTGCCATTGCAGTGATATCGGAAACTGAACTCACTGATGCGGTCAAGGTGTGGTCGGATGAGGGCAGAAAAGAGGCGAGGGACGGAGAAGTCGTTTCGGACCATATACTCGTAGTGATTTGAGTACTCGGTGAGTCTGTACGTCCAATGTCTTGAGAGTTGAAGGATGTCGATACGTGTGATCCAGTCGTGAGCGTAGTGATAGTGCTAATTATGCGCAATAAATAGCAAGGAAGGTGACCTCTGTAAGAACCGCGTTTTGAAAAATAGCCGCTGAAGGTTTCTCTGAAAAAATTTGTTGAGTTTCCTAAGGAGCGAAAAATAATGAAATACGCCGTTAAATCAAATCAGCATGACAGTCTGTTGTTATCAATAATAATTTTTATTTTCATTTCTGATTATACAATTAGATAACTTAAAGGAGAATTAACCCCTGATTACAAATTTACTTATATTGGAAGGTGTAATATATTCCTACTTATTGGCCTAAATCATTTTCTAATAAGATATCAGAAAAGGGTATAAATAAAGATATTCCAACACCCGGTATCGTCCCCTACTCATTTACATGGAAGATATTTTGAATCCAAAACCTAAATTGATTTTCTTCATTACCTAAAATCCCATATGTGATGAAAAATATAAAGTGGATGTTTACATGTATTATAAAAAATTAAATCGTTATAATGATACTTTTAAATTGTCTGGTTTTGCTTAGAAAAAAATCTATTTTCTTGGGTTTGCCAAACAGAGCAGAACATAATATATGCAGCATGCATCCTGACTTTTCAAGTCCATTATCCGAAAGCAGGTGAATGCATAGTTTGCCGCTATAGATGCTCAGGGAAGAAGCATCCATAAAATTTGAATTAATTTGCTCCGTCCCATACGTCACAGTATCGAGAAAATAGATTTCTATTAAGCGAATATCTATTTTCAACGTAAATATATAAGGAAATCTTCAGTTTAAAAATAAATTGACATATCTATTCTATATTTTTAATCTCAAATGGGTTTTTAATTTTGAAAAAAGGCAATTGGCCATTTTGATTAAGAAAATCTTCTTGTACACATAAAAAAAATGGCAGCCCCATGTGCTGCTAGCAGACGATACATATTGCTAGCAGTTGATACAATTTTGCTCAAAAAATCTTGATTCGTATCGATCTCAGTATATTTTGACGCGAAGCCATATAGTCTAACAAGTAGGAATAAATAACACCTTTGAACAATATCGTTTTATTTTTTGAGGTTGATTCTCCTTTAAGTCTTGACAGTAGCGAGATAGCGTCCCGACAGGTGAAGATTAAAGACAAAATTACAGAAGGTGAAAATTCGCCGAAGATAGTAATGTGAACGTGGTTATTTTTTTCCAACAAATAATTGGGGGATGGGGGCAAATTGAAAATTACTCAAGTCCCCTATTGTCATGCTTGGCATCATCCCAGACGTTGCAAAACTCTGGCGGGGAAGAGGCGAGGCAAATTATGCAGGGACGTGAGATCTACTAGTATAATGCACAAATATTCTCATTTTTGTAGAGAAATTGAAGGACGAATTGCTATACAACTATACAAAATGTGTTCGGGTGCACAAGCGTTTTAGTTTTCTAAGAACATAAATGGATGAAAAACTGCATATACACCCCACGTGAATAGTGAAAAGGTTCCCCATATACCAAAGGATTAAAAAAGAAAGATGAAAGATTTTAGTTCCCTACGGCATTTTCTATACAATGCACAAAATGTTTTTACTGTTTTAAAAGAAAATTGATGCATGGGACACTCCATATACACCAAATGATAGGTGTGATGTGGGATCCCCTTTCCAACTTTACGCTTTTATTAAGTTTTTGCATGTACCTTCCTGCAACATGTCATGTTGGGACTGTTCCTTGATCCTTGTTAATAATTGAATGAATTAATAAATATCCAGATAAGAAACGTCTGTTCAAAACGCATACTATTTTACTTTGCGAAAATTAATAAGTCTGCACACGAATGATTGGTATACAACATACCGCACCTCATCTCGCCAGCATCTTTTATTTTTCATATTCCCCATAGGTTTAATCATAGGTCTCTATAGTAGGTCCGTGGCTTAATACAACGACCACTCGGTTCCAGCATGGACCTAGTGGCCCGAATTCACAAAGGAGCCGAGGTTTAAACCTCCGTAAGCGTACTGAAATAGGCGTAAATAAGCGCACATTGCCCATGCGCGCGCTCAAAGAAAATATATGATTGGATCGGATTCCAATCATTCTGTGCGCACGTACGGTTAACAAACCCCAGAAACCCAGCGCATGCCTATTATTTGGCCTTGGTATTAATTCAAGAAACGAATTATTTCAAGTCGACGGTAGAAGAGCTCATAGTTAAAAGCGATGGTTTAAACCAAACCACCTTTGTGAATTCGGGCCACTACGTCAATTGTTCCAGTAGGCAACGGGCTAATGGAAATGAAGTTAGATGGATAGACCCCCTGACGCAGCTCATGCCTATCATATGTAACCTCGTCTGCCTTGGTATTAATTCAAGAAACGAATTATTTCAAGTACACAGAAGAGCTCATAGTTAAAAGCGAGTCAGAAATATGTTAACATTTGCCCCGTCTTAGAATAGGAAGCATAAACATGCATTCATCCGACTGAAAACAGTGTCATCATCCTTATATAGTTTCGATTAAGTGTTGCTATAAATTATTAAAGGATTTCAATTAAAGATATGGAGTAGAATTATTTACTTGAAAGACTGGACGCTTTACTTGAATTCAAATTAGCAAATTATAACCAACATTTCATAATAAGAATGAAGAAACAATTCTGCATATATTTGTGTGTGTCCTTATTCTAATGTAATATGTGGTCAAACTTCAACTATGGCTATATTGCACATACAGATTTAAATCACAAACCAAAATCTACTGTTCGGGTTTTATGGTTGTATTACAATGCCCTTATTTGTATTTTTAAGTAGTAAGGAAAGACATTTTCAGCCAAATTGATAACTATGAACCATTGTTTTACAAATATTATGTCAGCGGTAATGTGTTATTTTGACGTGGGAAAGTACGTAGGTCAAGTGAATCTAAAATAAAAGGACTTCATGAGAAAGTGGTTTTATATTACTAAATGTTTTTTATTGTATCTTTAATGACAGTTTAGCAGCCAAATACAATATTGCACATATATTCGATTTGTGTCCATGTTAATGTTAATGTGTGATATAATAAAGGAACCCTGCTGAAGAGGTGAAAGGTTTATATTCGCTTCATAATAGGTATGTCCTCGACCTGTTTCATTCAAGATCTTCAACTGGTCACAGTTGATTTCGGTATCTCACGAAAAGTCGACGGCGATGGTGATGATGATGATGATGATGATAATGACAATATAAATAATAGTAATAATAATAATCATAATCGTAATAATAATCATAGGCAATAAAGATAAAAATTCAACCATAACAAACGAAAGTAACAAGAAATTTAAAATGTTCGTATGGTCGTGAACAAGAAAGTTTTCATTTCCTTGCTTGATGGAAAGTTTTGGCTCTTATCTGGCAAATTTATTTGGACGCCCACGTTCCTATCCTACTTACGACGCCCTATAACATAGGCAATATGAATTCATACTATTTTATTTAAAGCCTAATGATAATCCTTAGCCACAACAGCGGGGATAAAGATGAATAAATAGCGATAATCCTACGGCAATTAGCCTACGGATAATGGCCATTCCCCAGCAGTCAAAATAATTTACTGATTATTTTCATAAATGCATGGCCCTAAGCAATCATACATTATTCAGACATGAGTACATTAATAACGATATACTTGTTTCCAGTTGATACTAAATCATAGGCGCGGCGGCGGAAGCGGGGAGGGGGGCAGAGGGGGCAAAGTTCTTTCCATGTCATCCTCACAAGACACAAATGTAATATGACATCAACCATTTTCCAGTTTAAAATGCATAGAAAGGATTTATTGTCGTCTAAAATACGCAGTTTAAACATCGAAAAAAAAAAAATTCTCAATCAATCAAGACCCCGGATGTGTGGCCCTGAGGCTTTCTTCTATCATGTCTATAAAGGGATAGGGGCACACACGTCCCCTCGCAACAACAATATATATTATAAGTGACTATTTTGCAGTATAATAATGGATAAGTTTTCTAGCGCTCTAAATTTCGAATTTCCAACATTCCAAAATCTAAAATTTCTCACTCGCTCGCTAGCTCCCTCGCATTGTAATAGATGCAGTGTTTCTTAACATTGAACAAACCATGTCTATCGATTTCGCCGCCTCCTCTCACAAAATATAATGATCTACCATTATGACCAATAAACTTCTAGTGCTCTAAAATGTAAAGTGTAAAATGTAAATGTTCCATGATCTGTACGAGCGAGTTGCCTGAATATGTAATTTCTATACTTTTTCACTACAAAAGCGAAAATGGCCTACTATCAGTCTCATGTAAATCATAATTCTGAAATAGGCTGTGATTTGCCTTGCAAAATTCCAACATGGCCGGAGCATTTTTTTCGCCAGCTTTCTCGCCTTTAAAATAATTTTAAAGTCATATGATACTGCAGAAACTGTTCCGTTATAAATATTCTGGGTTTTTTTTTAATTGAATATGCAGTGTAATTTCCTTTTTAAAAATGCTCTAGAAAGCTATGTTCCAATATTTCCTAACCTTTTGCATAACCCCTTCATAACCCTCCCATAGCGATGCTCAATCTCTAACCTCTCATGCCACCCTGCAATCAGGGTCACGTAAATGATCACGTAATGAGGGATGATGCGAAATAATGGATGGTAATGGTGCTTAAACCATTGGATGTTTGTTTTTGTTTTTGTTTGTTTTGTTTGTATTGTTTTGTTGTTGTTGTTGTTGTTGTTGTTGTTGTTGTTGTTGTTTTTTTTTGGGGGGGTTAATGTCAAAACCCCGAAATACCACATAATGTATATCAAAAGGAGAAAATATGTTCGTTCCATGGGGGTATAAACAGGTAGTATTTTGCAGGAGATGAGCCCCCTTATCCGTTTGAGGTGCCAACCCCCCCCCCCCCCAAAAAAAAAAAAAAAAACAAGCAAACAAACAAAGTAAAAACAAACAAACAAACAAACAAACAAACAAACAAAAAAAAAAAAAGCTGGAACCTTTCCAGCGCGCCTTTATTAAACAGTCCGCTGCATGATTGAGTAGAGAAGTTAAACAAAATCTCACACTGTTAAAAAAATATATATATATGCTTAAGCTATGCAAAAAATATTTTATTTTTTATCTAATTTTTATTTATTTATTTTTTTTTTTTTTTTTGGGGGGGGGGGGGTCTACAGAGACATAGATTCAATATATACTAAATAACCCGATATGTATGTACAAGGTAGTATTGAGTGGAGAAGTTATCAAAAAGGATACAAGTTATCAAGGTATACAATTATATGTAAGCTATCAACAGGTGGTCAATTCAAACAATCTATGCTATGATTATATGAATGCATTCATTACCTGTGTATTCTACAGACACTACTGCATCGATGTAGATGTAAGAAGGTGGATAGGAGCCTGCTGCAGCCCCCAAGCAGTACTGAGTAGAGTAGTTAGCTAGTAGGATATAGGCCAGACTCTGACAGGTGTAGTTGTTACAGTGAACAATGCTGTTAGCTGCTTCCGTGGCATTCACAGTGTGTGTATCACTGCCTAACGCCTCATTAGAGGGATCAATCAAGGAGGTGACCGTCACGTTAGCATGGGTGACCTGGATGGTGTCTAGTGAGCCGTCAGGACAGGCTGGGAATGACTGAGGGCATGGGTAAGGATCAGTCTCTTTATAGGAGATCAAACATGATGCAAAGTAACACAATAGTAACGCGATTGGAAAGTTTTTCGAAAAAAATTAAATTAAGGCAATTTCAATATCCTTGTCCATCGCCTACTGGTATGCGCGGTCATTACAATAATGCATTACGTAATCCGAACATGATTTCAATAGGATAAGCTACAGGGTATTGAAATTGCACTTCAGTTGATTTGTGTTTTCCAAAGGTATTTGCGATCGTGTTTATTAGACATTCATATTTGGTTTAGGATATGTTTTTAGAATATGGAAAGAAATCGTGTCTAGTGAACCGGCTGGACAGCCTGGGAATATTGGGTCGCATTGCAAGTGTGAGAAATCTACGTAGCAGATCAAACGGATACAGATGATGCTACTGTATCATAAAACGATGTCTATTGCGTTCATTCATTCACCATTCATAATATACTGCCTGATGTTATACAATATTTTCATTAGCATAAGAAAGATTATGGGCAGGCCTATATTATGATACACAATGGAAACAAGAATAAAGTGGTTTCGGCAAAGTTAGCGGTGAAAGAGTTTATGTAGATTATGCAGATATCATATTATTCGTACGATTCTCCCTAAAATCGGAAACATTTTGTGGAATAGATTACTTTCAAAAAGGATACTGTAGAAATGAATTAATTAGATTATTTATCTATGAGTTTATCAATCATAAACGAATTTCCCCTTTTCTTTCTCTTATATTTACCGTATTCTGTAATGTCATTTTTAGATTCATGCCAAGGAAAGGCTTATTCTAAATATAAAGCCCTGGATTCTACATTTCCATTAAGAAAATTTCAAGTAAGCTTTGATGAAAGTTGAACACGATGAAACTGTTATTATCACATGGAACCAATATCCCAACTTTTAGTTTTTAACGTGAGTTATAGGGTTTGTATTGTGGTATATGCAAACTCTCTTGGTGGTAAAATTTGTCTGCAAATGGTTTTCATGGTTTACACTTGATTTTAATTACCACAAAGGTTCTGACTTATAGATATTCAAATGTGAAACATTACCAGATTCAGAAGGTATAGATAATGTCAAAATAAAAGGAGAAGAAAAAAAATTAGCTTTTTTTTTTGTTATTTAGAATGGCATTGAATGTTATTTTTATAAGACATCAGAAGCCTTAAACCTAAAAGAGCCGGGGTGGAATCCACCCCCCCCCCCCCCCGGACGTTTGCCGATATATTTATTTGCGCCCCGAGCTTTCAGGACTTTATTGCCTACAGTACGCATCCTTTGATACCAAATTTATAAAATTTTGACCAACGGGTACAGCGCAGCATCAACAATCGCCCCCCCCCCCCCCCGGCTGAGAGAGCGCCAAAATAACCCAGCCTTATTAGGGCTAATTGATATTTATGTTTTGCGATTCCTAAGAAACACTGACCACGTGATAAGACATTTTATTGATCACTTTAATACAGGGTATTAAGAAGATAATCTTTCATGATAAGTTCCCTATTAATTTGAAGTGGTTTTGAGAATGATTGCATGTTGATGATTCAGTTGATTTTTTATTTTTTTTTATTTTTTTTTTAATGTTGTTGCTTTATAGCCTCCGTCAGAATGTTTGGCTCATTGCACCACCGATTGCACCAACGATATAAACAGGTAAAACAGAAACTCAGTAGGACTTGTGGACCTCTTGTCTCCCATGTTTTGAAACTCCAAATGTTTTGAAATAAACTGGGAAGTCAATTTCTTACCTAGTCTTAGTTGGTAACACTTCTTCTCTCCACTTGTGCAAGGTAAAAGCTGAAACCGCGAATACATGCAAGAGTGAAGTATATGAAAACAAAGACAAAACATGATTACAATTTAAAATAAAATAAAGAATTATACACGTATTAAACACTTCTGCGAGCACAATGCGAATATTCATGAAGATAAGCAATAATAAATTTTCAGCATAAGACCTTCGTCCTGTTTCCTTCTTGATAGTTAAATAGACGATAAAATTGTAGCTTTAATTGTTAGTCAAAATGTCTAAAACCTTTGATACAACCATTTTTATATACAACCGGCTTCATAACAAATTAACCGTCATAAACAAAAAAAGTATGTCTATGTAAATGGAAACAAAAGAAAAAAAAATTGTGGGATGATGTAGTAGGACAACTCTTCCATTTGTCTTTGGGTATTATTAACCAATAAAAGTTACCTCTTAAAAACAATAGCAAGTGTTATTGTGGGAGATGGAAAGAGATTTTTTCCTTCTAAGTAGTATAGGTAATGATGCTTTTGTTTTCCCTTCCACAGAGTTCTTTATTTAAGAAAAGCAAATTCAACATAATACAGATAACTAGGGGCGGAAATAAGCAAATTCAACATAATGCAGATAACTAGGGGCGGATCCAGGATCTAGTATAAAGGGGGGGGGGCACACAAATGCAGGTTTGTCAACTTTTGGAAAAGGTAGACCCGTATTTTCTTTTGGTCTTGCCAGCTTCTCGAAAATTCGCCCAGTGGGGGGGGGGGGGGGGGGGGGGGGGTTGGTGGGGGGGGGTCCATTTCCCTCCATAATTCTCTGACAAGCAAAAACACAAAGCCAAAAAAAAGGTCTTCATTCTAAAAGGGGGGCACAATCGACAAAAGGGCGGATCCACTATGGTCAAATGCATACTTTTCTTTGGATCCAATGCAGATAACCATATACCCCAATAATCAGGATGCGATAGAACGAGTAAATAGTGGCCCAAGGAACGTCCAGAAATGATACTGATGATAATAAAGTAATTTGAATGTGCATAATAAAAAGTTCTGTATACGCTTTACAGAGTAAATACATAGCTAATATAACCCTTTTAATCATAATCTGATAGTGACATACCTAATATATTATACATTATGGTTCAATAAATAGTATGATTTAAATTGAAACAATGAATAGCACATTCATAAGTTAATTGATTCACATCTTACAGTGATATCAGAGACGGTGATCCCAGGGGGCAGGGGGCAGAGTGCCCTCCCACCATTTTTTTTTCAAGTACCCCAAAAGTGCCCTTTTATTTTCTAGTAAGTGCCATTTCCCCTTTTGTTAAGCGCCCTTTTTTCTCCTTCTGATAAATGCCTCTTTTCAATTCTGATAATTGCCTCCTTATCTCTCCAATAAGTGCCCTTTTTTCCTTCTTCCTTCTGATAGGTGTCACTTTTTATTTCTAATAAGCGCCTTTTCTCCTTTGATAAGTGCGGTTTAACTTCTGATATGTGCCCCTTTTCCCTTCTAATAAGTGCCCACTTTCCCTTTCTGATATGTGCCCCTTTAAGTGCCCCTCAATACTGCTGATAAGTGCCCCTTTCCTTATCTAATATGTGCCCTTTTCCTCTTCTCCTAAGTGCCCCTTTCCACTTCTCCTAAGTGCCCCTTTCCACCTCTGATAAGCACCCTTTTGATAAATGCCCTCTTTTACATATATTTTCCAGTTTCTTACAAAAAGGGCCATATTTATAGCTTCAAAGAATCGGTGCGGCTAATAGTAACAAGTACCAATATTACTAAAACTACAATGTAAGACAGTGGAGCTGGAGGCAAGAGGGGCATGATGCCTATCCCCTCCCCCCCCCCCCTACACCCGTAGCGAAGGATTTCCCATGCCGCTCGCTCGAATGTGCCCATGATTTACAGTAAGGCAATATTTTCTGAGAATTTCGCCAAAACTCGTTCGCTACGCTCGCTAGCTCTTATATTACATAATGAAATCAAGCATATCTCATAAATAATGTTGATATCGATGTAATCTTTTTTAAAAAAACTAGAGCACTCGGAGGGGGGGGGGGGGGACCAGTCCGAGTAAAATGTATACGCCGAACCCGTCACCCATCCCCCATTAAAATCAATGTTGTGACTGAAATGGATAAAGTGGCAATTTAGGAGCTGGGGTATCACTGCTGACAAAAATGACCTTTTTGTACTTTTGAAATTTTTTAGTTGTTTTGAAATTTGAAGGTGATCCGACAAAAACTGCAGCCGGTAGAGCGCTCACAAGAAAGTCTTTACCATTTCTTTAAAAAAATATGGTCACCATGGCAACGATGACTCCACCCACACCAAAAACAATAAGCGTCTTCATCTTACCATAATGCACCTCCATGCGAAATTTGAAGGTGATCTGACAAGAACTGCATCCGGTAGAGCGCTCACAAGAAAATCTTTACCATTTCTTTAAAAAATATTGTTACCATGGCAACAAAGCCAACTCCGCCCACACTAAAAACAATAGGCGTCTTCATCTTACCATAATGCACCTCCATGCGAAATATGAAGATGATCCGATAAGAACTGCAGCCGGTAGAGCGCTCACAAGAAAATCTTTACCATTTCTTTTAAAAATATGGTTACCATGGCAACAATGTCGACTCCGCCCACACCAAAAACAATAGGCGTCTTCATCTTACCATTATGCACCTCCATACGAAATTTGAAGGTGATCCGACAAGAACTGCAGCCGGTAGAGCGCTCACAAGAAAATCTTTACCATTTCTTTAAAAAATATGGTTACCATGGCAACAATGTTGACTCCGCCCACACCAAAAACAATAGGCGTCTTCATCTTACCATTATGCACCTCCATACGAAATTTGAAGGTGATCCGACAAGAACTGCAGCCGGTAGAGCGCTCACAAGGAAATCTTTACCATTTCTTTTAAAAATATGGTTACCATGGCAACAATGTCGACTCCGCCAACACCAAAAACAATAGGCGTCGTCATCTTACCATAATGCACCTCCATGCGAAATTTGAAGGTGATCCGACAAGAACTGCAGCCGGTAGAGCGCTCACAAGAACATCTCTGCAATACAATTACAGGGTTAATGTACGAATTAAAATATCATTCGACATTCCTCCAAATTATTTTGCTGTTATCATTTTCATAATGTCGCTGTATATAATGCACAAATAAAGGACTTCAGCGTTTAGAGAAAAGTTTTATAATGTTCCGTCGCTCGCTTCGCTCGCTCGCACATGGATCATCAGATCGTCACACAAAACTTCTAATTTGGGAAGCTGAACAGTGTCCAAAACCACAATCAAGAGGAAGAAGACGATGCTTGATCATGTTAATTGGACTATAGGGTAATACCAATGTCACAAAATGTCCCTTTTTCGCTTTATGTTCACTACTTGTAGGTGCCCCTATTTCCCCCCAAAGTGCCCCTTTTTTGCTGGTGTCACCAAATTTGAAAGACGCTCCGCCGCCCCTGAGTCATACCCATTTATACAGAGACCCTGTCTGGGAGTATTTCCCGGATAATACTGGACCTAGGTGTGAATAGCATCGAGGATAAAACACTCGATTTATACATATCATATTTCAGAAGATTCAAAATTATGAAGGTTCGTCATTCCGAAAGTTCGTTTATCCGAATTTTCATAATAATGGTTCATAATTCCAAAAAATTAAATAGGGTCCACAATTTTGATAAAAAAGGGAGGTCATAATTCCGAAAATTTATCTTTTTTCGGAATATTACGAATATTTGGAATATTGAATCCTATTTCAAATTTTGGAATTATGAACCTTCCCATAAACGAACTTTTGGAATGACGAATCTTCGGAATAATGATCCCCTGGAGTAATACAACCTGACAACAAATGTTGGGAATTATGAACCGTAGTATACTTTCGGAATTATAAACCTCTGGTATGGGAATTTTGTGTTTTATACTTAGCTTCGGAATGACAAAAATGTTGGGAAAATAAGTACCCCCGCCCCAACACTCTGAGGTAGCCTGAGGTAAGCCAGGAAAGAATCCACCCCAGACCGTCCACGGTAGAGTTGGCGTATAACCCAGGTAGGCTGGGGTATCGCCTTGGTAAGATTGTGATATGAATGGTGGCAGACAAAGCTAACCGTTCAGATGTTAAGTAAATCAGGAAAGACAGAAAAAGAAGGCGAAGGGTATAAATAGATGTATTGAAATATAGCAGGAGAAGAGGAAAGGAAGCCTAAGACATATAAAAACACCAGGGGGTGTTTCATAAAGCTGTTCGTAAGTTACGCACGACTTTACGCACGACTGGTGATCAGTTCTTGTGCTAAATGATTGAGAATCTGATTAGTATAGCACACAAGAACATGTTCCAGTCGTTCGTAAAGTCATTCGTAACTTTACGAACGGCTTTATGAAACACCTCCCAGGAAAGAAAGAACAGAAGATGAGAGAATAATACACAATAAATAAGGGAGGAAGAAAATTAGCAAATAAATAAATAAGGAAAGACAGGGAAGCAGTGATGAAAGTGCACTAAAATTTGTTTTCACTCAAGTCATTTTGTCATTTGGCTATTCCACCATTGCACAGTATGACATGTATAATTGTATTAGCACTTCCTTAGGCAATGTCTCCACCCAGGTGTTAAATGGGTACCCGGTAGGATGGCAAAAGGTAATGTCCTTTGCTTAGCATGTGTGCGCTTTACAGACGCCTGGCTGGAATGCTCCCCAAGGAGTGGAGAATGTGCATACACTGTGTGCGGGCGTGCCAGAATCCAGTGACCGGGGGTAATAATATATACCTATCTATACGGCGCCATGAGCGTCGAAAGGCGGACCTGCGCGCTGTACAAGTAGCCACTATTATTATTATTATTATTATAGCACTATACACACTGAACACAATGATTTTTGGTTGTTTGTGAGGTACAGGATCCTCCTTCTTGACAAGGCATCCTGGAGATTTATATTCTTATTTTGTCACTAAGGCAGGCAAAGAGGTTAGTTTTGTTCCTTATTTATGTAATTTTATAAATTGTCAAATTTAAAGTTGAAAATAGATGGCATGTTTATGACTGACTTCATACAGACAAATGTTGATGTGTGTAATGTACATTGCCATTATGTAAGATATACAAGTCTATGTTATAATGCATTTTCTTTGACCTTGAATTAAGAAGATGAATAATATTGCTGAATACTTTGAAGTTTAATTATTGAGTGCTCAACTACTAAAGTAGAATTAGAAAGACTTGAAATTTACCTTTGTATATAGTAACATTGTTTTATCAAGCCATATCAAGCCATGGTTTAGTTTAGTAGATTAGTTAAATCTGTTTGAATACTTAATATTTAATTGAGTACATATGTAAATGAGTTAGCGAATGTAAATTCATAATGCAGATTTTGCAAGAGTATGTTGGTTTGACGTACATATGTACTAGTATTTATGATCCTTTATTTATGTTATCATTCACAGTTTTCACGGAATTTCGGATTGGAATCTGAGAACACAGAAAATGGAGTGCGATGACGTATTATTGACTCCATCATTAAAACCACCGAATCACGTGATTAAAGGTAAACCCATCCGTATCCCGCTAAATCATCAATGTCAATGGAATTAAGAAATTATGAAGAAAATGAGACCACTTTTAATCATTTTATCTCTTAGAGGCAAATTAATCCCTTGTCAAAATGTACGCAACCAATGCACTTCTCTAGTCTACGCTTTCATAACTTGTTTTACTCAACTTCGGACGTCTTCTAATATCGGGGTTTTGACAATGGTCTCCAAACATGCCAAAATTAACGGAGGAAGAATCCAAATAGGAAAATAAGAAGAAAATGTGAATCAAAAATTAATAATGAGATGCACAAATACGATAGGTTGATAGATGCACGCTGAAGCGATGAGGGTCCCTGGTTCCTACAGCAATAACCTTTTCTTTTCAAAGAATGTTTACCTGTCAACCGCTGGTGTGATAAATTGGAGGTATCTAATAACATTGTTGAGCCCTTATTTTCAGGTAATCATGTAGCCCCCCCCCCCCTCTCTCTCTCTCTGTCTATCTATCTATCTCTATCTCCTAGCCTTTATATATCACACTCTCTCTCTCTTTCCCTCTCTCTCCCTTTCCCTCTCTCTCCCTTTTTCTTCAACCCCATCTGTTTGGCAACTAATGCCATTTCATCTCATTTCTTTATCTCTCTCCCACTTTTCCTTTTTCTTCGTCCATCTTTCTCTCTCACTCATTCTCTATATATCTCTCAATTTCTTCCTATCTTATTTTCTCTCTCTGTCTCTCTGTCTGTATTTCTTTCTCTCTCTCTCTCTCTCTCTCTCTCTCACACTCTCAATATATCTTCTTTCCATATCCGTTTATATATTACAAGTCAATATATCCTCGATGATTCCCTCGGTAATAGGTTAGTAGAGTAAGATCAAAGGCATTCGGTACTAACAACAGCGATTATATCGCCAGAAGTGGTAGTCGTCGTTATCGTCGTCTTAGTAGTAGCAGTATCAGTAGTAGTAGTAGTCATAATGTGTTCGAAAACTACTTCATCACAATAACAGACATGACAAAAAGATCGAAAACAGAAGCGACCTTGTATTCCTGTGTTGGGTCAGTTTCATTAGGTTGAGCTTCTAATTATGTCACTAATAAAGACTATTTGACTTCTCTTGTCATGTACGAGACTATCGAGTAATTGCCCTCTGAAGAGAAATGGAATCCATAATTGTTAACCTGCTAAATGGGTATTTTCGTTATCACGTAGGTGTGTAGTACAAAATAAACTGATATTATGTATCTTCTCCACGGTGAGCATTAAGAAGTTATTAAGCTTTTTCCGCCTAACGAAATGAATTGAAAAGGTTTACTGAATGGGAGATTGATGGGAAACTATTGAAATAATTATTGTCCCCATTTTGGTACTGCCGTGCGATATCTAGAACGGACTATATTTCCTAAATTGATTAAATTTAACTTCCATGAGGATTTATTTGCATTGATAAAAAGGAAAAGTGTGGGAGGAATTCCTTTCAATACATACATAATAATTATCAAAAGCATCCTACACACTCACACACACGCCAATAGCCGAAATACATCCTCGATTTTTTTTTTCTGCGCTTGTGTGGGTTGTGCGTTGTGTTTATTGCTTGATATGCATGAACGATGAACAACTGAGTAACCTGGTAACCATTATTTATGAGGTAACGACAGAAATTTGAATTGAGGAGCATTATTACAAACTCTCAACTACTCTATAGGTCTATCATAGATATTGAAAGTTAACAAATAACGAACATTATACTATCTTCCATTCTTTCTTCCCCTCCTTCGTTCTTAATTCCCCCTTCGTCTTTTTTTCTTATTCTTTTTTACCATAGTTCTATTTTCTTTTCATATATTTTCACTCTCACTCACAAACACAAACAGACAAACAACCTCTCTGTTCGACCCCTTTCCTATATCTTGTCTCTTTCATCTCCCCTCTCACTCCCTTTTTCTCGTCCTTTATTTACCCACCCGCCTATATCTCTTTTTGTGGTTCTTCCACTGGAGTCATGCTAACATTTCTGACATCAGTTTTCCCCTTCCCGCCACCGCCCTTCCCCCCCCCCCCCCCTCTCACTCTTTCTCTATCTCTCTCTCTCTTTTCGTTTTGTCCCCCTCTCTGTCTCTGCCTGTATGTCTGTCTACCTGTCTCTCTCTCTCTCTCTCTCTCTTTCTAATACTTTTCAGTATGTTCTAGTTAACGCATTTTCCACCAGTAATAGACTCGGTAAGATAACTAGTTTTATGAAATAGGTTTAAAGGATGTCCGTATTAACAACAACGATTGCATTAGTAGTAGTAGTAGTAGGAGCAGTAGTGGTAGTAGTAGTAGGCGTCGTCGTAGCAATAGTAGTAGTAGTAGTAGTAGTAGTAGTAGTAGTAGTAGTAGTAGAAGTAGTAGTAGAAGAAGTAGTAGTAGTCTTAGTGGTAGTAGTAGTAGTAGCGGTAGTACTAGTAGTAGTTGTTGTTGTTATAATGGTAGTAGTATAGTAGTAGCAGCAGCAGCAGCAGTAGGAGTAGTAGTAGTAGTAGTAGTAGTAGTAGTAGTAGTAGTCATCATACTACTAGTAGAAGGTGTAAAAGAAAACAGTGGACACTTCTGATCACCAATAACTCGAAAATTGTACCTCATATCAGAATGAGATTTTTATCTTGTTCTGTTGAATGATGTAAAATTTATTGGAGCAATTTTCATAACATTTCTATGAATACTTTTCTTTAAATATTGATCTGAATATTTAATTAGATTTTTCACTTTTTGAAAAACCAAGGACACAGAATCTGTGTGTATCGGTAATTCATTCAGAATACAACAATTGCCATTGAGCATTGCAGCTAAAATTTCAGAACACCTTTTTACCCAGAGTCTAGTCCAGATTCTGGCCGTTTCTTCTTCTTTTTATTTTTTTATTTTTTTTTTTTTTGTTATATGAGACCCATACAAAACCTATCGCACGCAAGCTAGCTATGCACGCATGAAGCCTTGCACATATATTTCAGTTTAGAAAAGTTATACAGTCACGTTATATTTGGGTGTCCTAATTTTCTTCTTTTCAGTCAAGAATTCATACATCTTATACATATTAATGAAAAACAGCAATCCGACTTTTCTTTCCTTTGTAGATCATTAATTGTTATAATATCTTCTTCTTTAATTATAACTTTTCTATCTGAATGTTGATTTAGAAAAGAAAACCTCTGATAACAGGCCTAAAAAGCAAGAAATGTGGTTTAAAAAACAATAGAATGCGCAACAAATAAATTAACTTTTAATGACCTTTGTTTTTCAGTCTACTAACTTTCCCATCAAATATCATCACTGGACAACCACCCCCTAACCCGGATAACTACACCCCGAATTAATTACCAAGTGCAATTATTTAGCTCCAGCATTGTAACCTGCTTATCAATAATATTATATCAAACCAGATATATCAAATTTATCGACAAGCATTTGCCAATTACACATATGTATTTAAAATACTCCAATTTTCACCGGGTTCTTTATTTACAAAAAAAAAGACCCAACGAATACAAATAATCATATACCTCAGTTATCAGGATAGTGCAATAAACCTAAACAATGGCCTAACGATCAACATCACTGCCCAACCTTAAGGTCAGAGAAAACATAACGCAGTTTCCTTTTATATGTGTGTGATATAAGCAATACATAAAGAATTGATGATCATTTCATGATGTCATGCTACGAGCATTCTCGGTACCCATAATTTCACCAGTCGTGGCGCACCCTTGTAATACAGCTTCAGTGCTGCAACGCCCCAAGTCAACTGCCCTATCATGCCTATAGTCTCTCCAGAACGAAATGAACGTATGCGATTGGCCCGCAGATATTGTACCAAAATAAATAAGGAACAACCATGCGGCGTTTGCTTGCTGCCGACGGCAGGACAAGTTTTATTTTCTGTTATTTCATTTTGTAAAACAAGAACTGCCTCTTTAGCAGACTGAAACAAAATAAATAATATGTACCATAATTATTTTCTGTTTTCGCTGTAGCAGAGCTTAAAGGGATACTCAACCGCAGATTGTGGACGTTTTTATGCCACGAGAGGGCACCGTGATCGTTACCTGATCATGCCGTTGCCCCTCGGGGCGCACACTTCGGCCAGACTGGTCACCGCCCAACATACACGCTCCGTCTGAGCTCGAGCTCTCGTGCGAGATTCGTTCGGCTTCGTGCAATCCGAAATGTAATCCCAGCAGTCCGACGGACGCGTTCGACGCACAAACTTTGTGTGCGAGTGAACGGGGCTTACGCAATCATGACTTTCTCCACGGCCTCCCGGTGGTGTATCCCTTTAAGATCCATTGATGTTGGCCAGACAATTTTTTTGGATGAAAAATACTTTGGAAATTAATTACCTTTCTTCAAAGTTGGCTGTCTTGTCGAGAATGCCTATGCTCTAGTCTTGACGCGCCATTCCTACAACACACAAAAATCATCCCGCAAAGACAATGCGATAGCCAGATAGCTTCCAGCGTATGGTTTAGTAGCGCGTCGTGTACTGAGCGAATATTTTTACAATAGTGTGATTTATCGCGCCGTAGAAGCAAGATGCAATGTTTCAGTTGGATTTCATTCACAGCATTTCGGCATCGATTGGTGGGTGATTCCTCAACATCCGTGGTATTTTCTGAAAATTATGAATCCAAAACTGTCAAACCCCGCCACGACTGGTGACATTACGGTAATTTCTTTTCTTTAAGATTCGTTTGACGAAAAAACGAAAGGACGAAAAAAGATATACAAAGAGAACAAGAAATACTGCGTTTTAACCACTTTTTCTACAACAAACAGTCAAGTCTCAAAAGTTCACATTTTATTCGCTTTCAATTCTGCTATTTGCGGTAAATAGTAAATCTTATGTAAGATTTTGTTTAAATAATATATACATAGGTAAAGTGAAATATTGCGTGTTACTGTTAAACCACTTTTGTGTGTTGAAGCACAAAGCAGAGAAAATCTAAAAACGTCACATAAGTTTAGAAGGATCGTTCGTAGCATAAGATTTTTGCAAATTCCGATGCTAAAATGAACCCTCCAAAATGACGCATCTTTCCCGAAAGTAAACTTACTTTTAGCCCCTAGCCCCCACCCTTCCAAAACCTCGTAAGACTGTGCTTGTGGTCAACCAAACTTGAATGAAAGGTTGTTTGGTGTCGTGTGCAGGGGTATCTACATGTTTTGGAGTGCAAATCTTGCGCTTGAATGCAGGTCTCATGTTATTTAACTGATGGCCTAAATTGCTTTCTCGTACAAGACAATACTTGTAGGTATTTTTTTTAAGATAAACTTTAAGGCACTGGCAGATATTTTTCCATTAACAATGTGATTTTGAAAGATCTGTCAAGGCTCATTGTTTTCCTCACCATTACAAAGTACTTTTTTAATATTACCTTGCAGTAATTTGTCTCCTTTTTAATGCGGTATGGGAGAAGAAGGTACGGACATAATAATATTAATAATAATAATAATAATAATGATAAATAATAATGAAAATAATACCTGCATTAATATGGCGCCTTTCCTGTAAGTAACTAATCAAAGCGCTTTACAATATACTATTTACCCCAGACATGTAGGGGTGCAAGCTATATGAATCCTATCATCCAGTAGCTGCGCGTGTTAGAGTGTGACTCGTGTCTATCACTTGAAATAAGGTCTCATCATATATGATTGGGCAATTAGCCTTAATTAGTTTTTTAGCACACTTCATCGGTTATTAGGCACATGTTTATCATAGCAATGGTCTCTAATATTATTTTTCAATTCTATTTAATGACATCTATTTCCAATTTATCAGTATAAGTGTACAAAGTAATAAATGAACAGAATAATGCATGTACATAATAAATAATTATATAAAAAAAGAAATAACTACATACAAAAAAGAGATAACATTCCTAGACCGCTGAGCTTGATTGGAGGGAAAAGAAAGAAGGGACAAAAAAGACGGGAAAGGTAGGGAAAAAGAGAGGGGAGAATGGAGATGCAAAATAAAATGAGTACGGAAAAAAAAACATTTTCACAAGAAAGAGAGAGGAGAAAGCCGGGAGAGATAGACCCAACCCAACATTTGTACTGTATATCAATAAAAATAAGGTCATACTATATCATCTGACATCACTGCATGGCAATAGCACGTACTACCGCAGTATTCCACTTGACATCTCCCTATGTTACCACTGTCAGGGAGAAGCCGTCCTTAGTAACCAATGTTGTGACTGACTCTCTATTTAGCTAATACACTGTATCAAATTGTCAACCTACAGACACACATGGAAAGGTAATTCGTTATCGAGTTCTAGTTCGAAACGATGCTCTGACCCTATTTTCGTTATAGATCAGGGCGGTCATCTGGGTACTTTCGTTCAATGCCATTGACAACCGAGAATCTTGCATGATCAGCAGACCATCAAACATGGCTCGCTCGACCAAATCATCGACCAGCACAATGCCGAGGCTTTCATGGGCCTGGTAAGAGTCAAAAGCTGTTACCAGGTTGTGTGATCAGCATTCGAGCAGGGTTCGAGCAAGCACGAATATTGTTTTCATCGCTCTAAGGGTTGCTAACCGGAAGTTACGGAAGCCCGCCCCAACCAATACGACGTTTCGTTAGTCATCGTTCAGACACATAAATCCATCGTATAGCTATACCGTTTGTGTTTAGCTATACCGTTATCGTATGTGTGTGTGTGCGTGTCTAAACACTCTGATAGTGAACCAGACTAGATCCGAAACTTCTCTTGGTACGTTCCAAATAGTTATTTTCTTTGAAAGATAATGATTTTTTTTTTTCATCTTGCAAAGGAGTTATTTCGTTATCACGTTGACGTCTGTAATGAACTAAACTAATATCAAGTATCTTCTGTAATATAAAAAATATAGATCTTGATAGCTTCTCCTATTAAACAGGTTCATCTTTGGCAATGTTCATAAGGGATTGTTCTCATTAACTCTTTCGCTGCCGATGTCACATATATGTGACAGATAGACTTGTCATTTTCATTCACCAACTAAACTAATATCAAGTATCTTCTGTAATATTACAAATATAGATCATGTTTTCTCCGCTCATTAAAAATATGAAATATGCATTAAAAAGGAGACTGATGGGCGAGAAAAGCTGCTGATATCATCATTACTGCTAATTGATTTCTAGAACGGATTCCTCATCGTATTAATTGTATAAATCAATTATTCATGCACGTAAACGCCGAAAACGTCACACTTGATAGCTTCTCCTATTAAACAGGTTCATCTTTGGCAATTTTCATAAGGGAGTTTTCTCATTAACTCTTTCGCTGCCGATGTCACATATATGTGACAGATAGACTTGTCATTTCCATTCACCAATTGCTCGACCACAGGAAAGGTATATAGTGGTCAATGTATATCAAAATTGTAAGCATAAATCAAGCATTCTAAATATATGATTATAATTATATGATGCCAAAGAGATTTTCAGAGAAAATTGCAGATATTTAAAAAGATATTAACTTGTTTCAACATTAAAAAATAGTAAACAAATGAGAAACCCAAATATAATGGACAAAAAGTAACTCAAATGTGAATAATTCTTATGCATAAAGTTGGGTAGAGTAATAATGTTTGGGATTAAAAGAAATTGGAATAGATTTCCTCCAAGTTTTGTGCACAATATTTTGTGAAATAATAGATGGTTAATGAAGCGCAGATATTTGAAAAGTAAGCATTTATTTTGGTAGAGAGCTAACCCCCTTGGCACAGTATAAGAGTCAAAAAGAGAGTGTGGATTATCATTTGCTACATAGATAAAGCACAGACACGCCATACGCCTCACATTCCCTCTCTCTCTGCGAGTCTTTCTGATCCGTGTTATGCCCATATCTCTCTATCTCTCTTTTCTTTTTGTCTCTTTATTTTTCTCTTTATCCCCCCCCCCTCTCTCTCTCTTTCTCTATATCTGTCTCTAACCCTGAAAAAAAGTATTTCCTGATAAAACATTATTTCAATAACCCCCTAAAATACATTTTAATTCTTTGGCCGGATACTCCCTCCTGGTCTCAATTGAAGAAAGAATATCATTTTCCCATTTTAATCCATCATTCTTCTGACTCTTAACAATAAGAAATGTCATTGAACATGTTGAGTGTCATCAATTCTATATGGCTGCAAATTGTCACGTTGGCAGGTTTCCTATTCATTTATGTATGTTAGAGTGTCACTTTTGTCAGAAAGGAGGTTTTTAGGCCCTATATAGTCACCCCATTTTATCCATAAGATTTGACCACTTAAAGGGAGCGACAAGTTGCAATCTATGGGCGGTTTTACAGTTGGCTGCTCCTTTCTCTGGATCAAAGTTCAAAGCAACTTCAATTTATCGCGCGCAGCTAATAAAAGTTCGCACATTGACCCAAATTTGAGTAAACAAGATCGCCCGTTCTTTATTCCAGTATTTATTAGTCGGTTACGTATGTAGGGATTCGAGTTAACGATCACGCGAGGAATTCGGCAATAACATTCCCTCGGTAGCGCACGATTGGACCTGATTGTATCCGAATTTCCCCGAGTCAGGCCAACTGGTCAGGCCCATGGATTACGACTTGCCACTCCCTTTAAAGTTACTTAGACCATTTAAGTCATTGACAGAACGTTTGTCAGCCGTCGGGTTAAGCCCCAGATCACCCGAAATAGACCCCAAAGTCGGGTCGATTGCACCCTATCTCCCCAAGCAACAGACTTTGTCAGTAGGAAGTAGTATGACTGGACATAACACAACACCAAAAAAATGACAGAAATTTCCGTCGAGATGGGATGTCAGACAACACCTAAAAATTGGGGTAAATTTCCCCAGGGACCAAATTATGTCAGGAAGTAGAGCTTTGGATTTACATTACAAAATATAAAAGCAGACACAATTCATCGGCAAGGGGCTGTCAGGCAATATACTTTCCACAATTTGATAACTTATTAGTGAAATGACTAATTGACACCAAATTGCACCTCAAGAAAATCATTATGCTCAAGACTATATGTAAATTTGAATTTAAATTTGATTTATCATAATCAGACGGTAAGAAAACGGTTTTCCTTTACATGCAGAGCATTTTGGAGGGCAAAGCGTTTTCAAGGGGAACTTTGGGGTTTTCATTTCAGGGGGTCTGACATCCCCCTTCCCGATGGACTATTTTTTTTTGGTGTGTTTTGTATTGTCCAGTTATACTACTTCTTACTGACAAAGTTTGGTGCATGGGGGAGATTGGGGTGAAACCGATACGAATTCGGGGTCTCTTTGGGGGACTGGGGGGGGGGGGGGGGGGGGGTTAAACCCGACGTTTACGTTCAGGCTGACATCTTTTTGTCAATGACTTAGATGGTCTAAGTAAGTTTAAGGGGTCAAATCTTATGGATAAAATTGAGTGACTATTTCGGGACAGGCTCCTGGCCCATACCTTTACCAACACGAATTTGCAAAACCATTTAATTTGCTGCATTAATACATATAAAAACAAATATCAACCCATAGCTTGAATCCGTGTTCCAAATGCCAGACAGTGCATAGTTTTTAAGCTATACCAGAAAAAGCGATGTGAAGTACAATCCCAGCAAGTTGACACACAGAGTTTGAATGTCCAGGAAAGCATGGTCATTTTGAATGCGAGTAAAAACATATTTCAACAAGGTATTTTAACGTGAAATTTTGTCAGATGGAACTTTCAGAAAATACAAAAAAGTTAAAATAAAAATTTCCACCCCAAGCAGCTGTTTACTCTAAAACTCCCATTGCGACTTATTGGTCGTTTTGTGGAGGGTCACATTTATCCTTTCTTGTAATGTGATTAATGTGTTGGTTTTCATGGCAAACAAACTAAAATATACGCCCTTCTATTACCTTTATCATGTTTGATATAAAGTAAATGCAGTACCTTTAATTTTCATAATATGTTTTTAAACAAGTATCCATATTTACTTACCAGAAGAAGAACTCCAAACAAGGCAATGGGCATGTTTATTGCAGCCAAACGTAAATCCACCATAGTGATGATTTTTCATAAACCCCTACGGTATCACCACCATTAATAGAGAGAGCGACCAATTCAAACCGTTCATAAACTCACTTTTTTTCTCTCCAAGGTACAAAGGATGTAAAGTGTCTACCTAAAATTATTTCTCAAAGTATAATCACAACTTGCTCTTCTCTAGTCTGTGTTTACCGAACTCGTCATCCTCAGCTTGGGTTTAAAACTGATCTCCAAATTTAGCGTACGAACAAACCCGAGCAGCAGAAGGGGAAAAGGAAATATGGACGAGCAATGATAAATGTGGTCGTCATCCTCTGCTAGAATAGCTTTGCTTTCAAAATAATGATCACCATGATCACTTCACGAGAAGTATGGATCATTTCGGTTTGATAGTGAGAAGCAAAAGCACAGGGGTTTAATTGATGCACTGTGAAACGATTTGGGACTTCGTCACCATAGTTACCAAACTCACATTTTTTCCCTAGCAGACCGCGGCCGTCATGCGCTGATGTGGTTCCTGATCAACAGATTATTTTTCCTTAAATATTTAAAATACAATTTTAAATGACGCGTATTGTCCCGTATTCTCTCTCTCTTCCCCATGAGCGTCGCTAGATTTCTCTCTCTCTCTCTCTCTTCCCCATGAGCGTCGCTAGAATATTTTGCATGGGGAGGGGGTGAGGGTGTGACAACCAACACATCCTTATCCCTCCCCTGACCCCCCCCCCCCCCCCCCCCAACCATTGTAATAAAAGTCAATCGCAGATGTAGATATCTTGTTCATACGGGCCCATTTGTTACTTTTTTAAAGATCACATTGCAAGAAAATCACAAATATGGCAATTAATGTATCACTAGAAACTGGGAAGCTTACAGATGGCAATCGTATAAGTTTTATGTCAACTGCGTATCTGATGATTATAAAAACAACATAAATAAAAGCTCTTCTAAGCATCTGGAATATCCGAGGATTCGCCAGAAATATAGCGATGTTTTGATGTCGTCACACTAGGGATCGATCCTGCTTAAAGACCTGGTCCGGTGACTGAACAACTATACATCAATGGAAAGCTTATTGGACGTAGAATACAAAAATATATGATTAAGACCAATGAGACATTTCGTAATTGCACAATAAGCAAAACAAAAAATCATTTTCAGCCTCCCCGCCATTTACGGGTGAGCCGGTCCGAAATAAATCGCAAACCTATGACGTCATGTTATGAAGACCCGCTAGAATTTGAACTTAGTATTTGTACATAAACAACACAAGTTGAGCGGGGAGAAGTCCATTGAACGCTGAATAATAAAGTTTTTTTACAAAAGTTTTGAGTTGTCATGGCGTCAGTTGTGATCGAAGAAGATAAGGATGATTTGCTGATGGACTGTGAATACGAGGAGGTAGAGGATGGTGAGGAGAAGATGAGGGAAACTATGAAAGTGAATCGAGTTCTGGCAGGGGCAGTAGTGACAGTGACGAGGACAATAGTGATCTGGCCGGTGATAAGGACGGGGATGCTGCCGCATGTGAAGGGGCAAGGTTAGGGGTATTAGCGTGGGAGTATGAGCCACTGCCAAGGCAAGAGGAGGACCGGGAGAAAATGTAGGACCGAGATAGAGATTTGCAAAACCGTGACAACAGAATGCATGGAAATGTAGAAGATTGGTAAGTTTTGTGATTTCTTATTGATGATTTCAATAATGATCTGAAACTATAGCAGAATGTTTAGAATCAGCAAACTCTCTCACCATGTTCACCTAGAGCAAGACTAAATTTGATCGACGTTCAGTACTACTAGGCCTACTATCACAAAATAAAGCAAGAAACTTTACTAAACTTGATCTGGCGGATATAAATGGCGACTGGGCTTAGCGAATTTGGCCATTTGTGATTTATATATAAAGTCTTAATTTCTTCAAAATGAAGCAATATTTTGAGCTTGGCTGTAAGTTAACGCGAGGACATCGTCGACTGTCAACTTCGACAACTGCGGCCATAGCTGTAGTATACCTACTAACCTAGCGTTCGCGGCAGCTCCCGGTAGGTAGGTTACCCGCAGCGCGGGCGGCATAGACATGCTATGATAGCCCTGATGCAGGCCAGCCACGTATGCAGTCCATGCATCCGAAAATGCAATTTCAAGATTCCTGCAATAAATATTTTACAAAGAATCGAAGAATCTCGTCTAAATATATGGTAAGAATGATTCCTTTCGCATTTTGATGGCTATAATTTTGCTAAATCTAGACTAAACCAAATCTAAAGTTTAACAAACATGACAAAGTTAAAACCTAACACGAGCAATGCACTCATTATTGTGCGAGACATGCCTACAAACGTGAAAAGCATAATCGACTCATAACAGCCCCAAAATTAAATGGAACGACGATTTATCCCCATTCATATCTATTCTATTCAGTTTTAATTAAAATAATCATTTTAATTAGTAAATTAAGACACAAAGTCTCATCGAGTTACGTACCATTCCGTATTGACATCGCCTACTGTGTGCAGAAAGATCACAGGCTCGCGATCGATCGCTACATAACATGACGTCATCCGCTCGAAGGCTCTTATTCGCGATGTAACTTCAGGGTTTTGAAGCACTTGAATTCCACATTTCAAACCACTATTTCTCATCCGCATGGCAATTTCTGGATAAATAGTGGTGATTTTCCTCTTCTGTGTCCCCTAAGCTTCAGATTGATATATAATTCACCTATTTGATTTATCGCTTCGGACCAGGTCTTTAAGCAGACGACGTCCTATAATGAATGAACGTAATTGCAATGCAATTATTTATCAAATTATAAAGAGTTTGGTATATTTAACATGACCTTATTTCACACCATTCTAAAAGGGAAAGTGAAACTGATTCTGATAACTAAAACCGTTTGATTGTAAATACACAGGAGAAGGGTCAATGATCAATGAAATAAACTCCATTTTCAAATTGAAAAGCCCTCCGAATAATATCACAGATTGTATTCGTTCCCTCCTGAAACGCCGAACATGCCCCGGTGCAAGCAGCTGAAAATACAATGGCGTCTTATTTTGTTTACAAGTGACTGATTCCTTTATTTTTTTAACGCTGCATTTTTCATCAAAATAATACCATACACGAAGTTAAGAGTGAGGCAACAGACTAACATTAAGACTGACGCTAGTCAAGTAAGAGAAATAAGTGAAGAGGAGATGACAAAACAGGCACTGAAAAATGTGTAAGATGTTATGGGACATCGTCTGCTTAGACAGGACTGGTCCTTCGTGTGTCGTCACACATCTCAGCAGCGTTCAAGGAGCTCTTCAGCTGCTATATCGGGGGCTGTATTTTACCGTTTTATAATTGATAATAATCATTAATTCGAATGTTTCCAAGCGTTTAATTTGGATAACCTTGTATAATTTATGCCATCTATGCAATAAGAAGTATTAAGCCAATATTTATTTTGATGGAATTTTCTTGCAATGTGATCTTTAAAAAAACTTTCGGAGGGAAATTGTACAGCAGTTACATACAGAAGTTACATAATTACTCGCTGCCCAAAAGTAAATCAATATGTGGATATTCTAGCACCTCGCTGCCCAGATATTAAGTGGTGGTTGTCCGAATATCCGAAATTTGAAAATCCTGGGGGGGGGGGTTAAGTTAAATGCCGAAGGGGACGGATTTTGCCCGAATATTACCTTTTCAGTTTTTCTTTCTTTTTCTTCCTTATTTCTCTTTTAGTTTTCCTTTCCTTTCCTTTTTTGTTCTTTGATCTTTCCTTTTATCTTTCCTCTTCCCTTTTCCCTTTTCCCACCTCCTTTTTTTGTCTGCCGACAAAGGTGGCCCATTCGCCGACAGCAATTTTTAGTAAGGGTGTGGTACCCTCTGACCCCTCTAGCGACGACGCTGCTCATCCCATCTCTATTTCTAATGTCTTTCTCCCCCATTGTTTTCCATGTTTTGCCATTGTGATCTTTTGCGTTCACTCTCTTCTCTGTTTCACGTCCGACAAGATTCCGCCCCCCCCCCCCCCTGTGGGTGAAAGAGCTGGGTGTATACGAATTCACACGAAACCCAGACCTTAGTGACACTGAACTGAGGTAAAGTCAGTGATGTTATCGGTTTGAAGTTCCTTTACATTATAATCAATGGGACACCATGGACAGAACATTAAAATAGGAGAAACAGATTTGAAAATACAATAGGTTTCATTTCATTATTCTTTTCGCTACCTGGAGTCAATGTAGGCTTTTGTTCTTTTTATGGCTAACTCCAAGGGGGTTTTTTTAAATCAAATGATAATGAACAAAAACAAACAAATAAACAAAAATATAACAAGATAAAATGTCATAAACATTAACCATGTTTTTTATGTTACTACACTCTAAAAAATTAAGTGCTGTTTTCAGCACCTGGAGGGCTGAATTTAGCACTTTCTGAGTGATTGCATAGGGACTGCACTCAGAGTGCTATTTGAATGCACACAGCGTGCTATTTCAGCACTTTCACGGGAGCTGGACCGGCTCCTTAAACTGCTAAACATTCGTTTAAAAAAAAATCGTGATTCTGGCGAGCTTCGAACCAGGATCCGCTGATCGAGAATTGCTGACATTACCGCTAGACTAACTCACATCGTACCATTTAGAGCAGATCTTATTGTAACGTAGTGCATTTACGACACCACATAGTTCATGTTATCTACTTGACTCCCATGACGAAGCTCGATTGCAAGAAGCGTTTGTTAGTCTGTCGGTAACATCAGCGCCTCTCAATCAGCGGAACCTGGTTCGAGGCTCGCCACGGTCACATTTCTTTTTTTTTGCTTGTAAATTAGCACGTGCAAGTGCTAAAACAGCACTTCAGGTGCAGTCACTATACGAGCACCGAAAAAGTAGCACTTTCTTCTGTTGCTTCTGTTTTTAAGGAATTTAATTCAATATTTCAAAGGTAAATGTCAGTTAAATCAAATTTTGGGACCAAGAAAATGAATGGATTGTCTTAAGGCTTATATTTCAAAAGTGTTTAATGAATATTCTTTGACTGCCTTGTGTCATGATTTCCGCTTCAAGAGAATAAACAAGTAAATACTGAGGTAGAAATTCGAAAAATACTAATGCTTGAATTATGAATTGTTTAAACACGTCCCCCCCCCCCCCCTCTCTCTCTCTCTCTCTCTCTCTCTTCACGTGCTATGTAGCATGCTCATATATGGATTTTCTCTTGTTTCCTATCCAGCAGAACTCATTTCTGCAAAAAAAGATAATAAAAACTTTATTAAAAAATCATTTTGGATTGTTATTTGCTCCCTCTTTCTGTATGTCTGTCTCTCTCTCTCTCTCTCTCTCTCTCTCTTTTGCTGCCACCCTGAACTATGAAATGAAAGTAAAATGTCCTGTAATGTGTACTCAATATTCAATTATACCTTATTGACTTTCAAGCCAAAAAGATGTTGATTGCTCTACTGCTCTTAAATGGTTCGTTGAATACTTTCAAAATAATATTAATCATGCTAATTGCATCCGTTTCTAAAAATTCATTAAATGGCTTTCGATATGGTATAACCGTCATATACCATCAAACATGCACAAATATATATTTGTTATATTCAGCAAGTCACGATTTAGGTTCCTTTAAGTTGTTGTGATTTATCAACGCTTCTCAGTGTATATCGCAACAGAAAACGAGCCTCAGAATATTTGTAGTGAGAAAAGGGGGCTAGTTTAAGATGGAACTTTGCATAAAAATGATGCGAATAATTAAATGAAAGGCATTAACCACAATGTTACGTGCAGCTAGTGATACATGCGCGTAAAAAGCGAGTCGTATGTCTGAATTGAAGGATTTGTACTTGTCAAGGTTGTCCTTGGTTAAACCCCTTTTTGAAAAAATCACACTCTGATATTATGTATACATTGTGAGTCAATGAATAGGAATTCCAGATTCAACCCTAAATATCGTTGCAATAAGTACATAATAATTGATCAGAGATAATAGTTATGTTCACACGTAGTACATAGCATCGATGCTATGTTAGCATCGATGCTATGTAAGTTTCAAAAATATTTCCAGTACGTTCAGACAGGCCGTGATCGACTTGCTTCTATCACCCACTCGTGACTATTCATCGCTCACCCGCTGCCAAAACAATAATTACGGCGCCACACAGAGTGACCCGAGTATAATTGGTATGCATGGTCAAACGCGCGGAAGTTATATGTCTTCATAAATCAACATAATAACACAATAACAATTCATTTGTAATATCGATAATACCATCAAGTAGCAAATACATGTGTTACGTTATAATACTTAATTTTAAATAAACCTTGTACATGTAAAAATTGACTGAACTCCAATCTTATGCCAAAATAAAACACATGCATGCACACTATATTCTCTGGTAAGCACATGTAAATCAATATCTAAAGACCACATCATACTTTATTTAAGGTCTGATTCTGAAAGAGCAGATTCTCAGCTTAAAAATGATATATAACTCATTGGATGTTCATAACTCAATGTACAAAGAGAAGAATGCACAGTCCCTCATAATGTTACTTCTTAATAAGGGTTTAAAGTTTGCAGTCTATTGAAGCACTCTGACTTGCAAAGTGTTGTGCTAAGGTGACAAATGGAGGATTAGAACTCAATGAAAATTTCTATGAAGGGATTATCAGATTGTCCTAAAACTTGGCATACTACATAGACATATCCTGTTTATCATAGTGCACAAGTATCAATGCAAGAACTTAATTATTTATGGGAGATTAAAATGAGACAAGTATTCAGGGTCGTGAAAAAGAAAAGTAATACAACAAAATCCAGAGAAGACACACATAAGTCTGATAAAAAGCTGGCAAAAATACCACTTCTAGATTGTTTGGTACCTCCACATTTTAGATTACTTAGAAAAAAGTATACTCTTTCAGGAAATACCCAAAACTAAAATTTGACCATGCATGCCAACCAAAACACATTGATTGATCTCTAACTGAAAATCACACAGTGCGACTTTGGGTGGTTTTGTGGTGCCTGGTCACATATATAAAAAAGAAAAAGATAAAAAGAAGGAACCCCCCCCCCCCCCCCAAAAAAAAAAAAAAAAGCGTCGATGCTTTGTCGCTGGATCCTGAGATTTACTCCTGCTAAACTAGCTGCAAGAATAGTTTGGAAACTCGCTTCTGTCTCGTGACTATTTGCGTTCAGACAGCGTTTGGTCCCGACACTATCTGGTCTTCACCAAAATAGCATCGACACCTCGATAGCATCGATGCTATCGCTCTACGTGTGAACGTACCTAATGAAATTGTATTCCACCATGTTTCCTTTAATTTGACACCTAGATCATTAAAATCCGACCATGGACAGCTGAACAGTAACATTTTCCTGATTCATGTCATATTTGCCTCTGCCCACGTTTTGAATGACATGGATAGTTGGTTGAATAGTCTCCATTCCAGTTGATTGCATTCACAAATAATGAAAGTTACTCCTAAACACCATTTAGCACAAATTTTGCAAGGACGACTTTGACAAGCTTATTAAAAAAAGTGGCCAGTGCTCAGTCATCCATGATCTCATTTTGGTGAGCGGGCTATCGACTATCATACCATTATGGTATGTTATACCATTAAAATACATTTCAGCAATTTCACTTGGTTTTTAAGACATTGGGCTTGAATATGTATTTCCTTTTTCATTTCCCTGTCGAACAGATACGTTTTATGACCCCCTAACATGTATATTGTCTTTTTGTCATTGCTTTCATCATATTATGTTTAACCTGTTGACCACTGAATATTCTAACTCTTATAGGTTTAATACAGAAGCCACTGGGTTCCCGTAGTCAGTGGGTTGATAGAAGCAAAATGATGTTACATTGTTATTGGAAAACAGCATACTATCTTTGATTTAAATCGAATAGGGGGTATCCGGGGAAAAAACTAAAACTGTGTTATGGGAAGTGTTGTCCTTTTTTGAAATAATATTGAAAGGATACGATTGTCTTCACCAAGATAAGGTATAACAATTGAGGATCATTCTACCCGCTCTTTCCTCCTTAAGATTGTCAAGGTTAAACATATTTGACGGTCGAAGCTATCAAGTGTTTTTTAAGACATTGGGCTTGAATATCTATTTCCTTATTCATTTCCCTGTCGAACAGATACGCGTTACGACCCCCTAACATGTATATTATCATTTTGTTATTGCTTTCATATTAAGTTTAACCTGTTGACCACTGAATATTCTAACTATTATAGGTTTAATACAGAAGCCACTAGATTCCCGTAGTCAGTGGGTTGATAGAAGCAAGAGGATGTTACATTGTTATTGGAAAACAGCATACTATCTTTGATTTAAATCGAATAGGGGGTATCCGGGGAAAAAAACTAAAACTGTGTTATGGGGAGTAAATAATATTGAAAGGATACGACTGTCTTCACCAAGATTTCCTCCTAAAGATTGTCAAGGTTAAACATATTTGACGGTCGAAACTGCAAGTGTGAAATTTTCGGCGTTTACAGGTGTGAATAAAATGATTTATTCAATTAATACGAATTGGGTGTTTTGGAGGAATCTATTCTAAATATCATTTAGCAGCAAACATGATCAATACACACAACACACTACACACAACATGATCCATACATATGATCAATACACATCAATACATAATCAATACACAATACACACTACATGATCAATGCACATGATCAATACATAATACACACTACATGATCAATACACACTACATACTACAGAATATATACGCCTACGTTATAACGAAATAACCCTGTTATCAGGGTGAACAAAATGTAAATTTCATTTCCTTTCAAATTTAAATGATTCATTAATATGGGCTATAACAAAAGAAGTCCTGGAACTCTGGGTTCCAAGAAAGAGGCCTAACCTAAACTGACACGATCATGACGATACAGGTTTACACAGGAGCTTCTTCGGTCTTTTTGTTGTACTTGTTGTGACGAATAAGTCTGCGTACATACTACTACTGCTAATAATAATGATAATAATAATAATAATACTAATAATAGCACTACTACTGCTACTACTTCTATTACTATACCACATCCAACAATGCAATCCCTATGACTATTAGGGAGTACCGTTAAACTCTTTTCATCAAACTAGTCATTTGTCGCTCCCGTCATTAATTGGTTAATAACCAATTAAACGACATCAACGGAACGCATCAACGAGGACATATTAAAGAGAACTAGATAATATGATAAAGAGAGAGTGAGAGAGAGAGAGAGAAAGAGAGAGGGAAGAGAGGAAATAAAATATAGGAAGAACAGAGAGATACGGAGAAAATGACAAGGAGAGAAAAAGAGGTATAGAAAGACAGGAAAAGTGGAGGACACATAAAGAGAAGAGATGACTGAAACAAAGAATAGTTGCCAAAGAGAGAGGGTGGATGGAAGGATGGGAGGAAGAGAGGATGGACGTGATGAATACAACAGTGAATGACTAGAAGTAGCCTAATATGAAGAGTGATACAAATTAAAAATGAGAATGAGCCGAAAGAGAGAACATAAAGATTGAAAGGAAGAATAATATATAAAGAGAGGATGGGAGAGAGAGAGAGAGAGAGAGAAGGGGGGGGTAGAGAAAGGTGTACCTGAAAAAAAAAGCGTTAATTGATATCGTTATACAGTATAGAGCTAGGCCACCCATTTATCATATCAGCGCTTGGCAGCAAACAGGCATGGCATTCGTTGAAAAAAAAAATTACGGTTTTTCATTTATCATGATTGTTTATGATGACGAATGTCCCAACTCATTTGGCCTGCATCAGTTCTATTAACCTCTGGCATTTTTGTATCTCATTATTACCTCCGACGTGATCCGAACATTTCGCGAACTGATCGTATTTAGATAACAACGCTCTTAAAGGAGTACTCCGGCCTGAAATTAATATGAATTGAATAAATAGAGTAAAATTAAACAAACAAATCACTGAAAATTTCATCGAAATCGGATGAAAAATAATGAAGTTATGGAATTTTTAAGTTTTGCATTATTTTGGTAAAACAGTGATATGCACGTCATCATGAATATGCAGTGAGTGAGCTGATGATGTCATATCCCCACTTTTTCTTTTGTATTTTATTATATGAAATTGCAATTATTCAAATTTTCTGCTCCAAGCTTATAACTAAAAGGACTGACTCCTTATTTAATGTGTAAGTTTAACATTGCTGTAACTTATTTTATTACAAGGGAGATATTTTTTATAGACATGTATAAAAAAATGAAGTAATGAAGATTTCATGTAATATAGTGAAAAAAGGAAAGTGGGGACGTGACATCATCAGCTCACTCACTACATATTCATGATGACATGCATAGAACTGTTTCCCAAAATAATGCAAAACTTAAAAATTTAATAACTTCGTTACTTTTTATCGGATTTCAATGAAATTTTCAGTGTTTTGCTTGTTTAATTTTACTCTATTCATTCAATTAATGTTATTTTTAGGCCGGAGTACCCCTTTAAGTAGACGATGCAATACCACCTTCATCATTATTCACAACACTTTCTTCTTTTTCTGTTTGGGTTTTGGAGATCATTAGCAAAGTCAAGATATATGCAGAAGACTTCTACAGTTGAGTAAAAAGAGTCGTGTATGCGTAGAGACTTGCATGGGTTGATTACATTTTGACAAAGGAATTTAGGCGGACATGCGGAGAAGGGCTAATTTGCCTCTAGGACAGAAAAGGACTGTTTAAAGGGATACTCAACCGCAGATTGTGGACGTTTTAATGCCGCGAGAGGGCACCGTGATCGTTACCTAATCATGCCTCGGATAGACTGGCCGCCGCACAAACATGCACGCTCCGCCTGAGCTGGAGCTCTCGTGCGAGATTCGGTCGGCTTCGTGCAGCCGAAATATATCGCACTTAGTCCAACGGACACGTTCGACGCACAAACTTTATGTACGAGTGAATGGGGCTTACGCAATCCTGACTTTCCACACGGCCGCCCGGTGGCGTATCCCTTTAAGCATTAAAATTCGATGATTTTCGTCATAATTCCTTCATTCCATCAACAATAATGATCTAGCGGAATTCGGAAGGTTTTACACCAATATATTTATGAAAACTCATCACCATGCTCGATTTATGTTTGATGCGACAAAACACGCCCCTTGCACTGTTTGGAGTCATTTTTCTGGTGAGTAAATATGAATGAATTTAATTTATTCAATATGAAAAGCAAAACGCAGCAATTAAAACAACAAAATCATAGTACAAAATTGTAACATTGCACGAAAAGAAGTGTAAATGCGAAAGAATATTACAATTTTTTTATCTTTTAGTGATCATGAAATCTGTAATCTCATTGGTCAATCATGTCCTTGATATAATTCCGTATTACCCGTGTACTCGGTTACAAATACAGACCATCCACTGAATATATCCCGTATTCCATGAATGAGGTCATATGTCTCTGTTGTTGTTTTATGTTTTGCATTATTTTTTTTATATTTGTGCGCATGCCCTAAATCCATCACTGAATATAACCCGTATTCCGTGATGACGTTATAATCACAGCTGAGCGCATCCATGCGTGCGCTTGGTCTTGTTGCATGCAGACAACAAACGTGGCTGACAGCCGGCGATTTCAACATCACTCGAGGGAAGAAATCAATGTGAAGAAAGTCATGTTTTATGTTTCATGAATTATGTTTTCATCGTAACTTTACCACTGAGAATACCATTACAGAATTCATCTACACTTAAGATAAATTTGTTACCCCCTGCTTAATTGTTCTCACGAAATACGGGAAATATCTAATAGACGGCCTGATGTCATACATTCGGCTCTGACCTCACGGAATAATTATGGCACCAGATATTTGCCCGTATTTCGTGAACAAGCAGGGTAACTAATAATACTACATTGTACTCATATCATCAGTTTCTTTGATAACGCTGTCATTATTAACACCAGTTTCACTTTAAGTTGCTTTGTCTTTGTTAACTCTTACTGTGCCAAGGGTTTATCTCTCTTCAATTTTTTTTCCAAAACGTGATCAATGCTTTTCAAATGTCTGATGCACTTCATAAACTATCTATTATTTCATACAAAAACTTGTAAGAAATTTATTACCATTTCTTATTATACCAAACATTATTACTTTACCCAACTTTATGTATAAGAATAATTGAAAATTACATTTGATTTTCTTTTATGTCCATTATTAATTTGGTTTCTCATTTGTTTACTATTGTTAAATGTTGAAATAAGGCAATATCTTTTTAAAAATCTGCAATTTTCTCTGAAAATTTCTATGGTAGCATATAATTATAATCATATATTTAGAATGCTTGATTTATGCTCAAAATATACATTGACAACCATATACCTTTCCGTGGTCAAGACATTGGTGAATGAAAATGACAAGTCTATCTGTCACATATACTGAAAGAGTTAAAGTATATTCATTTAAAAATACTAAAGCGAACACCCCCCCCCCCCCCAAAAAAAAAAAAAAAAGGTATGGTGTTGCACCCGCGTTGCTAAATGTAGCACTTAAAGTTTTCTTTTTGCGCGCAGAATAAATGGATGCTAAAAACAAGTGCTGAGTCACAGGCCAGTGAATGAGCACCTGAAGAGATATGGCAAGTTTCCATATCATTCGCAAGTAGTTTGGAGAAAACATTTTTTTTAAAGGTTTTTGTCGATTATGAATAAATTTAATCATACATTGTCTCGGTCAATTATTAAAATTCGGTCTATAAACAAAAGATGAAAATGATTCAGACATTGGTCAAAGAGTTTGTAATAATTGTTAATTTACTACATCCTACACTGTAAAAAATAACTGTAGATTAACAGGTTTTTGGACTTGTAACTGTAGATTAACAGGTTTTTTGACTTGTAAAATTACAAGTTTTCTGTTAATACGGTATTAGCAATTTTCCTGCCATTTCACAAGAAAAAAAACCTATTAACAGAAAAAAGGCGAAAACTTGTAATTTTACAAGTCAAAAAAACCTGTTAATCTACAGTTATTTTTTACAGTGTATGATTTACTAACTAATAATAATAATAATAATACATTTATAAAGCGCAGTAACAATTTGTATATATACTGCGCTGCATGAGCTCCTGATATGCTTGCTATTAATTGGATAGATATGCTTTGAGTTTAAATTTAAACATATTCACAGATGGGGATTTTCTGACTTCCAATGGCAAGTTATTCCAATGTTTAGGGGTTGCATATTAAGCAAATGAGCGATCACCCATTGTTACTTTGTATTTACGAATGGAATTTGGAGAAGCAGAGTATCTTGGGAACTGCGCAGGTTTCGACTATGTTGATTGGCTCTGAGATTCAGCAATTCTCTGATGTACATAGGAGCTTGACTCTTTTTCAATCATCATGAATACCGTAGTTGCTAGTAAAATGCGCCTCGCTGCCCAAATATGAGGTGATGTTTGCCCGAGTATCGGCACTTACAAAATCCTTGTACGTCTATGCTTAATTGCTTCCGGGCAGTTTCTTTCACAATGTTATCGCATCTCCAGAAAGCTAAGAGGTAACCTAATGACAATGAAGGAGTTGTCCAACTACAGCATCACATATTTTAGGTGGATGGTTTCTGCTTCAACTTGCATAGACATTTTTTTGTTATTATTTTTATTTTTTGGGTTTAATTGTGAATGTTCTTTTTTTTCTAATTCGGCTGAATATAAAATAGGTTGGACGAAAGGGTTAAGACATGGAAAGTAACAAAGCGACAATTTTATCCTCAAGAAGGAAACAGGACGAAGATATATGCATGCTTTATTTTCCTTTATTTACCAAACCCTATCTCTCTTCTAATGTTTCTTCTTCAGATGGAGTCATGCTAACATTTCTGGCATGTCAGTGACATTAATTTTAGTTCCCCTTTCCCGGACTCTTTCTCTCCCTCTCACCGCATCTCCCTTTCTCTACCCCTCTCTCTCTCTCTCTCTCTCATACACACACTCACCTACCATGAAAGAGCAGTGAGTCGTTTGAGTAAAAACTAGTTTTAAACAGTTTTTGTCAAAGGAAACAGTATCCAGAGATCTAGGATGTTTTAGCAGCTGTATATATGAGATACTAATTATTAATTCAGATTTGAAATTATGATACATTCATAGAGATTCATTGATTCAGTAGGATATCGCAATGGATTGTTTTCTACAAATAAAGCAATTATAAATTAAGGGACAATTGGTTTTAACATGTTTATATATGATTCATTTACAATTATCAAATATAAAATGAAAATGGAGCTGTGGCGGATCGATACTATGATTTTTGTTCGGAATGTAATGGAGGGTGCACGGTTTGAGCATTTTGTTTTGTACAACTGCTAATGGGAACCTGTTACATGAGAATATTTCATAAGTCCACATTAACAGAATCAATGAATAATACCAATTGTATCTTATTTTGTACGACTATTTATATTTCTATGTAGGCTGTATAGTGAAGGCGGGATAGTGCAAAGTATGATTTTTAAGAATTCATTAATACAAGAACAAAGATAGATATGCACTGGCATTTACACCCGGGGATGATCTAATAAGTATTTATTGTATACACGTAGTTATTTATGGGAAGTAAAACATTACATTGATAGTAACCTACGAATCTTTGAATTCTAAGATTTTCTTGCATGTGGCGAAACTACCAGCCAAGTTGAGAAAACGTTTAATTTTTCCCTATACAAATTTCCTATAGAACGTTTGTAACGCATCAAGCATATCTGTTTTGTCATCATGTTACCAATGTCCTATGATAATTTGTACAGGCTGATTATGTAAGTACTTCATAAAGTAGTGTTGCCCCATAATTCTTGCAGCACTTATACATGTAGGCTTAAAATGGAAACATAATGATAATCGCGCGTGTTAAGAGTTAAAAATACTAAAAATACTAGTTTTAGGTGATTCAATAATTGACATAAATTGTAATAGATTTAGTGATATAATCTTGGACACGGGGTAATTACTGACGAAAATCGGAAACTGGAATGATTATATTGGGCAAGAGCCGTTTGCCCGTGAATTATAAATAAATGCTTAAAAAAGAAATAAATCTTTTTCTCTCTTTTTTTCTGCGTTGTAAACATTATTTTGAATTACTACTGTCTTTTTTATGTGTGTGGACTCCTTTTAAACGAACCGCGGTTGAAAAGGCAGTCCACGCCATATGTGGAAAAAGAATATTGTGCCTATACGACGATACCGACATCCATATTTTTCAAATTATTCGTCGAAACATAAAATGTTATTTTCTTCAATCATCCTTTGCTCATTCAATACCCATCACGTTTACATAACTGCCTGATTATACTGTTGACTACAGTTTATACATAAAGAGATCTTTTCTCCAAACAACCCTTGTGCTTTAATATTCAGTAGACACCACGTGTATATTTATTACATTCGGACTATACTATTGACTACATTTCATACATTCAAAGTACTTTTCTCCAATCAACTCATTTGCTTATTCAATAGTTCAACAGTTCATACATTGGAAATTGCATTTCTTTAATCAGCCCTTGTGCTTATTCATTAGACATCACTTTATTTGAACATCCCGACTATGCTATTGACTGCAGTTCATACATTATAAGTGCTTTTCTTCAATCCATGTGTTCATTGAATAGACATCACATAATCAAAACAATCTCACTGTACTATTGACTTCATTTTGTTGTTTAAACTTGCTGCAAGGAATATCAATTCTATAACTTTCACCGGCTATATACATGCATAATTGAAACAACAGTGTCATAAAAGGCTCATTATTACATGATAACAATCACAATTTAACTACAATTGCATTAAACTACATACCTAAAATACAATTTAATTAACTTATTCAATAACTACACAGTACCACATTGTATTCGGGAACACAATTCAAAGGTTTACAGTGAACGGCAATATACGTAAATAATTATGAAAATGGCTGTCATTTCTAAAGGCCAGCGAATAACAATATACCATATAACCATATAAGTTCAGGAAACCTTTTTTTAACCCTTTGCAAGGTATCACCAATCCACTTTAGGTTTATCAAGTACTTTTCAGCATGATATAGTAACAATATATGAAATTCCGGGATCAAAAGCCAATTAAAAGTATTAAAAAAAAGCTCTAACGGCTGCATTTTTCATCTCATGTAACATGAAAACTATTCAGCAATATTTGCTGACCTCATGGGTTTCTATTTCATTTTCAGAATTATGAACCTTCGGACACGACATGTCATTGATTTAACACACATCCTTCCCACTCACCCACACACACGTCCACCTCTTGTGTCCAATCTGCACTATAAGAACGTGTAGTTGCAATTTACTGCCTGAATATTTGAATTCCGTTTCATATTTGTAAGAAATATTTCTATTATGTTCTTGCTGCTAAAAATAATTTAGAATGATTTCTATTAACCCGTTCAATGGCTACTGATGAGTAACAATAAATAAGAGACAAAGTATGCTAATATTTCCCTCTCTGCTTAAAGAAAATGCATCGTTTAAAGTAATTTACTTAAATTATTTCATATTCTCAAATAATGGACTTCCTTGAGTATTAGAAAATAAATGCCAAGAAAACGGGGAAACTAAAAGGTTTGTAATAATATTTTCCATTTCTCAACATTCGCCAGATATATTAGATCTCTCAATCGTTATACCATAGCATTAAGCAAGATTTCAACATCATTCAACATGGCAATGTATTCAGTCGCATAGTCAACATACATATTCGTGGCCAAATGTAGCAAAACCATTCAGATAGTAGTGGAAAAGGGATTGTGCACGCTCACACTATGAGCATAATGGACAAAGAGAGTGGACAAACCAATCAACCCCTCATCTCATTCTACCTTTCACAATGGTTCTGGCAGTCAAAAGGGGTGAAACAGGTGAATATGCACGTGACACCTGTTCAACAATATTTTTTGCATAACATTGAAGGGATGTTGTTGTAGCTTCATGGTAGAACAAGGGGTTGTTTATTTTGTCCACTCTCTTTGTCCATCATGTTCATAGTGTCAATGTCTTTAATGCCTGCAAAGTGAAATCCTCAGTTAAATTCTAAAAATATATTTACTCCATTTTTAGGCAGTTCAAATACAATTTTTTCCAAACAAATGGAAATATCCTACATAGACTAATCATCACTTCACATGAACCACTATGATATTGTTATATATTATATCTACATTGTCAACAAATAAATATTCGTAGCATTACTAATGCAGTGTGCAACACATAACAGTTCAAGAAATAATATCTTTATTTCTGCTATTAACTTTACGCACATGTAACATGATTTATCACTTATTATCCGATTATATTAAACAGACAATGATTCAATTATTAAAAAAAAAACATTTAAAATGAGTTATTGAAATACATGTATATAATTATGTTCATCTTCATCCCTCTTTCATCTTCAGCGTAACATTTAACATTACGCACAGGTAAACTGAAATACTATATTATTCCCCATAAAGAACTTTCATCCTTCATATGTATCACTGTTTAAATATGTTAAGCATTTTTCTTTTATGCATAAAGTCACAACACACACAGGGAAAACAATTCCTTAAATTGTAAGTTTCATTTCTAAATATATTTTCTTGAAAGTTTAAATATTCAATAAATTTAAACGGAACATGTTAAAAAATAGTAATGAGTAACGAAAAACAACATATTCGTCAGTCTACAAGTTTCACAATCAAACACCACATCAAACTTTGAACGATATTTTTTTTTCTATTTTTTTTAAGATCATGAATAAAGATGCACATAATTAAATCCGCCAATCAGACTCACATCAAGATTGCCGTTTATGAATACCGTAGATTGATATTAGTAATAATTTTTAAAAATCCGTTCTTTATGACACAACATATTTACGCGCTTTCCAAGGGACTTTGGAAATAATTAAAAAGGCTAATAGCTCCTCCGACAACAATCATCGCGCACACGACATGCAAGGAAAACATCGTGCTAGATACCAATTTACTACACCTGGGCCGAGAGTGGCAAATGTAGATTAATGCCTTTCAGTCGAATGTGCGAACCACTTACGACACCTCCAATGAAGGTGTGGTCGTACTCCCTAGGTTACTCATAATTTGATGACGAACTCGACACACCGTGTTGATTCTATGTCGGGCATACTGGGGCTGGAGCGACTCGAATCATTCTTAATCCAGGCTTAGCTGCACTTGCCTGGAAAAAAGAAAGATACATGATAGATAGTAACAAAACATTTTTTTTAAAGATTTCAAAGATAATGAAGAAAGAAAGAAAAAATATAAGATGATATAAAATCAAGGAAGCATATGGTGCATATCAAAATCCTAGTTTTCAATTAATTTATATGATTTAACAAAAAATCAACATTATTTCAGATTAATCGAATCCCAATGACCTTTTATCGTTATAAAACAATAAAACTTTTTGAGCCATTTTAGATAAAAGAAAATACATTTATTGTACCGATCTAAACCAATTATCATGATTGTGGAAAATGTATCAGGCGGTTGACTCCCTCATACTTCAGCTAAGCTGACGCATCTGTGAGTTTCAGTTTCAGCTTATTGTTTCATATTTCACATTTACAATGTGTTTTTACAATATAAATGGTACAAACAATATACTTGTTACAAACAAGATAAATGGTACAAACAAACATGAAATATATTGTCAGAGAAAATAAAAGAAGGTGATTACCTCATATCTATACGTTTGCAGTATTAATTGAAAAGACTGGGCTAGAATAAAAGTGGAATATTGAGGAGCCTAAGGAGAAACCTACACTTGTGAGTTATAGGCTCCAAAAAGCAATAAATTTGATAATAGTGTTTAAAAATAGTTGGAACGAGCAATGCATGATACAGCAATGTGAGTAAACAAATAAAATTATTGTGTCGCAGTAATCAAAATCACATTCCAAGAAACAGTATTGGGTGGTTTAGTCACTTTCATTAGAGCAATAATATAACTATTCACATTCTTATGGTTAATAAGTATTTCCTCGTTTCCTGTACGCCATGGCAATTTGTGAAGCATATACCGAAGTGCTGAATGATTTATAGCATTATTCTCAATTTTTACCGATGGCTTAACGCAACGCATTACTTAAGAAAAGACAAATAAAACAGCAACCACGTATTCACCAATGTAACGGGGTTATGATGTCAGCATTTTCCTATAAATAAATAGAACATTTTATCAATATGCAGAAAAAAGCAATCTCCCAGCACGCAGCGACGTGCCACGAACACCCGCCCGCAACGAGCTATACTGCACCCCAGAAGTCAGAACAATGGCTACTGAGGCGCAGCAACTCGCTGTAGGCGAGTGAATTGGCCCGTCCCCTGCCACTCAGACAAAACTCAGAAAAGGCATACAATCATAATAAACTATACAGGTGTGGTACGAAAATGGAAAATGGAAAATGGCCTATTAACTCTCCATTTAGGAGAAGAAGTTTTAATTTCGGTTTAAATATAAACGATGAGGTGGAATCAATCATTTCAGTTGGGAGTTCATTTAAATACTTCGGACCTGAACATGTAACACTTTTCTTTGCAAATATTGTTCGACTTCGTGGCAAATGGAAAGAGTAACTTTGACGTGTGGGTATGGGTGGATAGCGTTGTTTTGGGGTTTTTTTTACAAACAGTGCAAAAACGAGCGCAGGTAATTCATTTATATATAACTGATACGTGAATATCCCTAAGTTTTACACAAAAATAGCTGAGATTAATAAGAGCCTATTCTTTAAAAAACAATTGTGACCCGACGCCTCAAAACCTACAATAAGTCGCCAAAATTATTTTTTTTTGTTTTATACATTTTCTGAAAGTAGAGAATCTCAGCTTTCCAATGGTATATCACTTGCCTGTTTTACTCAATTGTAACACCTTTAAATATCACATTTAGGATCAGAATGTAACCAGCAATCAATAACTCCTATTCAGAGAAAATGGCCATTAAAAGTTCGGAACAAAAGAGTGCTAAACCTTCGCTCTCTGTGTGCGCCCAAGTAAAACTGGGTATTCAAATGGCCGTAGCAACCGTTATGAAGGGATTATCAGATTAGGTTGAATTTTGGCACGCTGTTTCAGGCAGACCTATCCATTACTCACTCCAAAAATCAATCTAATTCATTAAGAGGTTAAGTAGTAGTTTGGCATTGAATGAAAGTATTACAAATTTCGGCGATCTCGATTTTTTAGCTCGACAGCTGAAAAAAAAGGAGTCATTTTAAAATGCCTCAAAAACATATTTCCAAGTCGAATTACGACTCACAAACTTGAGACATGATAGAATGATAAAGAAACTACCCATTTATATAAAAAACAGAAAATCGACTGATCTAAGCAAATTTACTATTTTGGGCTGTTTGCTACGTTGTGGTCCGTGCGACTTATTGTAGGTTTTGAGGCGGCGGGTCACAATTGGCTAGTATGAGAGAGAAATCCAGCGTTATTAATATTTCTTATGGCCCGTTTCTGAAGGGTGAGTATCTTGTCAAGTTTGGTTCCTTTTCCTCAGGCAAGAATTCAATAATTGAGATATGGTAAGATTAGAGTGGTATACAAGGATAACAAAATTTTGGGAGGGAACTCGTGTTTGAGTTTATTTATATAAGTTTATTTATATAAGTAATTGATATAATTACCTTCCATGATAAGTCACTGTTAATGTAGATAAAGGAAATTTTGTGGAATCGACTTGGCTTATATTAGATTTGTATTTTTCCTTTTAGGGATTCCATAGAATTAATGAATAACATAATGAGTTTTTTAACATTCAAAGAGGGTTTGTTATCATTTATCCAGGCTTGGACCAGTTTCAGTTCATCATTTACATTTTGAAGGAGGGTTGGGGTTGCAATGTGAACAGAAAATATTTTGGGTTGTCTGCGAAGAGAATAAATGGCAGAATTTCAGATGAATTTTGTAAGTCATTTTATGTATATAATAAATAACAAGGGACCTAATAAGGAACCCCACAAGATATTGATGGTTGATAAGAATCTTTACCATTTATACTAACGAATTGTTTTTATCAGTGATCATTCCTGTACCACTCCAAGGCCTCCCTCGAATCCCATAATGGGATCATTTCTGCAATAAAATATTATGATTGAACTAAGTGTCGCAGGCCTTGGAGAAGTCCAAGACAATTCCGACAGTATGTGAAATTTTCTCAATGGCATGAGCTACTTTATCTAACAACGTAAAGCCTCTCGCATACATGCGAGAATATTTTACGAATTTGGATACGAATGGTAACGATGTGAAAATCCACGAATGTTTGCGATTGACTGCGATACTTACGGAACAGTTACGGAAAAGTTACGGAAAAGTTACGAATGTTTGCGATTTATATGCGATATAACCGGAAGTGACGTATTTTCCGCGCGTTTTCACAGCGTTTCACAATTCTACAGCAACTTTTCATGACATTCTCTCCACATTTTTCCAATTGTACACTGTTCACCATGGATAATTCGCAGATATTCGTAATATTCGCATTAATTCGTATCAAATTCTTGGCTGTCAAGTCATTAAGAATGAGTTACGAAATATACGAATGAGTTACGATAGATACGAATGAAATACGAATATGTTACGTTACATTACGAATAGTTACGTTTCCTGAAATTTTTGAACATGTTGAAAAAATTCTGCGAAGCCTGCACTCGGCTGCGAATTCTTACGAACATTTACGAACGTTACGAACCTCTGCGAATGTTCATTACGAAATGCTGGGAAAATCTGCGATTTTTTTGTCGCAAAGAATCGTACCTTTTCGTAATGAACATTCTCAGATGTATGAGAGCTGCTTTAGTATTGCATGTGTTGTGGAATGTTTCTGTCTAAAGCCAAATTGATTATCAGAGAGAATATTGAAATCAAGTTTCATTGTTCGTGAATGAATAGTGCGCATTCAATGTACTTTTAAGCATTATAACTAAGTCACACAATCATCAGGTTCAGCATACTATTAAATTGGAGAAAGATGAAAGAAGAGTATAGACTAAAGAGTATTTACTTCAGCTGTTGACAGTGTAGGAGCACGACTGTCCGAAGCACGGCTGTCACGAGCTTTGCGAATATTTTCTCTGATGGCGTTTCGAACCTGTGATAAGAAATAGCATGATTATTAAATCTTCTCTACGAACAAATGTTATTTGACAAATCTATACCGAATATAATACATATTACATGACTTCGTCTATCTTGCCGAACTATTCAGAGGCGAACGTTACCATTTTTACACAGATCTATCGAAGAGCGTGGAGAATTCGCATTTTAGAAGATTTTTTTCGAGCAAAATAGAAGGGAGGTAGAGGGATAATTATTTAAAACCTTTTTTGTTTATTGCGGGACTACTTCCTGGAAGTTACAAAAGCCGTGATCAAACGATATTTGTATCTCTTGAAATCAAAAAATTAAGGGGAAATAAAGCAGCAGTGTATTCATGGTATTGATGGGCGTATGAACAATGCATTTGGCAACCTCACTATCATTCGTCTTGTATTACAATACTCTTTTTTTATGTTGGTACAGAGCAAATACCCACTGAAAGTTTTCTTAGTGTAGCTATTAGCTAACGAAGATTTTATAACATACCTCTGAATTGAGAAAGCAGTAGAAAAGTGCGACAAAAAAACCCTGCGTGGATAAAATGAAACAAAGAAATTACCAACACACGCACTATATTGTGCTAAAATTATGAGGATCTATAAAGTTACAACAAAACAAAAGAAAACCAACAAACATACAAACTTAATTGCGGTTATTTAGCCCATGTCCAATAAAAGACAGGCTTGTCTTCTTTTCACCCCCCCCCCCCCGCCCAATTTTTAAAAAAAAGGGTGACATCATCGCTGCTCTGTAGAGCACGCCAAATGCGAGAACGTTATTAACCTATGAAAATACAAATCATTTATGCTAAAAATCATGAATTGGATTTTGATAACTAATCAAAAGTTAGCATGGAGATTAGACTATACCTGAAGGGTATTTAGCAGGTTGTAGGTGTACTCCAGTGCCTTCACGTGAGGAAATGATACGACTAAAGGAGTCAGTAACCAAGGGATACCAAGCAATGGGAGGAGCAATACAGTACTCCGAAGGCCAGCTCTGAAAAAGTGAGAAAGAGTGTTTATGTCATTATTTTATTTCTATAACGATAAGAATCAATGTGTTGATATTGGATTGAAGCTTCCAGTACGTAAATGGAATGATCAATGAGCTATCAAGGAAATATCTTATAATCTTTATAAACACAGAATATTAATTTATATTTCCCAGAAGAGTTTGATAATTAGTTATTCTGGTAATATTTCCAGTGTTTGCCAACAAAGAAGAATTTCCAGAGCAAAAATTTACTTGATTTGCTTGATCTTATCGTTGTCCAGTTGACCTCGAGATGCCGACACAACTGTCTTTACGACCATCAGAAGGATAACCACATTGACCTAGAACATGAGAAATTGATGTGATTTTAAATCATCTTGCAATCATCTGCAAATAAAATAAATTAAATTAATAAATAAAATAGATCCAAGGCAAGTCAACAGTGTTAAAATAATGATATTTAGGACTTGTACAATTTTTAAACTTCTTCTTATATGGCAAGGAGCCACGTAGTAATGGGTATTTTACAATAAATGTATCATAATCAAGATCAAAAACACGTCTAGGCCTATTTTGTTTTGAAATAGCCTCTTTACACACTTATCAAGAAGAACCCCGATGGTATGCAAAGTGAACCTCTCTTCCGTAATGTACAATTACACAAGAAATATACAAATGAAAATGAGATATTCTAATACTCAAGGAGATGACCATAATCGTCGGGTTATTAGGGAAAAGCAGGAAAATTCACATAATAATACAAGTTACTTACGATTACGATTGCAATAACAGGGCCTGTGAATGCCCAGATCGTCCCATCTGTTGGATTCAGCCAGCAACTGGAATTTGAATTGTTTTAAAGATAAAGATAAATCAAATGTTAATGATATTTCCTTTTTAGAAGTTTACTTTGATTTACCTATAACCTCTACTATATTTTGGAATGTCAATTTCAACAGCAATAATATAGGTTTCCCTGCCCATTTTCGCCACCATTTCATTCAATATTTTAAAAAATGTGTTTTTAATTTTGTCCCAGACACTGTGGAATGTGCGAATGCTCGTTTCAATTTCGTCTTTGGTAGAACAATTTTGAAACAGTGTCATTCAGTTTCATGCTTTGTGATATAAATATAAAGACCCATATAACACTTGACGAACAGGCCCCTAGAAGGCTGAGGATACTGGGAGGGGGGGGGGTGCTGTAGCCAGCAAAATACTGATGACCTTTTTTTCTCCTTCTTTTTTTTTGGCTTGTCAGAGACCCTAAAACGCTAAGGAACTTATTTTTTTCCTTTCATTTTCTTTTTTTATTTTTGCTCACAGCACCCCCAGTAACAAAATCGTTCCCAGGGCTTTTTGACGAATTTGAATGACAAAATAATGAATGTGTTTGATAAAATTACGAATTCCATCCTAGCATTACTAACTCGCTTAGTGGCAGAGACGAATTTCAGTGAAAATTTTCGAATTCAATGCTTTATTTTAAAATTTAATCGACAAAAACGAATATGAATGAAAATTTGATGAAACTGAACTCAGGATTTGAACGAAGTAAGCATCTCCGGACAAAATTGCAATGAAAATTGATGAAATTGAATGAAGAGGTGAAGAAATGGGCGGGAAAACCTATATCACAACGCAATTGATTTGCAGGAAAAATCAAATGCTGAAGAGTAAACTTATATAAATTACTCACCTTCCTCCATAGCCATAGCTTTGATGCTTCACTCCACCAGTTATAATGAGTATCACTGCTGGAAGGCCTTTGGGACAAGGAAAAACAAAG